>OX352305.1:2500-515001 GCA_947086415.1 Pammene aurita | reverse complement strand
AAGTTTGATTATTTCACAGCTCCAAGGGACAGTAGACTTGAGTATTTGATATAAATTTCAGCTTGATACCTCCACGCGTTCCAGAGAAAAATGGTCTTGACAGACAGACAGACAGACAGACAGACGGACAACAAAGTGATCCTATAAGGGTTCCATTTTTTCCTTTCGAGGTACGGAACCCTAAAAATGGATATAAATAACAAATGCATGTTTATAAGCTGACAATTAAACCATTGTTGTTCTTTAAAAGTGCGTGATTGCGAAACAATGAAGGTAAAATAGTTTGTTATTAAATCAAATACAAACATTGAAAAAATAATCAACCCAGCAGGACTTGAACCTGCATCGATACGCCTTGCCGGGGCTCGATTGCTTTACCGATTAAGCTATGGGTCAAGTTACTAAATTAACGAAATAAAATGTTTGTATTGATTTAAATTTAATTCAATTTAAATGTAATGGGTTTATACCTAAATAAAGAAATATTTTTTTTTTATAACAAGCTATTGTATGAGTGGAATGTCCCACTTTAAAAACATGCAAAAATAATTAATGAAGGTAAATGTGTTTTTACATTATTTATTTTTTCTGCTGATGCCGAATGTGGCTAGAACTACATAAATAATAAATAAGTTGCAAATTTACAGAACTTTCCATTTTGTAAAGACAATGTGACGTGATTGGCGTTCAATGCTTAACCAAGAATAACCCGCCAATCGTGTCCGACTGTACTAATTACTAGTTGGCAGCTCGCGAGTGCATCCGATGCAAATTCAATCAAACTATTTTCAGTTCCGAGTTAATGTTTGCATCCAGAGTAGCTCGATCGTACACTGCAGTTTACTGAAACAATATTTCATTTAAAATGTATAATGCCCGGAATACACGAGGCTAGTTTTTCAAGCCAGTATAGTAAGCTAGTGCTAGTAAGCTAGCAAGCTAGTGGGTCTATCTTCGTGTATACAAAACTAGCTTAACTTTCAGGCTAGTAAGCTAGTGCTGAAGCCAGGATAGTTTTAATAGCTTGCCGTTCTATTTTTTGAGCTAGTAGCGCCCCCCACCACCGATTTCGCTAGCCTGGCTTGTGTACTATCATCGTGTGGCCGGCGAAGCTAGTATCCGTCCGGCTAGTGCGCAGTGACCACGTGCTTTTGTTTGTGTTTTGCTTTTGGTTATGTTTGCGCATTTTCTGCTACAAAATGCCGAAACTTACTAACGAGATTAATTTAAAGTTTGTGCAATTATATATATATATATATAATAATTATATTAATATGTAATATTATTAGGAGGAATCTTTATGGAACGCTAGCATTCCATCTTATAAAGATAAGTCTATGCGAGATTCCGCATTACAAAAAATATGTGGTGAATTATTGAAAATGGGTATTCAAATGAATATCAAAGATGTTAAAAATAAAATCAAAAACCTAAGAGCAACAGCAAAGTCAAGAATTGTCAAAAATTTATAAATCAATGTTTCCTTTCAATGCGTTGTAGATTTCAACAGATACTTCTGGTATAAATTTGCCTACGGCACATCTTAAAACCCGATAAAAGTGACTGAGCCTCCTGTAACTCGTGCCGGACGAAAGGAAATCTAAAGTGATCTCCAATCCAATTGCTGGTAACGCCTGTCTCATAATGGTATCCATTCGTTGTATTTTCGGCGTTACAAGACTCAACAGAATATCGAACATATCAGGCGTCATTCGCAGAATACTTTTGTACTCGCCTAGATCTTCATTTCGGAGTTCTTTTAAAAGCAAAGCAGATGATCCACGTTCACTCCTCCTTAAAATCCAAGGTCTTGTCCATACACGTTTTTCTAATATATCTTCAAGTAATTCATCTAATATAAATTTACATAGTTTCCGAAGTAATTGTTTCAATCGTACTGTGTTCTTTTTACGAATGACGTTCATATTTACCGACGATTTTTTTACGACACTACGATACTGTGCAATGGTACTGGCACTGTCGAACTGACTTAAAATTACTGGCATCATGTAGACAGCACTAGCCAGTGTTCAAGCGAGGACAGTTTTACTAGCTTCCTAGCTTACTAACTAGCTTACTATACTGGCTTGAAAAACTAGCCTCGTGTATTCCGGGCATTACATCTTAAAATTTGCTTTAAACAGTCGTATGTCTTTAGCTTCTTGACTTATACGTCTGTAACTAAAGACAAAATTCCACCGCACTAAATGCCCGGAATACACGAGGCTAGTTTTTCAAGCCAGTATAGTAAGCTAGTTAGTAAGCTAGGAAGCTAGTAAAACTGTCCTCGCTTGAACACTGGCTAGTGCTGTCTACATGATGCCAGTAATTTTAAGTCAGTTCGACAGTGCCAGTACCATTGCACAGTATCGTAGTGTCGTAAAAAAATCGTCGGTAAATATGAACGTCATTCGTAAAAAGAACACAGTACGATTGAAACAATTACTTCGGAAACTATGTAAATTTATATTAGATGAATTACTTGAAGATATATTAGAAAAACGTGTATGGACAAGACCTTGGATTTTAAGGAGGAGTGAACGTGGATCATCTGCTTTGCTTTTAAAAGAACTCCGAAATGAAGATCTAGGCGAGTACAAAAGTATTCTGCGAATGACTCCTGATATGTTCGATATTCTGTTGAGTCTTGTAACGCCGAAAATACAACGAATGGATACCATTATGAGACAGGCGTTACCAGCAGTTGGATTGGAGATCACTTTAGATTTCCTTTCGTCCGGCACGAGTTACAGGAGGCTCAGTCACTTTTATCGGGTTTTAAGATGTGCCGTAGGCAAATTTATACCAGAAGTATCTGTTGAAATCTACAACGCATTGAAAGGAAACATTGATTTATAAATTTTTGACAATTCTTGACTTTGCTGTTGCTCTTAGGTTTTTGATTTTATTTTTAACATCTTTGATATTCATTTGAATACCCATTTTCAATAATTCACCACATATTTTTTGTAATGCGGAATCTCGCATAGACTTATCTTTATAAGATGGAATGCTAGCGTTCCATAAAGATTCCTCCTAATAATATTACATATTAATATAATTATTATATATATATATATATAATTGCACAAACTTTAAATTAATCTCGTTAGTAAGTTTCGGCATTTTGTAGCAGAAAATGCGCAAACATAACCAAAAGCAAAACACAAACAAAAGCACGTGGTCACTGCGCACTAGCCGGACGGATACTAGCTTCGCCGGCCACACGATGATAGTACACAAGCCAGGCTAGCGAAATCGGTGGTGGGGGGCGCTACTAGCTCAAAAAATAGAACGGCAAGCTATTAAAACTATCCTGGCTTCAGCACTAGCTTACTAGCCTGAAAGTTAAGCTAGTTTTGTATACACGAAGATAGACCCACTAGCTTGCTAGCTTACTAGCACTAGCTTACTATACTGGCTTGAAAAACTAGCCTCGTGTATTCCGGGCATAATACTAAAAACTTCGTTATCAACCGACTTCAAGATTTCGAAGGAGGAGGTTATCAATTCGTCGGAATCTTTGTTTTTGCTATTTTTTTTTTTTTTTTTTTTATGTATGTTCACCGATTATTCGAAGACGGCTGGACCGATTTGGAAAATTCTTTTTTTGTTTGAAAGCGTATACTTCACAGTTGGTCCCATTGTAACCATGTCAGGATCTGATGATGGGATCCTGGAAAAATCGAGGGAACTCTTCAACTATTATAGGCACACCTAAATATGGTGATTTGAGTATTTTTTACAGCAGATCGAGCATTTGGTGTTGGAAAGGTGGATGCTTAGTGAAGTCGGTTCTTTTTTGTTTAAAATTATTTTATATTTCTCAATTAATGCGTAGTTTTTTTTTTAATTCATCATTTTGCAAAATTTGCAATGAGCTCCCATACTAATCGTAACACAGTGTTTCTCTTTCACTCGCGCTGAAAAAGATACGGAGAGAATTTAGCTGTTGTCAGCCCGTTAAAGGCAACGTGTTTGTCGCTAAACGCGAATACCGGCTGAACAACGAATAAGCGTTCATGTCCGACTGTACTAATGACTAGGACTAGTAGTTGACACTGACAGCCCCGAGTACATCAGAGAAGTGAATCCGATGCAAGCGCGATCAAACTATCCTCAGCTGCAAGTAACCCGCACATTTACATAAAGAGTAGATTAATCGTATTAGGTACCTACACAACTATATGCTGAAACTACAGCCATGGCCAGAAGTGTTGACCACCCTTGCGATTTTCATACAAAACTCGAAAGTTTAGTCCGGCGTTTCTATCTTTTTTGAAGTTATTTTATCAATTACGTTACGTTAATTTATTATAATTTTTTAACGGCCTCCTAGCCTAGTCGGTAGTGACCCTGCCTACGAAGCAGGAGGTACCGGGTTCGAATCCTGGTCAGGGCATTTATTTGTGTGTTTATCACAGATATTTGTTCCTGAGTTATGGATGTTTTCTATGTATTTAAGTATTTATCTATATTTATCTATTATATAT
Organism: Pammene aurita; assembly: GCA_947086415.1. Taxonomy (NCBI): domain Eukaryota; kingdom Metazoa; phylum Arthropoda; class Insecta; order Lepidoptera; family Tortricidae; genus Pammene; species Pammene aurita. The sequence continues at coordinate 510,508 of OX352305.1, read as the reverse complement.
ATCGTCGTCTAGTACCCATAACACAAGCCTTATTGAGCTTACCGTGGGCCAAGGTCGATTTGTGTAAGATTGTCCTATAATATTTATTATTTATTATTTATTATTATTTATTATTATAATTAATTCAAACTGAACAGGCATGTTTTGTTGAAGTTAGTAGTAACTGCATAGAATATTTGCAATTAGTCGCACCGACTTAAGGCGACGATATATGCAAATACGTCAAATCGAGGTGTTTTTGTGCAAGGGTTTTGAAGAAAACAAACCACGTTGGAGCATGAATGTTACATTTTCTGTAGGGGCATAGTTGTGTTCGCTGTACCGATACGTGCTTGGTCTTGTATAACATAATTAGGTATATATATCATCGTTAAGAAACTGTTTTGGAGAAAACTTGTCGCAAGTTTTATGTCGGTCAGAAATAATTCTATGTTGCGAAATTAAACATAACTACGTCTTAGCACATTACTAATGTTCGGCAGATACTATAGTCGTATTAAGCGCTTAATAAAGGTTTAAGACGCAAAACCTTGTAAGAGCCTGTAACAAGCAGAACTATGCAATTGCTAATAAAACTTATAGGCGTTTATTCTATTGCAGCCAGAGACATGTTTCATGTGTCAAATTTGAGTAATATGATTAGTAATTTTGCGTGCGGAAATTCGTTCCACATAGCTTAGGTTATAGTACGCTTGCTTACTAAGTAGATATGTCCGAGTTCAAATCTAGGCTGATGTTAACTTTTTTGTTTATTTTTTTATCTCATTTCTCATTTATATTTTCAATCCTGATCCTAAGCGATTTATAGGTATTTTTGGACAAAAAAAGTCAAATCATACTATAGTCAAGTTACTAGTTAGTTTAATCTTTTTATTTTGACTTTTTAGGGTTCCGTAGTCAACTAGGAACCCTTATAGTTTCGCCATGTCTGCCCGTCCGTCCGTCCGTCCGTCCGCGGATAATCTCAGTGACCGTAAGCACTAGAAAGCTGAAATTTGGTACTAATATGTATATCAATCACGCCGACAAAGTGGTAAAATAAAAAGTGAAAATTTTTTTTTATTAGGGTACCTCCCCTATACGTAAAGTGGGGAGTGATTTTTTTTTTCATTTCAACCCTAACGTGTGATATATTATTGGATAGGTATTTAAAAATGAATTGGGGTTTCCTAAAATCATTTTTCGATAATGTAAATATTTTCGGAAATAATCGCTCCAGAAGTAAAAAAATATGCGTCCTCCCCCTCTAACTTTTGAACCATAAGTTTTAAAAATATGAAAAAAATCTCAAAAGTAGAACTTTATAAAAACTTTCTTGGAAAATTATTTTGAACTTGATAGGATGAATAGTTTTTGAAAAAAAAATACAAAATAATTTCTGAACTAAGTTTGTAATTTAACCGTATAAGCAGGTGTTTATTGTACCTGTAATTTCTACAAAATTACAATGAAATGACGTGCTTTCAAATAAAGTTAAAACGGTGAAAATCGGTTCACGCAATAAAGAATTATCCCATAAAAATCATCTTCCATACTTTATGCTCGCGCGCAATAGTTTACTCAATTTGCCGATAGATGTCGCTGTACATGGAACTCTCATATCATATCCTACATGGCGGTGTTATTAACTCTTAAGTGGGGACACTTACTGTGACGGACGGAAAACTACGGAACCCTACACTGAGCGTGGCCCGTCACGCTCTTGGCCGGTTTTTTTACCCAATATATTTAAACTACCAAGTTATAAAAGAGACTAATTCATTATTCAATTTTTACAGTGGGTATGGGTACTTTTTACCATAGACGGCTTCGTCCATGTTTTTACCATAATTTGTATTACAAGAGCGCGTTTGTTCGAGCAGTTTCCATCCGAGGCGACGTTGCCAGCTTACTTTCATTTGCTCATTTCGCTTCTTGCTTTGCGCTGTTGCAAGCTAGATCTATATTATGATATGAATGACGGATTCATTGAATAGAATCAAATGCGCTTGAAGTTGGAACACATTCGTGCATTTGTCAATGATTTGTCCACATCATCGTGATAGGTTATATATCTCTCTCTTTACTATGGAATAAGAAAGAAACAATCGGCTCGGCTGTCCCGGTACTCTGCGATGTCTGGTCGCGCCATTAGGTTTATATGGCTTATTGTATGTTCGTTTTCGTACGATTTAAAAGATATAGTGAATTATTAATGTTATTATTAGGTAGGTAAGTAGATATGGAATTAATATAATCGTATAAGTATATATACCAATATAATTTCTCACAATCCCTAAAATGAAAAAACCAATAAGTACTCGTAAGGTACGATGGGGTAAGATCGGACCATTTTTGAACTAGTTGGTCAGCTTTCAGGGCTGACTTTTATGCTTTACCTTTGTAAAAATTTCTCGAAATATTAATCCTTGTTTCAAATCAGTATGAAGTGTACCTAAGCTGTTTGTCGTGTATAAAATTTCAAAATCTACTCCTTCTACTTAAGATTGGACTATTCAATAAAATGTACTCTTAGTAAGTTTTTAGGTGCTAGTTTTCTTCCACTTATCGATTTTGCCAGCTTTGTAATGCAATAATAAATTTTGAAGTGCCCGTTCTAGAGCTTATATGATCTTGTTTAGATTAATATTATACAAAAATAAATCATACTCGAAAGGTTTTTTATACTAAAACATTTTTTGTAAAAGTGGAGTATGTGTCAGTTTTCCGTCCATACTTATTGATATATTGATATTCAAGTTTTTCAAATTAAAGCTTATAATTAATATATCAATTAAAGAATAAATTATTATTATCAATGGCCAATTTGACCTCCAAAAGTTTTTTCCATGTAGACGGAGAGCTGGCCACGTCAGATATGACACAATAGTCAGGTTTCATTGCTCTCATTATTGTGTCATATCTGACGTGGCCAGCTCTTAGTCCAATAAATTTGTAGCAGTTTAATCAGGTGGACGGCAACCCGGACGGGAAACTAGCATAACCACCCTATGCACGGTTTCTAATAATAGATATAATTATAAACCGCCTGTATTATGTTCATGTCAACCTTTCAGCATTTTCTCAAACTTTTCAAAAACGAGTGAGTTAAAAATATTGAGAGTGGAAAGAGAGTTTCAAACCTAGGAAGCAAGATGTTTCAAAATTTAAAAAAAATTAAAAAACTCTTTTGGCTATAATTCTTTTTTTTTTCCCCACCCTACTTGAAGAGATATATTATATGGACGTATCCATACTAATATTATAGTGTGTCTGTCTGTTAACTCTTCACGCTTAAACCGCTCAACTAATTTAGATGAAATTTGGTATGTATAAGGGGGTGAAAACGGAATGGAAGTTTATATGGAATTGTTGCTCCCTGTTGACTTGAAATAGCATACGTACTAGTTTTATATTTGCTCTTAGATTTTACTAACTAGTAACTTTTATTTTGCGTTTTATTATGTAATTCCATATCGCTCATGTTAATTTCGCGCAGACGAAGTCGCGGGTAAAAGCTAGTATTTTAATATTGTAATGGATTTTGATATGGTAAAACTTTTGAAATAGATGGCAATTAACCAAAACTAACCCAAAAATGTACCCAAAAAACCGTGACGACACGACACGATACAACTAATCCATACTAATATTATAAATGGGAAAGTGTACGTGTGTGTTTGTTTGTTTGTCCGTCTTTCACGGCAAAACGGGGCGACGAATTGAAGTGATTTTTTAAATGGAGATAGTTGAAGGGATGGAGAGTGACATTGGCTACTTTTTTTCTCTTTCTAACCCCCCACTTCCCTAAAATGGGGGGTGGAAGTTTGTATGGTTTGTTACCCCGAATTTAACGCGAGCGAAGCCGCGGGCAAAAGCAGGTATTATATGTTATTAACTTACTCGTGCTGACTTTTCATGTTTTTAATTATTTTGTGTAATTTCAATTTATAATTCTTATGTGAGACGACAAACGCTTTTATATTTGTAATTTTTTTTAGTAAAGAACACTTATGGTATATGTATAAATGAAAATGATTAAAACATGTTAAAAAATTCATCTTAAACTTTACGTTGAATTAAGTTATTTGCTTTTTGGCTATGGTTTTCTGTGAGGTACTTCCCCAGTCGAGCTCTGAGCCAGGTCCAGATTTGAGCGTGATAACATTCGCTGAACTGTGCCTTACCACAGTTAGCGAGATAACATTCGGAGTGCCCATACCTCCCTTTTGGACGTAACATACCCGTGTCTAAACCTGTTCCTAGTAACCAACTAGGTACACATTTAAAAAATGTTCACAGCAACAATTAATAAGATCCAGTCTTAAATGCCACGCAAAAACAAATCAAACCATTTTTTGTGACATACAATTGAATTTATAGAACGAAACTTTTTTGTCTATAAAGATCACATGTATGCGTGACTTCGGCAGCAGATAGCATACATCCTCCATACGACCTTCTTAAACCTGATGTTTATTCAGTGTTGGGCGTAATTTATTAGATGGTACCTACTTTTGTAATGTATTAAATTGCTAATTCAATTACAAGAAAATCAATTATATTAAGTAATTGAAATTGCTTGTAATTGAGATTACATGTTAGTAGTATTCCCGATTACATATAATTTGTAATTGCAATTACTTTTATCTTAACTACTTTTACTTGTAACTTCGATAATTTGAAATAATATACAAGTTCAATTTATTTTTGGGTCAGTGGGGGCAGCTACCAGATCCCTCGCTGCAACGCGAAAATGGTCTTAGAAGACCTTCCCTCAATTTCAAATTAATAACGTTACGGATTTTGGAAAAAACATACAGGATGCGAGAAAGAGGTAAACTTCTTTTTGATGCCAATCGATCCCATTCTTGTATGGGATCAAAAATAATTTGCGGCTAGAAAAGCCACAAATTGAGAAAAACTTTTCCCATACTTTATGAAAATTATTTATTTTTATTTTTCACATGCTGCTTTTTTATGCCAATCGATTCCATTCCTATCGTTTCTAATAGTTTCCTATTAGGGGTCAACTTACGGTAATGTACTAAAAAGCTACAAATTAAATATTTTCCAGACATTTACTATAAATAATAAATAAATATTATACGACAATCTTACACAAATCGACCTAGGCCCACAGTAAGCTCAATAAGGCTTGTGTTATGGGTACTAGACGACGATATATATAATAGATAAATATGGATAAATACTTAAATACATAGAAAACATCCATAACTCAGGAACAAATATCTGCGATCAACACACAAATAAATGCCCTGACCAGGATTCGAACTCGGGACCTCCTGCTTCGTAGGCAGGGTCACCACCGACTGGGCTAGGAGATCGTCAAATAAAGAATAAGTGATTTTTAGGGTTCCGTAGCCAAATGGCAAAAAAGGAACCCTTATGGATTCGTTATGTCTGTCTGTCTGTCCGTCCGTATGTCACAGCCATTTTACTCGGAAACTATACGACGTATCTGAATAAAATTTACACATAAGGTGTATTTCTGTATGCCGCTACTTGAAATTTGAAAAAAAATATATTTTAAGGGGGGGGCGCTCGATACATGTAACTAAATTTCAAAAAATCTTTTTACCAAATATCAACATGTGACACATCAATCGATAGGTCTTTAAAAATAATATTGAAGTTTGTTTGATCTTTTTGTGATTAAGTGAATATTTTTTGAAATAATCGCTTCGAAAGTCAGAAAAATTGTATAGCCCCCCCCTGTAACTTTTGAACCGTAAGTCCAAAAAATATGAAAAAAATTGAGGAGATGCGCCTTAGCATATACTTTCTACGAAAATTGTTTGGCCATTTTTGAGTTATTTCCAAAAAACTTCTTCCATAGGCATCAGATACGACCTTTTGGTATTAGTTTGGTTCTTATTCCATTGAAGGTACGGAACCCTCCTATGCGTGGTCCGACACGCACTTGGCCGGTTTTTTTAACCTTTCAGTTAACCAACAGTCGTTGTTATTAAGCATACCGGAAGAAACATTTAAGTAAAATGTGTAGGTACCTGAAAAAAGCGCCATCGCCATGATATCAAAATGCAACTAGGTAGAGGTACACAATAGTGTTGGAGGATGTGTGGTTTGTATTTGGAACTAAAGGCTAATTTTCCAGATAGGTAATTCTAATTAATATTGTTTTCATAATTATTTAAAATTACACTTTAGTGGTAATATATTTATTTAATTTTTATTTAATTTAATAACAAAATGTCAACTTAAAACTACCTTACACAAACATACACTTACAAACTACCGCAAAAGGTAATTGAATTATACGATGTTCTCCCGATGCGGTCTTATCCCAACGCACTTTACCGTCCTCATTGAAAGCGTTTTTGACCATCTCTAATTTCGTTATAGATACTAAAAACCTGGATTTTTCAGAGCAGAAGAGGACATAAAACAAATTAGTTAGAAATAATATTATCTTCAGGTACATTTTATTTGAACTTTTATTTTGAAAGACTTGACACGTACTTGACACATAGAAATATAACCGCCATGATGAATGCTTATTTTGGATATTTAGAATAAAACATTATAATTGTGCGATTATGATACTGTAGGTAATGGCGTGCGTTGGCCAAGTCGTTTTATATTATAGGTAACTTAAATTATTTCGTCATTGATTACCTACATACAATAGTTACTTTAATTAAGTAAGTACACATAAAATGAAATTATTATCAAAGCGCCATCTTACTGTAAAAGACCGCGATTGTTTGACTATTTAAACATGTCAACATTGAATTGTCATAGTTCATCTCAAGTATACTAGATGGCAGAAGCGGAAGCTGCGATTATAAAAACGCAAAATGCAGTCGTCAACCGTGATACCTGTCACCTTAAATTCGCATTTTTGGGACCTCCACTTTCATATTTTATAGGTACCTTGAAAGTGTTATTAAGTGAAGTTTTCTAGATATATCAATAAAATATAACATTTTCCGTCATCGTATATTGTTATGATAGGGAATTAATACTCAACATCAAAATGGTAAACAAAAAACAGCTGTGCTCAACACTTCTGGCCAAGGCTGTATATTAAAAGACACAATTACGATTTATTTCGGTTAAAGATAATATGTATTATAATATTTAGTACCCTTAGCCAAGCTATTTATACCTATAGTATGTTATGGTTAACTTATTCTTATCGAGGAAACTGTAAGTCTATAACCTAAAAACCCTGTTGTAGTTACCTACCTAATGTTAATGTATACGACTGTTTGTTTCTAAATAAAATAAAATAAAATGTATCCACATTTTAAAATTTCGAAGCTATTATTTAAGAAAGTATTAGTTTATCCAAAAATTGTTTTAAAAGACCCTTATTCTTTTTGAAATACCTATCCAACGACACCCCACACGATACGGTTGGGGCGAAAAATAAATTTACCCCCACTTCATGTGTACGGGAGGTATCCTAAAAAAGAGTTCTGGCAAATTTTAATGGTTGGAGGTCAGGGTGACAGACCAACAAAGTTTTTAAGTTGGTAAAAAAGCTTTTTACAAAAAAAAGATAAACCGACTTCAAAAAGGATAAAATAAATTATTATATTATTTATATGCGTTACAAACTGATATGTTTGAAGTCGGTGCCAAGCCAAAAAGTTACAATACCGGTCAAATCAGCTTCAAGTCTGAAAATCACAAAACAGTTAATATGAACGAGGCGTATTTACTCAGTGAATTGTTCTTCATACTATAGAACTATTCTAATACGGTATTGACTGCACGTAGGTTTTCATTCAAGTACAGAAAGAAAGTATAATCATGCGTCTTATAATGTTTCTTAATAAACGTTTTTACTAGTTTTCGGACTAACCATATCTCGAACGGAGCCCGTGCTTCGGTTTGAATTATTTATCCTACTTCATTTAAGGTGTAATATCGAAGTGTAAAGGAATTCAATGGCTAGATTGATTTTTCTATACTCAGATATACTGGGTGTGTGGGACTCACCTTTTCAGTAGAAAAAACGCGATATTTCAAATTTTCTATGGAAGGTCAACCATACATGTTTTTTTTAATTTACCGTCTTTATCTGATTATGGACAAAGTAGACGTGTATCAGAGTATATAGACATGGGTACCACATTTCATCAAAATTGGATTAGTGGTTTAGACGTGAAAATGTAACAGATTCACATTCACCTTTGCAATGTAAGTAGGTATCGATATGTTTTGTGATTTTCAGACTTGAAGCTGATTTGACCGGTATTGTAACTTTTTGGCTTGGCACCGACTTCAAACATATCAGTTTGTAACGCATATAAATAATATAATAATTTATTTTATCCTTTTTGAAGTCGGTTTATCTTTTTTTTGTACAAAGCTTTTATTTTTCCATTTTTAGTGGATATAATTATCATAATCGGACAACGGATCTCGCAATAATCGGTGAAGATATATAAGAAAAACTTCATAATACCTACTCAATGTAAGGAAAGTTCCACATATCATATGTGGTCTTCATCATTAGGTCCACTCCATCAAATTAGTGGTTTTCGAGTGGAAATGCTTGAGTTGCTTAAAAAAACAACCAAATCACCATACATGTGCCTTTAAAAATTGAGGAGTTCCCTCAATTCCTCATGGATCCCATCATCAAAACAGAACCAGATTAATCTGAAACTTATCTTAGAGGTAGTTCCTTTCAAACAAAAAAGAATTCCTCAAATCGGACCACGGGTGTCGGAGTAATCGCTGAACATCCTACATTAAAAAAAATCATCATCATCATCATCAAAACAACCATCATCATGAGGTCCACATCATCAAATTGGTGGTTTCCGAGAGAAAATCCTCGAGTTGCTTAACAAAACACCCAAATCACCATACATATGCCGTTAAAAATTGAGGAGTTCCCTCAATTACTTATAGATCCCATCATCAGAACAGCACCAGATTAATATGGGACCACCTTGGAAGTAGACCCTTTCAAACAAAAAAGAATTATTTAAATCGGACTACGCGTCTCGGAGTAATCGGTGAACATACATACAAAAAAAAGCCCAAACCGAATACAGAACCTCCTCCTTCTATGAAATTGAAGTCGGTTAAAAATATAAATGATTACCTATTTTTAAAATTATATTGATGTTTTATATTCTAAAGAAATCTAATGCAAATAACAAATCGAGAACACATTGAAACAATTTACCGAGATTGGTAAATAAATTAAACAATTTATTTTACATGCATATTCACAACTACAAGGCAATGTTGTCATGAATAAGATTCAAAGATTATCAATAAAATTTAAATATTATCAGTTATCATTTCTATGTCCTAGGGCCCCTAGGCAGTAGATTCTTAATTAAATATATTACACTCAACTGAATTTGGATCCGGGGCTGGACTAATCAGAGCCGAGATCTTGACCCGAAAGCAGCTCGAACAAGGGTACTTACTTAAAAAGTGCTAAAAGGAGACACAATGATCTTTCTCTCACTAAAAATTAGAATGTAATTTCAAAGTGGAGTCCATGCAATTTCAAAGTCACAGCCGAAATTTAGCCGAAGTAGTAGTTGCAATCGCTGTCTCAGTCACAGTCATGACTGCGTTTGTAGTCGCTGCGCGTCCCGTCGTTGGAATAATGTACAGTCAAATACAAAGAGATGTATCCACTTTTTCACCTTATTGCGTTGTAATATGGTCCAAAAGTGGATACATCTCTTTGTAGTCGACTGTACCACCCCCCGCGTTTAGGATGCATATAAAATAAAATATTCGTAATAGGTATAGTCTTTCCTCCCGTTCTTGGCCCGTTACGGATTAGTGTTCTTATCAGTAAACTCCATTGTAGCAAAACCGCAAGCGCACGCGCCACGACAAAAAAAAGGATTTGGGCTCATGTTAGCGTTTATAGAATATCTACCATATGAACCACGCAATAAGATTCAATATGAACTAATACAAAAAAGCTGTATATTCTTAACGGTTGCGCCCAGCGTAGGCGAGTTAAACGCTCTCCATCCAGCATATCTTGACACCGAGATCCGAAACAAATATGCGTAATAGGTGACCGCGCTTGTATTGGTATTTCGAGCGCCCAACTAGGCAGCTCTTAGGAGGCAATTGGAATTATTCCTCACGGGCAGGTAAAACAGGGTCGGATTTTGATTGGAAACATTTGGACACAAATACGATTTATGAATATTTAATATTAAAAAAAATATAAACATTGGGTAAGTATATAACAATAATAATACTGATACAGATTATTTATTCGTAAATAGGTTAATTTACAAGTCATATAACTTACAAGCTAAGTCCTTATACAGTTGTATATTTTAATTTTAACTATAATAGTAGGTATTCCGTTATTCCGTTATGATAGTAGGTATATCACTAGTCTGATTGAGGTGGTTATCAAAACCCGAGGGTGCGCAGTGCAGTCGGTCAGCGATGCAGATGTAGTCGGTGTGAAGGCTGAGGTGAAGAGTTGTATGTGCCACACGAGATTGACGTTATTAACTTTGCACCTCGTGCCTTAAACGCCCTCGCTACGCTCATGCTTATAAATTAGTAGAATATTTTGCTACGCTTTCTCGGGATCTCAATCAGCTCTTTCGACATAAACTAAATTTGCTTCCTTCTTTCACACAATGTTTACCCAATTCAAATAGCTATTTATGGAAGGGACTCCACATGTCATATGCGGTTTTCATTATCGGGTCCTCTCCATCTAATTGGTAGTTCTCGAGAGGAAACACTCGAGTTGCTTAAAAATACACTCAAATCACCATACATGAGCCTTTTAAAATTTAAGAGTTCCCTCAATCCCTCATGGATTCCCATCATCAGGTCCAACCAAATTAGTACGGGGCTACTTTCGAGGTAACTCTTTATAAACAATAAAAATATTACTCAAATCGGACAACGGGTCTCGGAATAATCGGTAAAGACGTATAAGAAAAAGTTCATAATACACCCGCTTACCTAAGGAAAATTCCAAATGTCATATGTGGTCTTTATCATTAGGTCCGTTCCATCAAATTGGTGATTTTCGAGAGGAAATGCTTGAGTTTCTTAAGAAAACACTCAAATCGCCATACATGTGCTTTTAAAGATTGAGGAGTTCCCTCAATTCCTCATGGATTCCATCATCAGAACAGCACCAGATTCATTTGGGACCAACTTGGAAGTACATCCTTTCAAACATAAAAAGAATTATTCAAATCGGACCACGGGTCTCGGAGTAATCGCTGAACATCCTACATTAAAAAAAATCATCATCATTATCATCAAAACAATCATCATTATCAGGTCCACTTCATCAAATTGGTGGTTTTCGAGAGAAAACTCTCGAGTTGCTTAAGAAAACACCCAAATCACCATACATGTACCTTTAAAAATTGAGGAGTTCCCTCAATTCCTCATAGATCCCATCATCAGATTAATATGGGACCACCTTGGAAGTATATCCTTTCAAACAAAAAAAGAATTATTCAAATCCGAACACGCGTCTCGGAGTAATCGGTGAACATACATAAAAAAAAAGCCCAAACCGAATACAGAACCTCCTCCTTCTATGAAATTGAAGTCGGTTAAAAAGTAGTACCAAACTAGGTTAAAACTGCCGAAGTTGTGTCATTTATAGAGGATTATATTTAAACATTAGAAACAAAACATTGCGTAGTTATTGCGGAAACAAAAGCAGTAGGCGACTAACTATACCTAGTCGGTTCATAAGTTCTGTCACTTTTGAACTGGTAAAATAGGAACTGTTAAAGGTTGCTTACTATCTATATATATATAACTCAAAGGTGACTGACTGACTGACTGACTGACTGACATAGTGATCTATCAACGCACAGTCCAAACCGCTGGTTCTAGAGATTCCAAATTTGGCACGTAGGTTCCTTATAAGGTCTAGGGGTGCGCTAAGAAAGGATTTTTCAAAATTCATCCCCTAAGGGGGTGAAATGAAGGTCCAAAGTTTGTATGGGGAAACAAGATTAGTTAGTCTATTTTATTCGAAACTTCACAGAAGTATTCCTAACAATAAATGAGTAAATACGTGTTGCAGGTTTTTTGAGAATTCAACCCCTAAAAGGGGGAAATGTGGTCAAAAAGTCTGAATATCAACATGGGTATTGTTTCTATGGTTTATCGGGTCGTTGATTACGAAAACAACAACGATTTTAAAATCCGACGTGGCGGACGTGAAATACCATCTCCCCTGTTAGGGTACAATGGGGTTGAAATGTCTAAATATCCATATGGGTGTCGTTTTTGTGATTTTTTGGGACGTTAATTAAGAAAATGGCATCGATTTTGAAATTTAATATTGTGGACATGAAAATTCTTGAAAGTATTTGTGCCAAATTGCAATCTTCTTCTAAATATATAAAAGAAGAAACTGACTGACATATCAACGCACAGCCCCAACCGCTGGTTCTGGAGATTCCAAATGTGGTACGTAGGCTCCTTATAAGGCATAAGGATGCACTTAGAAATTATTTTTAAAAATTTACCTCCTAAGGGGGGAAATGGGGTTCAAAGTTTGTATGGGAAACGAGATTAGTTCAACTATTTTATTTGAAACTTTACAGGAGTATTCCTAACGATAAATGAGAAAACAAGTGTTTCAGCTTTTTTGAGAATTCAACCCATAAGGGGGAAATGTGGTGACAAAATTTAAATATCAACATGGGTATTGTTTCTATGGTTTATCGGGTCGCTGATTATGAAATCAACACTTAAGGGGGTGAAATGGGGGTTGATAGTTTGTATGGGGAATTTTTAAACGTTGAACCAATTTAGATGAAACTTGGTATAGAGATAGTTTGTGTACCGAGAAACGACATGGGACAGTTTTTATCTCGAAAAACAATCTTTAAGGGGGTGAAATGGGGGTTGGAGGTTTGTATGGAGATTTTTTTACCGCGAACCGATTTAGATAATTTTGTTGTGGATATAGTTTGAGTCCCAGGAAACCATATAGAATATTTTTTAAGCCGAAAATCAATCTTAGAGGGGTAGAAAACATGTTGGTAGTTTGTATGGCGAATTATTAACCGCTCAACAGACGATTGAAATGAAATTTGGTACATATTATATAGATTGAGTCGCGATACGAACAATATAGGATAGTTTTTATCTCGAAAATCAACCCTCTAGGGGGTGAAACGGGGGTTGAAAGTTTGTATGGGAAATTAATAACCGTTGAACCTATTTAGATGATTTGGTATGGAGATATTTTGCGTTCTGGGGAAGGATATATATAATAGTTGTTATCCCAGAAGTCTTTCCTTAACCGGGTAAAAAGGAGCGTGGATTACTAATTCCACGCAAATGAAGTCGCGGGGAAAAGCTTCTATTCAAGAGTAGAAATCTGTATTAATCATAATCTCTCGGTAGTAAGTCGTTGATGGCGTAACAATTAAACAATTATTGCAATAATTTCTTTAAAATAAAAAATGAGGGAACCGCCGTCTTCAAAACGTGGTATACCGAAACCTCCAGAATGTAACGAATACTTTTCCGAAAACTGCTTCTAAATCAGTTCAGCGAAACGCAAGATGATCGCGGACAAACATACATTCCTACATACAAACATACGAGTCTAACTGAGAACCTCCTTTTTTAGTACTTTTAGTACGCGGGCGAAGCCGCGGGAAAAAGCTAGTTTCAATATGTAGTTAAAAAGCCTATTTAACACTGATTAATTTACGATATTATTTTAGGCAAATAGTTGTGGCAGTTTCACACAATTCTCTGTAACATTCGAAAAAGCGCAATAAAAAACCAAGTCAAAAACACGCGCCCTGTTCGAGTTGATTTTGACCATAATTATTTTTATTCAATTTTAAGAGGCTTCAGTCTTGCATACTGCATTAGCTTGATCTTTTACCTTCATTTTAATATATAATTAACATGGGTCTGACTGACAAGAAGGCTAGTATACACAATTTTGGAAGACTAACTAGATGTATGGCATCAAAATCATCGTGTTTTGCTCAAAACTGAAAAATACGTTGAGGTTCAGGAGAAGAATAGCTGAAGCACAGACTTGTAAGTCAACTAAAAATAGCAATTTGTAACTCTGGACAACTATAACAATGATCTTAACCAACTTTTGTGAAGTACAATTTTCATGAATCATCGGCGTGTTTGGGACTGACAACAATCTTCAAGTTTACAAGAATCTATAAAATACGCGATCTTGATTACAAGTTAATCATATTATATTTTAATCTGTATGAAATAAGCTTTCTAATGGTCTACATTTTTTAAATAAAAGCTTTGTATTATATTTTATCACTTAAAACCCTTGTGACAGAACTAAGGGACCGACTAGGTACAGTATGTGGCCTGTAGCCCGAGCAAAAAATTAAAACGTAGATGCTATTCCTCAAACTATAAAACTTTTGTTCAACAACTTTTAAAAACTATGGAGACTTTAGATTGTCTCTTTTTAATACAAAATAAATAGTAATGTACGTTAAAATCCGTCCAATTGACATTGCTTGTCAGTCTTGTCACCCAGAGAGTTAGAGCTTTATGTTGTCACCCTAAAGACATAACCAATTTCGCAATCCATTGCGTATTCGAGTAAACTTTAAAGTATACTAAAAATCAAACCACAAGTTAATTTTTAAAGTCGCTGAACAAACGTTGTCTAGTTTGAGGAGTAGAATCTATGATTTAATTTTTTGCTCGTGTTACAGGCCAGGCCACACCCTGTAAATTGTGGCCAGCTCTCCGCCTAGGAGGTGTAATCTAAATGGGGTAGTGAGGTACAGCTTGAGAAAAATGTAAAAGTCGAATATCGCACTTGGGCGTATGGTGGACAGCGTTACCCAAAAGACAGATATGGAATGCTGTCTCGAACCGAGATCGGCAATTCCAGTATGCTTGACTCAATACTTCTTACAATTGCAATACTGCAATTTTTTTAAAAGTGTTTGACATTAGGTAGTTTTGGCGATATCTAAGAGGGCGGGGGCGCTGATAAAAATTTCACCTTTTTCTTAAACAACTTAAAAATTTTTTAAGCATCTTAATATTTAGCTTTTAAGCATTTTTGAGAATATAAAAAACCGGCCAAGTGCGAGTCGGACTCGCGCACCGAGGGTTCCGTACAAACCTGTAGGTATATAGGGTAGTAACTTTAAAATTATTTTTATTATATGATGTAACTAAAAATTTACGGTTTTCGCAACTTTTCCTGTATCTATAAGACGTTGCTTCGTACCAAATTTCAAGTTTCTGAGTTCACGGGAAGTACCCCGTAGGTTTTGCGAGTGCCGAAAAACTCTAAAATTTGCAGCATAAACGACTGTATCTTTTGATTGCGTTGGCTTTTAAGTTTGATTTTTTCACAGTTCCAAGGGACAATAGATTTGAGTATTTGATATAAATTTCAGTTTGATACCTTCACGCGTTCCTGAGAAAAATGGTCTTGACAGACAGACAGACAGACAGACAGACGGACAACAAAGTGATCCTATAAGGGTTCCGTTTTTTCCTTTCGAGGTACGGAACCCTAAAAAATATCAGTTTTTTACATTATTATAACAAGCCCTTTATTCGATTTATATATCAGACGATATAGTTTGAAACTAGGTACATTTTTTAATTATTTTGTGATTTCCCCCAAAATACATAATATTTAATGAATATATGAGTTATACACAAACAATGCCGCGGGCAGAGGCTCTAAATATGTACTTACGAGATGTAAAGTTTTCACCGCACTGCGAAGTGGCTTTGATGTAAATTGTAAACTGATACTCGCGAATATCCCGCGACGGAATTCTCCACTATAGTTGGCTAAGCCACAAAGGCTTGATAACTTTAATACAAAGCCTTTTGCTTTGCTAATCCGTGTAACGTATGAAATGGATGAATAAGCCGATTATATAACCTATATAGCAGATATGACACTCTACTTACTTCTACTTAAAACTGCGTCGACCGTCCAGTGGCGCCCTCATTAGGGGGATTTTATTTTCTAATAAACTAATAAATTTCTATATAATCCATCGTTAAGTTGTAGTCCTACTAATTCCGCAACTTATGATCTATGTGATACAGTTTTATATTAGGTACTTCATCAGTTTCATCACCTAAACGGAAAAAAATAGCCACCATTTGCCGTTTAGGTAAGCAAAAAATACGCAAAATGAAACTATGTGACAAAGATCGAAAGTTGCTTATTCAGTAGGACCACAACTTAATACTGAGGGATTATACATAAATTGATTCGTTTATTAGGAAATATAATCCCCCGAATGAGGGCACCACTGGACGGTGACAAAGTCTTAAAGATTCTCTTGCTTTTATAGTTTTTAGGGTTCCGTACCTCGAAAGGACAAAACGGAACCCTTATAGGATCACTTTGATGTCCGTCTGTCTGTCTGTCTGTCTGTCTGTCTATCAAGACCATTTTTCTCAGGAACGCGTGGAGGTATCAAGCTGAAATTTATATCAAATACTCAGGTCTATTGTCCCTTGGAGCTGTGAAAAAATGAAACATAAAAGCCAACGCAATCAAAAGATATAGTCGTTTATGCTGCAAATTTTAGAGTTTGTCCGCATTCGCAAAACCTACGGGGTACTTCCCGTGAACTCAGAAACTAGAAATTTGGCACGAAGCAACGTCATATAGCATAGACAATGGAAAAATTACAAAAAGTAGACACTTTTAGTAAAATCATAATTTTTTTTTTAAATTTCACACTTACTACCTTTACCCTCGTAAACGCGTAGAGGTATTAAATTGAAATTAGTAATAAACATACTACAACTTTTTCTTGTTATAGGTTTGTACGGAACCCTCGGTGCGCGAGTCCGACTCGCACTTGGCCGGTTTTTTTAATCATTGTCAAGCATTCCTTATGCTATATTCTTACTTTAAAACACGTTCAGACACGATGGATCATCAAATCAAATTCTGATATTCGGAGAATGCATTGGACTATGCAATACAGCTAGCTCCTAAATATGCTTTGTTAAATGGGCTTGTTATAATAATGTAAAAAACTGATATTTTTTAGGGTTCCGTACCTCGAAAGGAAAAAAAGGAACCCTTATAGGATAATTTTGTTGTCCGTCTGTCTGTCTGTCTGTCTGTCTGTCAAGACCATTTTTCTCAGTAACGCGTGAAGGTATCAAACTGAAATTTATATCAAATACTCAAGTCTATTGTCCCTTGGAGCTGTGAAAAAATCAAACTTAAAAGCCAACGAAATCAAAAGATACAGTCGTTTATGCTGCAAATTTTAGAGTTTTTCGGCACTCGCAAAACCTACGGGGTACTTCCCGTCAACTCAGAAACTTGAAATTTGGCACGAAGCAACGTCATATAGCATAGACAATGGAAAAATTACAAAAAGTAGACATATTTAGTAAAATCATACAAAAAAATAGATTTTTTAATTTTAAACTTACTACCTTTTACCTCGTAAACACGTAAAGGTATTAAATTGAAATTCATGTCAAATACTCAGGGCTATAGGACCTTTCAGATGTAGCAAAACCAAACTTTTATGTCAACGCAATCAAAAGAAATAGCAATTTAAGTCGCATATTTTGAAACTGAGTACTCGCAAGAAACTCGAAACCTAAAGGGTCCTTCCCGTAAACTCAGAAACTTGAATCTTGGCATGAAGAAACTTCATATAGCACAGACAAAGGAAAAATTACGAAAAGTAGACATTTTTAATAATATCATACAACAATTTTTTTTTTTAATTTTTAACTTACTACCTTCTTCCTCGTAAACGCGTAGAGGTATTAAATTGAAATTAGTAATAAACATACTACAACTTTTGCTTGTTATAGGTTTGTACGGAACCCTCGGTGCGCGAGTCCGACTCGCACTTGGCCGGTTTTTTTAAAATAAGATTGTGTAATTTGTGTGTAGGTAGGCATTACCGGTATTTTTTTGTATTAGTAATTCCGGAATTGTGTCCGGAATCTTAAAACCAGATTCCTACCGAGAAGGGAACAGCAGCAGATAAAAGGATGTTACCTTATTCGTAGCAGCAAGACAAGCCCCCGCGTCAACCAGGGTCTTCACAGCCGGCAAGTGGCCGTGCCACGCGGCCATCAGGAGAGGCCTCATGCCAAACTGTGGAAAATAATAGCTTCAGGTGTCTACAAACATGGCAATTTTCTGACAACATTGTTGACTTAAATTGGACGTTTCGTTTTACGGTGACCTCAACCGATATTAATGATATTGTTAGCAGTTCAGGAATTACTAATAGATTTCCCAAGAAAAAATATATCTAAATATATAAAAGAAGAAACTGACTGACTGACTGACATATCAACGCACAGCCCAAACCGCTGGTTCCAGAAATTTCAAATTTGGCACGTAGGTTCCTTATAAGGTCTAGGGGTGCACTAAGAAAGGATTTTTGAAAATTCACCCCCTAAGGGGGTAAAATGGGGGTCCAAAGTTTGTATGGCGAATCAAGATTTGTTAGACTATTTTATTCGAAACTTCACAAGAGTATTCCTAACGATAAATGAGTAAACACGTGTTTCAGGTTTTTTGAAAATTCAACCCCTAAAAGGGGCAAATGTGGTCACAAAGTCTGAAAATCAACATGGGTATCGTATACTTTTTGAGTACTTATAGTACGCGGGTGAAGCCGCGGGAAACGGCTAGTTATATATATTTTTTGAAAATAATGTTTGTAAATAAATGCAATGATTTATTTCTATACTATCATGTACCTACATGACACAAAAAATGTAACAAAACGTCCGAAACTAAATCGGTCGGTTGATGAGCACAATCTTGCCCAACACTCTCTACAATTTTCGCAGTTTGATTGGGCTTAATTTGCATACATTATCTTACTCTTATTGAAATACGTATTCAAAGAAACCTATTTCAAAATACAATTACCGGTAAAATAAATAATTGCGATTACCTTGTCGGCGGCTTCAATATCACATTTCGCCTCAATAAGCAAATTGACAATCTCCACGTTGCCGCGGCTCGCCGCCCAGTGGATCGGTGCTCGTCCGTACTGCGAAAAACAAGTTCATACTAAACACCGCCAATCTGAAAACTTCACGCCGACCGGCAGCGAAAAAAAACTAGCAATGGGCGAAAGATTTTTTCTCGGTGAAGGAGTACTTATTTTCTCTTGGAAAAAGTAGGTACTAACTGCCAATATAGAGTAGGCCGAGATAAATTTGACAAATTCATAAGATCGCGCTACCGCGGCGTGCGGGAAGGTCCAACCCAGCGCGGGACGCTGATTGGCTGTCTGTGGCTACCCGCGACCTTATGAATTTGACACAAATGCTTCTTGATCCGTTTCGTCCTGTCTACCTAATCAGCAGCGATCGGAATTTTGGGATGCTTACTGCCTAATATACATAGGTTAATAGACTTATCAACTAGATGCAAATTACAAGCTTCCACATATATAATCTAAATAACATTAACATAAAGTCTGTAATAAATAGTAAGATATTACACTATATATATGTATGTATAAGTATGATATTTTTATGTTTTATTTATGTATTTTTAGTTAGTATTTAATATTTTTTAGAAATTTGTAGGAGTTTGTGTGTTGCTGTGTAATTTGCTCTCTTTACTTTAAATTCTTTGCACTACCTGTTATTTTAAATTAATTCTTCATTTCCTGCTACCCAAAGGTTGTCTGGGAGATATCGCTTTTTAGCGATAAGACCGCCTGTTGTTACCTTATTTTAAGTTTATTGTAAAAATATTTTTATTATTCTTGTATTTTTGGTGCAATAAAGAATATTTACTTACTTACTTACTTATACAGGGTGGAAAGATAAGTCGGGCCCTGGAGGAAAACTACCTTAAAACGTTGAGATAGCTCAATTCACTGAAAGGAAACATTCTTTAATTTCTTTAAAGGGACATAACTGCATTTACAAATTTTTGGAAAAGAGTACAGTTTTCAAAAAAAGTATTTATTTTGTAATTTTTGCCATAAATAATTTTTATGACAATTGATGCCAATCGATCCTGTTTCCAACGAGGATAAAAACTCCTAAATACCAACCAAGTTTAGGACACAAGAGAACCCTAGGACTGAGAGAATAATATTCAGGTCAGAATTTCAGGTCAGAATCTATGAACGCAAAATTTTGCATAATTATGCCGGGTATCTTTAACTATTGACAACGGTATTTTTAACATTATAAATTTTACTATGAAACAAGTCTACATCGTCATATTTACCTCTAACATTATGATAATCTGCGATAATGGATAATATCATAATGGATAATCTGCGGGATTTTAGAACCCACGTTGTTCACTTTAGTTACATCAAATATTACATTTCACTTTAACGTTTTAACCACTATATTTGCATAATAAAGTGTATGTATTCCGCCGTGTTGCACCGTAAAATCCAATCACTGTATTTTAGAAATTACGCTATCCCTCGTACCTTTCCCTTCACTGGTCGGTCAGCTGCCTTCGAAGGATGATTTACGCTGTTACGTTCCGCGTCCTATGCGACACTTGCGACACTTCATTTTAACCTAAAATATCACGAGACCTCGGAGTGTCGTGTACGATGCGTAACGTAACAGCAACAGCGTGAATCATCCTTAAATCGTACTTTGCGAACATCAAAGTTTAATACCTAGTTCATACTTCGATTCATTCAATCAATCAAATCCATAGACATATAAAATAAGAAGACGTAATCCCACGAAGATAAAACTGTGATTCCATAATGAGCCGCGATCTCGTGCACACACACACTCACTTTTGACGTTTGATCCAATCACCGCTCGTCCACGAGTTGTACATGTGTGCGTGTCGCGCGTAAACACGAAAAAATCGGCTTATTATGGAACCACAGTTTTGTGTTCACGGTGTTACGTCTTCTTATTTTATACGTCTATGATCAAATCATTTATGTTGCAAGAAAAAGGGTATATATACAACACTAACAATATGTGCACACCTTAATCGGCTATAGTTTATAGCATGCAAAATATTCAATTAATTCATTATTTACATAATTTTTTTTTCAGAAAGTTAATAAGAACAGAAAAGTCAGAAAGAAAAAGAAAGAAGAAGTTTAAACACATCTTTGATACTCTGATTGAGAAAATCCTACCTCAGATTTTCAAATACGTTGTAGCCGAATACATTTCGAAGTATTTACACTTGCCATTTAGGATAGCAGAGTATTTATTTGGAATTTCATCTTCTTCCTAGCGTTTGTACTGGCTTCTTGCCACGACTCTATTGAGCCCGGGGTCCGCTCGGCAACCTTATCCCATGAATTGGCATAGGCACTAGTTCTCACGGAAGCGACTGCCATCTCACCATCCAGCACAGAGGGGAAACTAGGCCTTGTAGGGATTTGATCCTGTTTCCTCATGATGATGATTTATTTCACCAAAAAGCGACTCGTAAATATCAAATGATATTTCGTACATAAGTTCCGGAAAACTCAGTGGTACGAGCCGGGGTGTGAACCTCCGGAATCCGGATTAAAAGTCTAACGTCTTAAGGCTCTACACCATGGGCCACCATGGGCCAGTCTAAGGGACGCAGCTATACGTTAGAGGGAGCAAACGATATTGCGATCTCATTCCGTCGTATAGCTGCGACCCTTAGACTGGCCCATGGTGTGAGCCTCTACCACCAGGCCAGCAGCGCTTCCGCCATTTATTTATTAGCAACTTGATCGTTGATCCTATAGTACAATAATTATAACAAAAAAGAACCGAGTTCACTAGCATAGCATCCACCTTTCCAAAAGCAAATGCTCGAGCTGCTGTAAAAAATACTCAAATCACTATAGGTGTGCCTCATCAGATCCTAACTACGAGTAGTCCTTTCACTAAACTTTAAGTTGTTCGAGGAGATCACATTTAATCCTACACTATTTTGTCCTTGGGATCTGGCAAAAAAACATTTATTGAAAAGGTGTATTAAGTTTTTCCCAAAAAATACATTGTGCTTTCTTTAAAATATTTTTTTGAAAATTTTAATGTTTATTTCCCACAAACATTAAATCCTACACTAGAGATTTTTAATCTAAGGGACTACCTGAATATTTAAAACAGTATTTGAAATATTCACCACCTGTCAAGTTAAGAACACATTAGAAATAATAAAAATGTTTAAAAAATTCAATAATAATCAAACACTAATTATACAAATGGTGATTTTTCACTATATTGTCGAGACAATTATTACGCTTCGTTTAAAAAAAATTTTACAGCGGTGACTGTATTATTACTATTTCTTAAATGATTTTCGAACACGCGCATTAATTCTACACTCATGATTTTAATGCTCCTTTTAGCTTTAATAATATGTTATACTAGCTGTGCCCGCGGCTCCGCCTGCGTGGAATTCGGTCTGTGTCAGTAAGCGGCTAATTCGCCCCTAATTTCTCTCCCGCTACCCTGGAGGCGGAACTTGAAGTAAAGTTGACAGATGGATACGCTAGAGGACAGTAGTCCTAATAAAATATTTTAAAATTACCACTAAATGAAACTACACTCAAAAATGAATACTTTTTTTGTCATATTAATTTTTTTTGGCATGATTTAAACGACATAGACATATACGTTCATATTTGAGGTGCACTTGGAGGGGTGGGGGGGTCCCCATGACCCATGCAAATTTAACTCAATCAAGTGTACTGGGTACCCCCCCCCCCCTACTTTTAGACGTTGAATTTATATAGGCTACGTATAACCTGGCTGGGGATTTTCCGGGATAACAATGCAAAAAAAACCGGCCAAGAGCATGTCGGGCAATACTCAGTGTAGAGTTTCGTAGATGCCGCCCTGTTACAAAACATCCGTTCAAAAGATCGTTTATTAAGGGATATTTGGCGGCGCTTACGTCATTTTACAATACGGCACTTCCTTTCAATATGCGTTTTTGACTGATAATTCAAAAACGGCGGAACCGATGAGGTACGGAGGATGAGGACGAACGTGTAGGTAATGAATATTCATACGTTTTTACCACACTGTCACAGATAATACACTGATGTTACGTTACTGGTTGCAATAATGGTGGTAATTACATACGGTTCCGATAGGGGATTTATGATATTGGTATAGATCAAGATATTTATTCTTCAATGTAAACACATTACAATGCACTAATGAACGTCAGAGAACACGCGATTGGAACGAAGTTGTTATTTCATTTTTTACTTTTTCGTAAATTTTGTGGTTTTATTTTTTTATTGTATTTTTTTGAAATTTTGGAAATTTTGGAATTTTGGAATGATGAAATAAGTAACACAATGGACTTTTTAAATAGTATATTAAGTATAAAAGAAATTAAATTAATTCACACTGATGACGCGACAAGTATCTATGGCAAAGAGGGATCTAGGATCTAGAGATGGTCGAGCAAAGTGACAGGCGCGACATGTTGCTCGGACAGTTTCATAAGGGGTTTGCGTTCATCTCATATTCCAACATCCTCCGCTGGACGCAAACCCATTGCTTTAGTAAAGGCTCTGTGCTTCGGTTGATGTAGAGCCTTCGTCAATACGTCAGCCACCATATCTTGAGTCTTGATGTACTTAACCACGACTTGATTGGTAGCTATCTTCTCCCTTACGAAATGATAGCGAACATCTATGTGTTTGCTTCTAGCACGGAATGCTTCAGTGCCTGAAATGCTAATTGCACTTTGGTTATCACAAAATATAGTAATTGGTGATTTTGAAAGTTCTGGCCAGAAATCATCTTGCAGTTGTTTTAACCAGAGTCCCTCTTGCACAGCAGCAGACAATGACATGTACTCTGCTTCTGCAGTCGATAATGCAATAGTTGGTTGACGTTTTGAACACCAACTTATAGCGGCACCCTGAAAAATAAATGTATACACAGTACACGATCTTCGGTCTTCAGTGTTACCGGCCCAGTCTGCGTCGCAGTATCCGGTGATATTTTCATTATTGCCGAAGGTTAATTTATAGTCAACCGTAGCCATCAAATATCTTAAAACCCTCTTCAGGGCAGTCCAATGTTGAGCTGTAGGCTGGCTATTAAATCTACTCAATGAATTGACAATGTATGATATATCGGGCCTAGTTCCTTGAGACAAATACAATAAGCACCCGATGGCCTCATGGTACGGTATGTCAGACAGTATCTCTTCATTACTTTCAGCTTTCTTCAACTGAATATTTGCTTCACTTGGAGTCCATATTGGTTTACTATCCAATATTCCAAACCGACTTAATATTTTCTCTATATAAACAGATTGGTCGATTGATATTTCTTTATTCTTGTTTTCTGTAATTCTGAAACCAATGCATTGTTTTGCTTTTCCCATGTCCTTCATATGAAAGTTTTCTTTTAACTTTTCCTTAATCATACTTGCTGTGTGGTCATTGTTAAATAAACATAGCAAATCATCCACATATACAGTTATGAAAAGTATATCTTCTTTGTCTAATATTCTATAGTAGATACATGGATCCACTTTTGATCGAACTAGTCCAATTTCCAACAAAACATTGTTTAATTTCTTGTTCCATTGTCTACTTGCTTGTTTTAGCCCGTAGATAACTTTGTTTAAGCGGCATACTTTATTTTCTTGCTCAAAGTATGGCGGCGGGGTCATGTATATTTCTTCTTCAACATCGCCTTGAAGAAACGCTGTAACAGCATCCATCTGATGTATTTTAAGCTGATATTTTGTAGCTAATCCAATCAGATATCGAATTGACGAATATCTCACAACTGGTGCGTATATCTCATGATAGTCAATCCCTTTTGTCTGCTTATAACCTTTAATAACAAGCCTGGCTTTATAACGTATTACATCTCTATTTTCGTTCAATTTCGTTTTATATACCCATTTACATGGTATGACTTTCTTACCAACCGGTTTGTCAACTAGTGACCAGGTATTATTCTTTATCAAAGATTGATATTCTTCATGCATGGCTTGTAACCATTCTCTAGCTTTATCATCTTTAAGAGCCTCTTCGAGACTTTAAGGATCGCTGTTGAGCAGACTTGGTGTAGATTCAGCGTTCATGCAGATATAAGAAGTTGATTCTAAATTAATACCTTGCTTGTCATGGCGTGGCCTTAGTTTTTCTTTGTACGACTGAGGAGTGTGAAAGCTCTCATCTTGTTCAGGTAAGTATGTTTCATCTAAAGGATCTACATCTACTACAGGACAGGTGCATTATGCCATTTTTCTTTAAGTAAACATCAAAATTTTTATTTATGTACTCTGTCCCGTTATCGCTGCGCAACACCTTTATCTTTTTGTTTAATTCATTTTCTACACGACTTTTAAATTCTATAAATTTGTCAAATACCTCTGCTTTGCTCTTAATAAAATACACAAATACCTTCCTTGAATAATCATCAATAAAAGTTGTGAAGTATCTGCAACCTCCAACAGATGCGGTTTGTAGCGGACCACATACATCACTATGGATTAGCTCTAGCAATTCCTTTGCCCGGAAGCCACTGCTTGGAAAAGGTTGTCTCGTCTGCTTTCCTTCTAAGCATGTAGTACATATACAACTTTCAGATCGCTGTGCTAACTGGACACCGGTAGCACAGTTTGGTATTTTATTGACATCATCAAACTTCAAATGTGCCATTCTCTGGTGCATTAAGTAGGTATCCGTCGTTGTAGTCGCTGTCATAGCTCTTATTTCCCTATGACAAACATTCAACTTATAGGTGTCATTGACCTCGGTGCAAGTTGCTACTAGAAGCCCGTTCTGATTTTTTATGTCACAGCCACTGTTATGGAATTCTATTTTACAGCCTGATTTTATTATCTTGCTTACAGATAGCAAATTAGTTGCTATTCCAGGTACAAATAACACATTTTTCACATGAATTGCATTACTGCCTCCGTTGCCGTCTGGTACTTGTATTGTCACATCACCACAACATTCCACATGTAAGTTTTTGTCATCAGCAATTGTAATATAATTAACAGGCGGAGATCTCTCATTTTCTAACCATTCACGGTGCATTGTAGCATGTCTGGCACACCCAGAATCCACATACCAACACATAGTATTATTTGATGGCATAGCTGAAAAAGCTGCGACGTAAGCTGAATTATTTTTATTATTTTTAGCCTCGGATTTGTTTTTCTTGTGCCAACAGTTCTTGCTCAAATGGCCGTACTTGTTCCAAATAAAACAACGGGGGCCCTTAGGTTTAGACTGGGACTGAGATTGATTATTTTTTGAATAATTATTTTTAGAGTTTGTGTAGAAAGCCGTAGTATCTGATCTTGTAACCTCTTGCAAAAGCTTTGTTTTAATCAAGTCAGCACTAATTTTCACACCGGAACTCTCTCTTCCCATAATCATAGGCTTGTAAACGTCCGGCAAGCCTGCCAACATCAATGTCCCGAGCCACTCATCATCCACTTGAAAGGATATATTTCTTAACTTGTGCGCTGCCGACATAAGCTTATTTACATAATCTTCCACGCTATTACTGTTGTCTAAGGTTGTATTTATCAAGTCCTTTAACAAACCAACTTTTCGTAGCAATCCAGAGTCTTGAAAAGCTTGTGTCAGATTATCCCATACCTCTTTCGCCGACTTTGCCTCTTGAATGTGAATATATAACATGGGATCAACTAAAAGAATAAGCTTTGATTTCGCTTTTAAATCCTTTTTAGCATCTGTAGATTGCTCTTGTACGCACTCCCATAGTTCTTCATGTTGAAGATAGGCTTTGACGGCAAAACTCCAACTTGTCCAATTGTCACGGCCTGTGAGCTTTTCAATGGCCATCATATGACTGTTAGATGCCATTTTCTAATCACTTTTATGCTGAAAAGCTGAAAAAAGTAACTCCGGCGACCGAGAATCGAGTTGAGTTTTGAGGTTATTTTGTCGAAATTTATTTCTCACTAATTTACTTTAAATACTTAATATTTCCCGAAACTAACGTTTACAGGTAGGAAGAGGCCCATAACCTGATGAAATAAGTAACACAATGGACTTTTTAAATAGTATATTAAGTATAAAAGAAATTAAATTAATTCACACTGATGACGCGACAAGTATCTTAGTCCCGTCACTAAACTTTAAGTTGTTCGAGGAGATCACATTTAATCCTACACTATTTTGTCCTTGGGATCTGGTAAAACAACATTTATTGAAAATATGTATTAAGTTTTTCCCAAAAAATACATTGTGCTTTGTTTAAAAAAAATTTTTGAAAATTTTAATGTTTATTTACCACAAACATTAAATCCTACACTAGAGATTTTTAATCCAAGGGACTACCTGAATATTTAAAACAGTATTTGAAATATTCACCACCTGTCAAGTTGTGAATACATTAGAAATAATAAAAATGTTTAAAAAATTCAATAATAATCAAACACTAATTATACAAATGGTGATTTTTCACTATATTGTCGAGACAATTATTACGCTTCGTTTAAAAAAACTTTTACAGTGGTGACTGTATTATTACTATTTCTTAAATGATTTTCAATGATTTACGAATACGCGCATTAATTCTACACTCATGGCTTTGATGCTCCTTTTAGCTTTAATAATATGTTACATAATATCAAAATTTCATCAGTAGATATAGTGAGCATTTTCAGGAATTGCAAAATTAGTAATCAAAAAATAAACATAATTGGAGCGGGGCGCGGGGCGGAAACTACAACACATAAGACGTGCGGCGGCCGATACGATTAGTGCACCTAAGGTCATTGACCGTGTAGGTATATAAGAAGCGCAGAAGGGCATAGCGTATGGTGCGTAGTTGCTTACTTAGGAGTAATAATCAGGAGCAATAATGGGCTCATTTTATTTATCAGTATTACACTATTTTTTTAATCACACTGATAAAATATAATTCTTAATATTATTTTAATTTATATTTATATAAATGCCTATGTCCTGACTGACTGACTGAATGATCCACGCAGAGCCGAAACTACTGAAGCTGGAAAGTTGAAATTTGCAGATAAGGTTACATTTTTAATTTGTACAAGTAATAAGGATCGATTTTGAAAAACTCAAGCCCTAAGGGGGTGAAAACGGGGTTAAGCGTTTGTACGGTTAGGATTTAAAATTTTAAGTTAGAAACTTGAAACTTCGTAAGTTTGTTGCTAATAAAAAAATAATAAAAGTCATTTCAGCGTTTTCTGGTATATAACCTCTAACGGGGTTAAAAAGGGGTTGAAACTTTGTAACGAAATATTAAAAAAAAAAAATGTGACAGACTTAAAAGTTCCTTTGTAGGCTACTCAGCTCCAAACAAAATAATAATTTCAGCGTTTTTCAAAACTCCACCCCAAAGGAGTTGAAACGGGGTTGAAAAGTTGGATTGTAGCCAGGCCGAAACTACTGAAGCTAGAAAGTTATAATTTTCGTTCATAATGTATATAAGAAATACGAAACAAATTTGAAAAATTAAACCCCTAAGGGAGTAAAAACGAAGAGTAAAAAATTTGTATGAGTAGGGATTAAAATTTTAAGTTGGCATGCAACTTCGTACATTTAATACATTAAAAATAATGAAAGTAATTTGAGCGTTTTTTTTTCATTTAACCCCGCAAACGGGGTTAAAAAGGGGTTGAAAGTTGATATAGATACCTACTTTTTTGTGACAGACTCGAAAGTTCATTTGTAAGCACTTCAAAACAAAAAAAAACTAATTTCAGTGTTTTTCAAAATTCCACCCTAGGTGAGTTAAAACAAGGTTGAAAAGTTTGTACTAAAACAAGGCCGAAACTGCTGAAGCTAGAAAGTTGTAATTTGCAGATTGGCTACTTTTTACCTATTTTATCTACTTATTAAAAAATAAGAAAAGCAATTTCAGCGTGTTTTGATATTCATCCCTTAAGGGGGTTAAAAAACGTTGACGATTTGTATGAAAAGGTGTATGTATATGGCTTAAAAGTAAGTTGTATGATAATTAATATAAACAAAAAACATATTCTAATACCAAACCACACATTTTATAAAGATGAAACTGTGTATGAGTAGGTAGCCGTATTATAAGGGTACGAAGTCGCGGGCGGAACGCTAGTCTATCTTTAAATGCTTTTGTCCTGACTGACACATCAACGTAAACACCGAAACCACTGCAGCTAAAGAGTTGAAAATGTTAGACCAGGTTACATGTATAATTTGTATGTACTAAGGGGTGATTTCGAATAAATCAATGGCTAAGGGGGTAAAAAGTGGGTTAAAAGTTTGTGTGGGTAGGATTTTTTTTTATATAGAGACTTAAAAATTCGTACGGTCGCTGATGATTAAAAATAATAAAAGAAATATCAGTTTTTTGAAATTCAACCCGAGTGTTAAAAATGGGTTGAAAATCTGTAGCTTTTTTTCGTGACTGACTTAACACTTTCACGACCAGGAACCCGACTGTTAGGTTCTCTCTTCGTAGCTACTACGCGCTACATACGACAAATACGTAACTACGGGCTACGAGCGTAGCGCGTAGCACTAGTTGGTACGGAAAGTGTTAAATGTTCGTTTGTAGGCTAATCGCTTAAAAGTAAAAAAAAAAGTAATTTAAGTGTTTTTCAAAATTCCACCCCAGAGGAGTTAAAACGGTGTTTAAAAGTTTGTATTAAAGCGAAGCCGTTACATCGGAAGCTACAAAGTTGTAATTTGCGGGTGGGGTACATTTATAATATGTACAAGTAATAGATAGCAATTTTGAAAAATTCAAAAAGGGGGTTCAAAATTAGTATGGGTAGAATTTAAAATTTTAAGTTAGAATCTTAAAACTTCGTACGTTTGCTGATCATTAAAAAATAATAAAAAATAATTTAGCAGTTTCTGAAGTTCAAAAGAGGTTAAAAGGGGTTAAAAAGAGGTTGAACCCCATTGAAGTTGAAAGATTGTATAGAAATTACAAGTTTTGAAAGACAGACTTGAAACTTCGTTTGTAGGCTACTCTTTATAATCTGTACAAGTAATATGACGGGATTTTGAAAAAATCAACTCTCAAAGGGGTAAAAAGAGGGTTTAAAATTTGTATCGGTAGAATATTTTTTTTTAAGTTAGAGATTTAAAACTTCATACGTTTGCTGATTATTAAAAATAATAAAAAATATTCTAACGTCTTTTAAAATTGTACCCCTGATGGAGTTAAAAAGGGGTGGAAGCTTTCAATCGCATTGATGTTGAAAGTTTATATAGAGATAACAAGTTTTGAAAGACAGACTTGAAAGTTCGTACTCACTTAAAACCAAAAAAGTCATTTAAGCGTTTTTAAAAATACCACTCGAGTTTAAACGGGGTTGAAAAGTTTATATTACAAAGAGGCTAGAACAACGGTTAAAGCTAGGAAGTTGTAATTTGCAGATCGGGTTACATTTATAATCTGTACAAGTAATATAAGAAGCGCGTTGAAAACTTGTTTGTGTGGTGTTTATAATTTTAAGTTCGAGACTGCGTAAGTTTACTGCTAATTTAAAATAATAAAAGTGATTTTAGCGTTTCTTTTAATTCAACTCCTAACGGGCTAAAAAGGGGTTGCAAGTGTGTATAGATATTTTGTGAAAGATTTAAAACCAAGTTTGTGGACTTAAAAGAAAAAAAACTTTTAAGGGTATTTTTTTAAGAACTAGCCATATTGTGCGAGGTGATTTGCCATACTAAACCACTTTTACGTAGCCAAAATGGCAAAAACGGAACCCTTATAGTTTCGTCATGTCCGTCTGTCCGTCCGTCCATATGTCACAGCCGTTTTACACGGAAACTATAAGACGTATGTTAATAAAATTCAGACATAAGGTGTATTTTGTATGCTGCTATATAGTTGTGTAGTTAAATTGCAGAAAAATTTTTTTTAGGGGGGTACTCCATCCATGTAACAAAAAAAAACAAATATTAACATGTTGCACATCAATCGATAGGTCTTTAAAAATAACATTGAGGTTTCTTTGACCATTTTATGATTAAGTAAACAGTTTCAGAAATAATCGCTTCGAAACTCGAAAAAATAGCGTCCCCCCTGTAACTTTTAAACCGTAAGTTCAAAAATATAAAAAAAATTAAGAAGATGCGCGTTAGCATATACTTTTTAAGAAAATTGTTTTGAACATTATCGGTTTAGCCATTTTTGAGTTATTTCCAAAAAACTTCTTCCATAGGCATCAGATACGACCTTTTGGCATTAGTCTGGTTCTTATTCCATTAAAGCTACGGAACCCTCCATTATGCGTGGTCCGCCACGCACTTGGCAGGTTTTATTATTAGTCTTTCAGCGCCTTAACCACCAAAAAAACAAACGCAATAAACCGAAAACATCAAAACAAACGGTATTATCCGATGGGTATCCTAGCAAAGAAGCTATAAATAGCAGGTATAGCTCTCCTATTCATTCATAGCTTACAAGCTAGTCACATGAAGTCTGCGAACAGTCACAAGACTACGCATTATGAAATCTAAATCGACCTAGCATTAAGTTATTTTATATATTTAATTTGAAGTTCGCAGTGCCTTGGATTTACTGTATGCTGTGTAACTAAATAAATAAATAATTGTGTTCAATACGCATTATGAAGTTTCTCATGACGTGACCACTAAATTCAGAGCTGAGAATGGCGTCACTCGCTTCTATCCTATACAAAATTTTCAATAATCCATGTGAATGATTTAACTCATAAACTCGATTTTTGTTGATATTTTATTTGAGTATAGCAAATAAATTCTCTTGGTGTATCGTCCTTTATATTGACCGACGTTTGTCCAATGCAAGGAATGTGCTACCCAGGTACGAAAATAACAGTTCGATTGCATCTATCTAAGCATTGAACCTAAAACCACAATATGCTCTGTTCTGAAATGACTGATTGGGGCAAACATAATAACATTTCAATATCGGAAATCAGAAATATAGAAAAAAGTTTCAATAAAATATCTCTTTACCATTCCGTAGTACTTGCGAGTCTTCTGATTTGCTCTATCTAATACAAGTAGGTAAGTAATCTGTGCTACGTAGTAATCTTGCCGCGGAGGCGGGAGTTTTAAAATACGAACCTTAAATTATAAGTCATTTATTTCGATTGCTCGTAAAGCACTTAGTATATTTACGATATTTTTTTGATTATGTATGTTAAATAAATAGAAAATTTAAGGAAAAAATATTCTCAAGTGTAGGGTCGTATAAAATGATCTTATTAGCCAAAAAAACTAAAAAAATGTCATAATAAATAGATGTAAACATGTCACCGTGGTGAAAAATTACTGTAACACTTAGATCTGTATTAGTACCATACTACCAAATTTTCGAATTGTGTTCGAATTTCTAAGTCACTTTTTTATAAATATAAAGAAAAAATGTCACTTAATGAAGCTTACAGACGAAAGCTCAGAGAAACAATTCGGGAAATCTTTAAGTTAGTCATCACTTATTTAAACAAATACAATAGTGCTAGATCTCCAGTGTACGATTTTGTCAATGTAGTGTTCCAGACGTTGTCTAGAATGTTTTCAATTTCCTGAAATGCACAATCACGTCACTGGGGAAAAATGTGTAGTGGGAATCTGACTACTCTACTTAATAACTAGAAAAAGCTTCCAAAAGTGTAGGATTTAGTGCAAGGTAAAAATTTTTGGCCCCCGTCTATCTATGGTAGAGAGAGATCTAGGATCTAGAGATGGTCGAGCAAAGTGACAGGCGCGACATGTTGCTCGGACAGTTTCATAAGGGGTTTGCGTTCATCTCATATTCCAACATGGAAATTTTGGAAAGTTTTGAAAGTTTGAAATTGTGGAAATTTTTGAAATTATTGAAATTTTTGAAATTTTTGAAATCTTTGAAATTTTTGAAATGTTTGAATTTTTTAAAATTTTTGAAATTTGTGAAATTTTCATTCCATTTTACATGTTTCTCAATCGTATGGGTGTCGCGTTTTCGTGACGTGACGCTTTTTCGTGACGGTCACGTGACTTTTTTTCACCTAGTCTCCCATCCGCGAAACGTCCGATAAGGAACTTCATTCCAAAACTACCACCGGTTCTAACCCTACACCTCTGGCCCAAGAAGTATTATGACCGAAAAGAAACTCGACGGGACCTATTTTTTTCAAAACAGTAATACATTATTAGATCTTAAAGATACAAAATAATGCGTAGTTCTTCAAGAAGGCATATCAAAACATCTTGAGAGACAGATAATGTACCCATTGTTTAATTACAAAGAAAAATAAATCCTAATCTGACTGCTTCATAAAACGTTTGATATGTTTTCCTACCTAAACGGTGTCCTATAAATGTTAGATGATTTTGTAGTAGTTTTTTGGTTTGGGCCATGCAACTTTGACCGTCATATATAGTCCTCGAACCTGCAATAACCCTTTGACATTCATGACATTTTCAAATTATTCTTAAGAGCGGGTAAAGGTAAATTTAAAGCATCGACGGGTAAAATGTTATAAATATGAACACCTTGACCAAAAACTTAAAAATTATTTCAATACCAAATTTTATCTAAATACGTACAGCCGTTATTGGTTGTTTCTTCCCTATGTAAACTTCCACCCCTTTTGCATCTGCTTAAGGGATAATTTCCGAGATAAAACTATTTTATTTCCTTTTCCAGAGCTCAAATTATCTCCATACCAAATTTTATCTAAATCGATTCTGCGGTTAATAATTCCCTATACAAATTTCCAACTCCCTTTTCACCCCTTTAGAGTTGATTTTCTGGTTGAAAACTATATCATTTGTCCTTTCTCGAGACCCATACTATCTCTATACCAAATTTCATCTTTATCAGTTCAGCGGTAAAAAATCCTCATACCAACTTCCAACCCCTATATAAAATAAATAAAAAAAAACCCCCTCCAGGGTTGATTTTCGGGATGAAAACTATTCTTTGTCCTTTCCCGGGACTTAAACTATCTCTATACAAAATTTTATCAAAATCCGTTCAGCCGTTTTCACGTGATGCGCGGTCAAATAAAAAGACAAACAGATAAACAGACAAAAATTCTAAAAATTGTTCTAAAAACTTTTTTTCGAATATATTCCATAAACAGACTTTCGACCCTCTTCAGCTTTATTATATGTATAGATAGTTTTTATTGAAAGTACCATTCAGGCTTCACTTCCATTATTTTTTTCAAATTTTTTGGACCTACGGTCTAAAGTAAGATGGGGGGGGGGGGGGAGGCTTTTTTGAAGATGAAACTATCCTTTGTCCTTTCTCGAGACCCATACTATCTCTATACCAATTTTCATCTAAATCAGTTCAGCGGTAAAAAAAATCCTCATACCAACTTCCTACCCCCTTTTCACCCCCACAAGGGTTTGAAAACTATCTTATGACGTTTCTCGAGACTCAAATTATTTCAATACTCATTTCTATCTAAATCGTTTCAGTGGTTAAAAATTTTCCATACAAACTTTCAACCCCATTTTCACCCCCGCCAGGGTTGATTTTCGAAATTAAAACTATATATTATCCATTCCCGGGACTCAAACTATCTCTATACAAAATTTCATCAAAATCCGTTCAGCCGTTTTCACGTGATGCGCGGTCAAATAAACAGACAAACAGATAAACAGACAAAAATTCTAAAAATTGTTGCAACGTATTCTGTTATCGATTTTAAGTATCCCCAGCCAACTTTTTTTCGATTATCTTCCATGTACAGACTTTCGACCCTCTTCAGCTTTATTATATGTATATATATAGTTAATATCAAATAATATCAAAAGTCATAATTATTTTACTTGTTTTAAAGTGGGTATTCC
Organism: Pammene aurita; assembly: GCA_947086415.1. Lineage (NCBI taxonomy): Eukaryota > Metazoa > Arthropoda > Insecta > Lepidoptera > Tortricidae > Pammene > Pammene aurita. Next base: position 475,796 of record OX352305.1, on the reverse strand, counting down.
ACTCATAAATTAGTATGTTATTTAATCAAATACAAACATTGAAACATTGAAAAAATAATCAACCCAGTTTGACTTGAACAAACATCGATACGCCTTACCGGGGCTCGATATCGCTTTACCAATTAAGCTATGGGTTCAGTTTAATATCAAAAGTCAATTACTTTTGTCCTGATTCCATCCCACCCATTACTGGCCACGAGGTTCATCTTGCTCTCGCAAAGATGAAATACGGGAAAAGCCCTGGTGAGGACGGCATCACGACAGAGGTACTAAAGATAGGAGAACCTTCACTCTTACCGCATATTACCAATCTTTTCAATTCTATTTTAAAATCAGGTAAATTTCCAAAAAAGCTGTGCCATTCAAACATTGTCTTATTACACAAGAAAGGCGATAAATCGGACATCAATAATTATAGACCCATTAGCCTTGTTTCACACCTCTATAAAGCCTTTATTAAAGTAATCGAACGTAGAATTGCTGGTAAATTAGACAGTAACCAACCTCCAGAACAGGCCGGGTTCCGACCAGGACTTTCTACCACAGACCACTTACAAACCTTAAATCAGATGATTGAAAAGTATCACGAATTTAACCTCCCTCTTTATTTAGCCTTTGTAGATTACAGGAAAGCTTTTGACAGTTTAACCCACACATCCATATTTAACGCACTACAAGACCAAGGCATAGAATCCACATATGTTCACCTTATCCGCAACATCTATGCCTCTAGCACCGCCAGTATCAAACTGCAGTCTCCCGGACCCTCCTTTAATATAAACAAGGGCGTCAAGCAAGGCGATCCTCTGTCCCCCAAATTGTTTAACAGTACCCTTGAGCAAGTGTTCAGGAAGCTGGCGGCAGGGTGGGAACGTAGGGGCATTGACGTCGGAGGGAAGCAGTTAACCAATCTGCGTTTCGCCGACGACATAGTCCTCTTCTCATCTTCAGCTACCGACCTCTGCGACATGCTGCAAGACCTAAGCAGGGCAAGCCTTGAGGTTGGATTAGTGATGAACATGTCAAAGACTAAGCTCATGACCAATAGCGCACCAATAAGAGTAGAAGTGGACGGGAGAGAAATAGGATATGTCCATGAGTATATATACCTGGGCCAAATAGTCTCCTTCCAGGCACGGCAAGACAAAGAAGTCGCAAGACGGACCGAGAATGCCTGGAGGAGCTTTTGGTCTATGAAAGAGTACATGAAGGGAAACCTTCCTATACCGCTAAAAAGAAAACTCATGGACATGTGCATTCTCCCCATCCTTACCTACGGAGCGCAGACTTGGTCTCAAAATCCAAACTCAAGGTTTGTCAGCGGGCCATGGAGCGTAGTATTTTGAGCGTGAAATTAACCGATCGCATTAAAAATACAATACTACGCTCCAAAACGCGAATCACTGATGTAGCTGAAACTGCCGCCAAGCTTAAATGGGACTGGGCGGGACACGTCTGCCGTATGCCGGATGCTCTGTGGGCCAAAACTGCCACCCGTTGGGTCCCACGGATTGTAAGGCGTCACGGTAGACCTCGTCGGAGATGGCGGGACGAGCTTGACGCCTTTGACAGAGACTGGTGGGAGACTGCAGGGGATAGGGATACGTGGAAAAATAAGAGGGAGGCCTTTGCCCAGCAGTGGGACAATATTGGCTCATAATGATGATGATGAATATCAAAAGTATATAGATAATATCAAAATTTCACCAGTAAATATATTGAGCATTTTCAGGAATTGTAAAATTAGTAATCAAAAAATAAACATAATTGGAGCGCGGCGCGGGGCGGAAACTACAACACATAAGACTTGCGGCGGCCGATACGATTAGTGGACCTAAGGTCATTGATCGTGTAGGTATCTAAGAAGCGCAGAAGGGTATAGCGGTATGGTGCGTAGTGGCTTACTTAGGAGTAATAATCAGGGTGGAATAAATAATAGGCTCATTTTATTTATTAGTATAACACTATTTTTTAAATCACACTGAAAAAATATAATTCTTAAAATTATTTTAATTTATATTTATATAAATGCCTATGTCCTGACTGACTGACTGAATGATCCACGCAGAACCGAAACTACTGAAGCTGGAAAGTTGAAATTTGCAGACAAGGTTACATTTTTAATTTGTACAAGTAATAAGGATCGATTTTGAAAAATTCACGCCCTAAGGGGGTAAAAAGGGGGTTAAGCGTTTGTATGGTTAGGATTTAAAATTTAAAATTAGAAACTTGAAACTTCGTTCGTTTGTTGCTAATTAAAAAATAATAAAAGTCATTTCAGCGTTTTCTGGTATAATCTAACGGGGTTAAAAAGGGGTTGAAAATGTGTAACGAAATATAAAAAAAAATGTGACAGACTTGAAAGTTCGTTTGTATTACTTTATTACTCAGCTCCAAACAAAAAAATAATTTCAGCGTTTTTCAAAACTCCACCCCAAAGGAGTTGAAACGGGGGTTGAAAGTTGGATTGTAGCCAGGCCGAAACGACTTCTTTCTAGCTTCACTAGAAAGTTATAATTTTCATTTATAATGTGTACAAGTAATAAGAAACAAATTTGAAAAATTAATCCCCTAAGGGAGTAAAAACGAAGAGTTAAAAATTTGTATGGGTTAAAATTTTAAGTTCGAGGCATGCAACTTCGTACATTTAATACATTAAAAATAATGAAAGTAATTTTAGCGGTGTTTTTTCATTCAACCCCGCAAAAGGGGTTAAAAAGGGGTTGAAAGTTGATATAGATACCTGTTTTTTTGTGACAGACTCGAAAGTTCATTTGTAAGCACTTCAAAACAAAAAAAAACTAATTTCAGTGTTTTTCAAAATTCCACCCTAGATGAGTTAAAACAAGGTTGAAAAGTTTTTACTAAAACGAGGCCGAAAATGCTGAAGCTAGAAAGTTGTAATTTGCAGATAGGCTACTTTGTACCTATAGTCTGGCAAACCATTTCTGTCAGTAGAAACGCGCGGCAAATTCAAAATAAGTACATGTGGCAACCCTTTAAGATGAGACACCGTATTTCATGACGAACATTTCAATTAACATTGAATTTGTTTCTAGTGCATTTCACTCTCTCATCTTAAGTGCGAGTGAGATAGAACTCCTGCAACGTTCCCAATTAAATTTAAATTCATTTTTAAGGCATATGTCAATTGCCTCAACCAGATTATCTGTTGCAGTTGATGACAGATCAGACAAAATATATCCGTCTCCTTTTTACACACCGTAAATGTCACCTAATGAAAGGGGCGGAAATACCAGCTAAAATTAAAAACATAAAATTTGATGACCATTGCTGCTTTTTTCACTGATTCTTAGTGTTCTCATACTTTTGTTCGCTGTATATTGCTACTGCGTTCGTTGGCTGGCCAGACTATATTTTGTCTACTTATTAAAAAATAAGAAAAGCAATTTCAGCGTGTCTTGATATTCATCCCTTAAGGGGGTTAAAAATCGTTGACGTTTGTATGAAGAATATATGTATATGGCTTAAAAGTAAGTTGTATGATAATTATTATAAACAAAAAAAATATTCTAATAACAAACAACACATTTTATAAAGATGAAACTGTGTATGAGTAGGTAGGTAGCCGTATTATAAGTGGACGAAGTCGCGGGCGGAAAGCTAGTCTATCTTTAAATGCTTTTGTACTGACTGACTCATCAACGCAAACACCGAAACCACTGCAGCTAAAGAGTTGAAAATGTTAGACCAGGTTACATGTATAATTTGTATGTACTAAGAGGTGATTTCGAATAAATCAATGGCTAAGAGGGTAAAAAGTGGGTTAAAAGTTCGTATGGATAGGATTTTTTTTATATAGAGACTTAAAAATTCGTACGGTGGCTGATGATTAAAAATAATAAAAGAAATATCAGTTTTTTGAAATTCAACCCCTACAGTGTTAAAAATGGGTTGAAAATCTGTAGTTTTTTTTTCGTGACTGACTTAAATGTTCGAATGTAGGGTAATCGCTTAAAAATTAAAAATAAAGTAATTTTAGTGTTTTTCAAAATTCCACCCCAGAGGAATTAAAACGCGGTTGAAAAGTTTGTATTAAAGCGAGGCCGTTACATCGGAAGCTACAAAGTTGTAATTTGCGGGTGGAGTACATTTATAATATGTACAAGTAATAGGAAGCAATTTTGAAAAATTCAAAAAGGGGGTTCAAAATTAGTATGGGTAGAATTTAAAATTTTAAGTTAGAATCTTAAAACTTCGTACGTTTGCTGATCATTAAAAAATAATAAAAAAGATTTTAGCAGTTTTTGAAGTTTAAAAGATGTTAAATGGGGTTAAAAAGAGGTTGAACTCCATTGACGTTGAAAGTTTGTATAGAGATTACAAGTTTTGAAAGACAGACTAGAAACTTGTTAGTAGGCTACTCTTAATAATCTGTACAAATAATAAGAAGCGCGTTGAAAACTTGTTTGTGTGGTGTTTATAATTTTAAGTTCCAGACTGCGTAAGTTTACTGCTTATTTAAAATAATAAAAGTGATTTTAGCGTTTCTTTTAATTCAACTCCTAACGGGGTTAAAAAGGGGTTGCAAGTATGTATAGATATTTTGTGAAAGACTTAAAACGAAGTTTGTGGACTTAACCTCGTGCCGCCCAATGTGCAATAGAGTGTACAAAGTAACACTCAGCATTAACGCCCTGACTTTCGAAAAAATAAAATGAGGTAAACGCCCAGTGTACAGTACGCTGTACTTAAAAGCTTATGAAATGTAATTTTTATATTTTCGCGCGTAATTGAATTTCACCTTGACGTCGTGAATAGTCGGTTCAATGGCGACCATTTTGACAGCTGACGTTTGACAGATATGCAGAGACAAGTTTTTGGCCTCCGCCATTTTGTCACCATGCCGCGTACGCGCACGACACGTAAGTATTTAATCTTAATTAATTAATTGAATCATGGCTTTTTTTGTTTTGAGGATGACATAAAAATTATCCTAAATGTGTGTTTTACTGAAATAACCTGTTATTTGTTTGTAAAAGTACTAATAATTATTTTTAATTCCTTATCAGAATATTATGTACATTGTAATGCATATTGGGCGTTTGTGAAGATGTGATATTGTAACATTAATCTCGGAAAAATTGATCTCAAAGTTATTAAATAACTTCCATTAATATAAATGTAGTAATTTTTAAGTTAAAAAGTTGTTAAAATATTTTTTTTAGTTTTTTCTCAAGCATTTTGGAGCATTTTGTTTTCTAAAAACATATTTTTTTCTTTTTGCAGATATTACTGATGTATAATTTGTTAGAGTTGGGAGAAATGTTATGTGATTTAGTGCCTAAAACTGAATAAAAGTAGGTATTATGTGATTTTGTGCCATAAATCTCTTGAAAAAATTGATTTCAGAGGTATTGCATAACTTTTTAAAATAAAAATGAATAGAAAATTAAGTTTTTTGTTAAGCAAGTTATAAACCTATTTTTTTAAAGCTTGTTATCAAGCATTTTTAAGCATTTTTATGTGATTTTGTGCCTTTAAACGTAATAAAAAGTTGGTTTGTAGTTAAATGTTTATATTATTTACAACTTCAACCAAAGACCCAATGTGCATGGAAGTGAACAAAAGATACGAAGTTAGAATTCACTTTATTGTATTTATTTGTATTCACTTAGACCCAGAAAAATAAAATTAAAATCCCACTTGAGTTTATCACTGAAAAAAAGTCATTTATTTTGGTGGGCGTTAACGACTATAAAACATATTGGCTTATACATTGCACATTGGGCGTTTAGCTGAACTTGCGTTTTTTTTCTTGGGCGTTACGAGGTTAAAAGAAAAAAACTTTTAAGGGTGTTTTTTTAAGAACTAGCCATATTGTGCGAGGGCATCTGGTAGGCCATAATAAACAACTTTTACTATTGGGTCAACTCCGAAATATACATTTTTTTTGGCTGTTACATACATTTCGGCTGATCCGACGTTGACGTTTTCTATGGGGACGCCAAATTTTTTTTTGGATTTCAGGGTCGGTCCTATAGAAAAAGTTGTTTAGTAAGACTTACTTTATCACCTTTCACAATATGGCTAGTTATTAAAAAAACATCCTTTAAAGTTTTTTTTTCTTTTAAGTGGGTAGTACTACAAACTTTTCAACCCTAGGGGAGTTGAAACGGCGTTGAATACTTTTTATTAAAGCGAGGCTGAAACTACTGAAGCTAGAAAGTAGTAATTTGCAGATTAGACACTTCGTAGTTTGTCTGCTTATTTAATGCCTGTCATTAAAAGGTCTCTTGAATTCTCAGAAATCGATTTTCGACATGATCGGATTAAATTGTACAAAATTTAAAATGGTCGCCGTTTTACAATTTTGGTGTTAGATTCGTATTAGCCGTGCGGATCCTCAGATATCGATTTTCAAAGTGATCAAAAATAAACAGAACAAAATATCATTGCGGCCTTTTGTATTGATGATAATCACATAATTTCAGGATGGCGCTACTTTTTCGAATTCAAACCCTGGACAAAATGATTCTATTAATTGTATGTCAGTTTCAAAACCAAATAAGAATAAGAATAAATAAGAATAAATAAAACAACATGTCAAAATTTTTTACAACCCTGAACCTTCGGCAAAGACGAGAAACAAATAGGTTCTATTAAGTTAGATGACTGTATAGATTATATAATTGATATGTATACTATTCACATCCATTTTTATTAAGTGATAGCTGTGATATTATACAGTCGACTACAAAGATATGTATCCACTTTTGAACCTTATTACAACGGATTAAGGTGAAAAAGTAGATACAACCTAGCTCTTTGTAGTCGACTGTACAATCCATTTTAGGGTTCCGTAGCCAGAATGGCAAAAACAGAACCCTTATAGTTTTGTTCATGTCCGTCTGTCCGTCCGTCCGTATGTCACAGCCATTTTACTCGGAAACTATAGGATGTATCTTAATACAATTTAGACATAAGGTGTATTTTGTATGCCGCTATTTAGTTATGTAGTGAAATTGAAGAAAAAAATATTTTCAGGGGGGCACTCCATACATGTAACAAAATATAAAAAAAATACCAAATATCAACATGTTGCACATCAATTGATAGATCTTTAAAAATAACATTGAGGTTTCTTTGAACATTTTGTGATTAAGTGAAAAGTTTCAGAAATAATCGCTTCGAAACTCGAGAAAATGGCGACCCCCCCTGTAACTTTTGAATTGTAAGTTCAAAAATATGAAAAAAAATAAGAAGATGCGCGTTAGCATATACTTTCTAAGAAAATTGTTTTGAACATTATCGGTTTAGCCATTTTTGAGTTATTTTCAAAAAAACTTCTTCCATAGGCATCAGATACGACCTTTTGGCATTAGTCTGGTTCTTATTCCATTAAAGCTACGGAACACTCCATTATGCGTGGTCCGACACGCACTTGGCCTGTTTTATTATTAGTCTTTCAGCGCCGTAACCACCAAAAAAACAAACGCAATAAACCGAAAACATCAAAACAAACGGTCCGATGGGTATCCTAGCAAAGAAGCTATCAATAGCAGGTATAGCTCTCCTATTCATTCGCTTGTAGTGGGAATGTGACTCACACAAGAAGAACAGATTACTGGTCACTAGACTACGCTTTATGAAGCCTAAATCGACCTAGTATTAAGTTATTTTATATGTTTAATTTGAAGTTCGCAGTGCCTTGGATTTACTGTAATGCTGTGTAACTCTTTTGAATGATAAATAAATAAATAAGTGTGTTTAATACGCATTATGAAGTTTCTCATGACGTGACCACTAAATACAGAGCTGAGAATGGCGTCACTCGCTTCTATCCTATACAAAATTTACAACAATCAATGTGAATGATTTAACTCATAAACTCGATTATTGTTGATATTTTATTAGCTATTTCATAGCAAATAAATTCTCTTGGTGTATCGTTCTTTATATTGACCGACGTTTGTCCAATGCAATGAGTATGCTTCCCGGGTACGAAAATAACAGTTCGATTGCATCTATCTAACCACCGAATCTAAAACCACAATATGCTTTGTTCTGAAATTACTGATTGGGGCAAACATAATGACATTTCAATATCGGAAATCAGAAATATAGAAAAAAGTTTAAATAAAATATCTCTTTACCAACCTGTAGTACTTGCGAGTCTTCTGATTTGCTCTATCTAATACAAGTAGGTAAGTAATCTGTGTTACGTAGTAACCTTGCCGCGGAGGCGGGAGTTTTAAAATATGAACCTTAAATTATAAGTTGTTTATTTCCATTGCTCGTAAAGCACTTAGTATATTTACGATATTTTTTTGATTATGTATGTTAAATAAATAGACAATTTAAGGAAAAAAATATTCACAGGTGTAGGTTCGTATAAAGTGATCATATTCGCCAAAAAATCTAAAAAAATGTCATAATAAATAGATGTAAACATGTCACCGTGGTGAAAAATTACTGTAACACTTAGATCTGTATTAGTACCATACTACCAAATTTTCGAATTGTGTTCGAATTTCTAAGTCACTTTTTTATAAATATAATGAATAAATGTCACTTAATGAAGCTTATAGACGAAAGCTCAGAGAAACAATTCGGGATATCTTTAAGTTAGTCATCACTTATTTAAACAAATACAATAGTGCTAGATCTCCAGTGTAGGATTTAGTCAATGTAGTGTTCCAGACGTTGTCTATAATATTTTCGATTTCCTGAAATGCACGATCACGTCACTGGGGAAAAATGTGTAGTGGGAATCTGACTACCCTACTTAATAACTAGAAAAAGCTTCCAAAAGTGTAGGATTTAATGTAAGGTAAAATTTTTTGGCCCCCGTTTTAACCTGGTTACAATGGGACCAAATATGAAGTATACTCATTCAAACAAAAACGAATTTTCCAAATCGGTCCAGCCCTCTTCGAATAATCGGTAAACATACATTTAAAAAAAATGCAAACAAAAACAAAGAGATAATATAACAATTACCATACAACAACATACAAACAACATCTAGATACTTCCAGTCTATATTGTGTATGTAGGTGTCCTTGTTAAAATGAATGTCGCTGAATTAAATTGAAACATTTTTATCACTCGCATGGGAGCAAGATATTAAAAATTCAGAAGGTAACTTTAGGTTCAGTAAATTCGACCTCATTATGGTTAACAGCAAGTTATGATCCGAACTTCTCTAGGGATTGTGGGACGAAACTCAATGATTAATACTTATAAATATGATTTTGATAATAGTAAACTTATTTAATAAATTTTGGTAATATTCTTCTTTCGCTAAACAAAAGATAAAATAAATAAATAAATATTATTGGGCAATCTTACACAAACCGACCTAGTCCCACAGTAAGCTTAGTAAGGCTTGTGTTGTGTGTAATAGGCGACGATATATATAATATATAGATATAGATAAATACTTAAATACATAGAAAACATCCATATTAACTCAGGTACAAGTATCTGTGATAAACACACGGGCATTCATTTGTGTGTTTATCACAGATATTTGTGACCAGGATTCGAATCCGGGACCTCCTTCGTAGGCAGGGTCACTACCGACTGGGCTGGGCCGTTAAAAGATATTTATTCTTCAATTTAGGCACATTACAATGCACTTATCGATGCCAATGTGGTGCGATGGTGGATAGCCTCGGTTACCAATGGCCTCTCCTATGGCAGAAGCCGTCACGCCAGCATAAATGATGTCATCCGAAGGGCCCTTGTCAGCGTCAAAGTTCCAGCCATCTTAGAACCCGTTGGTTTGGCAATGGAAGGGCCTTTGGTATGGGACGCTACATGTGTAGATACTCTAGCCCCGTCCCATCTTCCCGGTACCAGCAAAAATGCTGGCAATGCCGCAGCAGAATACCTCAAACGCCGCAAACGCCGCAACATGCCACCCTCGGCAGTGGCTACATATTTGAGGCGTTCGGGGTCGAAACGTTGGGGCCATAGGGGCCGAGCGCGCGCCGCATCTACAAAGATTTAGCGGCGCGTTTAATCGTAACAACGGGTGACCAGAGGGCTGGCCAATACTTTGCACAGCGTGTAAGTATCGCTATACAACGTGGCAATGCGGCCAGCCTTCTGGGAACCCGAAATTGGCAGCGATTTAGAGGATTTTCGTTTGTAGGTAGTGTTTAGTTTATAGTTATTTATTACTTTTTCTATTGTTTTGTCAGTTGGAATGTAATTATGTCTTACTATAAATTTATGTTTTACTTATGAACGTCAGAGAGAAAAAAACTACCACCGGTTCTAACCCTACACCTCTGACCAGAGAAGTATTATGACCGGCAAGAAACTCAGCAGGACTTCTTTTTTCACACAAAATGTCTATATACGATCTAAGTATAATTGCTATAAGTACAATTTACTCATTTAGAAGACTGCCTTCCTGATACTGTTAGCACAGTATCACTGGGGCAGTTAGCTTAGCACTGGGATTTGCGCCTTGTACGTACTCCCAGTACGCAATCTCTTCCTTGATGACTCCGCAGGGCCTCGCGGACCTTGATGTCGGCTTCTTACGATACCTCCTACGTATACTGAGCCAACTGACATTTTTACGATTTTCGTTTTTTTGCATATTTTGAATCAAAATACTTATATCTACATGCTATAAAAATTTCGTAGCGAAATGACTGCTAGTTTTCAAAATAAAGTGACGTATACTGACCCAACTAACACTGTATTTTAAATTAGAACATTTAGAACATGGTATACTGAGCTAAGTCACTTGTACCACTATACGTGGGACACCTATCGGGGAAGGGCGGCGCGGGCGCAGCGCAAGTGGCAGTTGGCTCAGTATGCTCGCTCGTCGTCGTTGCGGGTGGACGTTGTCCCACTATGCGCGGGCAATACTCGATGCGGCATACGTCTTTTAATTAGGCTCTGTTGGTTATGATTTAGTTATCGCCTTGTTGTTATGTGAGTAGTTGTTATGTTAAATTAAAGCTTCAACACGATGTAAAAGAGTTCAGGTTTTGGTCTGACAAAATAGGAACTGGATCGTATTTCTCGTGTACCATCGGGTTCATAATTGCATACCCAATTTATCAATGAATTCATTCATAAAAGGGGTATGCAATTATGAACCCGATAGTACATGTACGCTTGCTGGAAATATAACAGAACAATTACACATCGTTTTCTGGTTGTCGGGCATACCCAAAATGATGGAGATAGTATGCATGCTCTAAAAGAAAGAAAGACAAAACATACAAACATTTGACAGACAACAATGACGCGTAGTTTCAGTGACCGCGAGGCAACCGGATGGCTCGCGGTATTTAAGCTCCTGAAGTGATAAGGAACCGCCCTGTGCAACCCGAACTGACCAACTAATAAGAAATATACAATTAATAAGTATGTATAACAACACATACTAAGCACTAGTGACAATGACGACACAATATTAGCAGTCACAGGGTTGGCTCTTAAGAATATTAAGTATTTGATCCCGAAATTTAGACATCATATTATCTCATATATGTCATATTATGTGACATTTACATGACACATAATAGACATCTAGTTTAATAAAATTATGTCCATATTCATCTAATCATAATTTACTACGTATACTGGATCAAGTGGTAGTTGGCTCAGTTTATCAAAGACCTAGTACTCGTAAATTTCACGTATACTGGACTAACTACCGGTTTTTCAAAAAATATTATTTATTTCGAAAAGGTAAATATGTAGATTTAAGCAGAATATATTTATTATACATATTTGAAATTTTCATGAAATTATTTCAACGTATGAGTTAGTTATGGAACTTTGTACCTTTGAACAGCCCTCCTGTAAAATCGTGGTTTTGTACTTGGCTCAGTATACGTAGGAGGTATCGTACTGGTCCTGCACTTGACATCGGTCAGCCTCCGCAAGGCCTCGCGGACAGCCTCCAGCCTTGATGTCGGCCTCACTAGTCGTTATGTATAGACTCACGTTATTTGTGCAATTGACGTCGGTCGGCCTCCGCAGGGCCTCGCGGACAGCTCCCAGCCTTGATGCCGGCCTCACTAGTCGTTATGTATAGATAGACTCACGTTATTTGTGCAATTGACGTCGGTCGGCCTCCGCAGGGCCTCGCGGACAGCTTCCAGCCTTGATGCCGGCCTCACTAGTCGTTATGTATAGACTCACGTTATTTGTGCAATTGACGTCGGTCGGCCTCCGCAGGGCCTCGCGGACAGCTTCCAGCCTTGATGCCGGCCTCACTAGTCGTTATGTATAGACTCACGTTATTTGTGCAATTGACGTCGGTCGGCCTCCGCAGGGCCTCGCGGACAGCTTCCAGCCTTGATGCCGGCCTCACTAGTCGTTATGTATAGACTCACGTTATTTCTGCAGTTGACGTCGGTGGGCCTCCGCAGGGCCTCGCGGACGGCCTCGGGTTCGTTCTTGATGACGGCCTCGTGTAGCAGCAGGTCGTTTTGCTGCACGCGCGAGCGCCCCTCGGCCATCTGAGGACAAAGTATTTATATACAAATGTATCCACAGCAACTTCTGTAGTTAAATAGGCAGAGAGTATTGTGAGAACCGATTTTCCTCTCCCTCCTCTTTTGCCATTGCATAGCAAGGGCGCTATATCAGATTATTAAGTACCAAGGACCGCACCAAGCGCCTTCGCTTTACAATTAGACAATACCGTCAGGCAGGTGGCCCATACGTTGCTGCCATAATACTTATAGCTGTAGCGAGCTCTATAACGACACATATCGACATATGCCGATATATCGATTAATTAAACTGCGTGATATAAATGTCCGTTTTGATATCAATTTTGTTTGATAAATCAGTTTTATTGTGTTATCGTATCAATCAAACAGAAGTTGTGTATCTATTGGGTAAATCATATTAGAAAACACTAGCTTTATGGCTCATTTGCATGAATAACTAGTGAACGAAATCAGTTTTGTACTAGTACTGATAGAATCAACAATTAAACAGTACCTACTCGTCGTGCTCCCTGAGGTATACTCGTATAGATTTTTAAGAAAAGAATAAAAACCTTCAAGTAATTTTACACGAGCAATATATTCTCGACGAGTAGTAACGATGTTTCTCAAACAAATATTTCTTGTAATAATAGTAATGTATATGCAAAGAGGTATTTCCCTAAAATCTTTATTAGAGTACATATTTCATTGCTGTTTAATAGTATAACAGAAACTGTAAACTGTTAATAGCATCTGAGCCCATTGTGTTGAGCATTAAATTTAATGTTTGCTACGTTGTTGATGGTAAACACGATGCGATTAATACTAGAATTTGCACAGAATACGATATAATATGTTCAGGTTTAATGGGTAAACGTTTCAACCATAATATATGATTTCAAGCTAACATAGTCATTCACATTATGACTTTTATTTGTAACGGGGTATTTAGGATGTTTATTAGAGATGATGATGATGATGCGTATGGTGATGATGATGCATGCAACTGTGCCGAAATATTGGGTGCTCAAAAACTCTAATATACATGGTAAATACCCAAATACAAATAATAGTTATAATGTTTAAAACTTTAAACCACAGTCGTATAGTTTAGGTAGTTGTTAAAATTATGGGTTTGTTTGTTCTGTTGTTCTAGCAATAACAGCTACCTCTATTACATGTTTAATACACATTATAACTATACTCAAACGCAAAACCAATTTAGGCATGAATAAATTCACAGGTAATTCTAGTTGTCTCTACACGTAACGTTATATTATAGTTAATTAAGTTCTTCACTGTTAATTCGCATATTAATTATTCTTATTCTAATATTAATTAAATAAATAAATAAATATTATAGGACAATCTTACACAAATCGACCTAGGCCCACAGTAAGCTCAATAAGGCTTGTGTTATGGCCGTTATGGCTAGACGACGATACATATTTATAATAGATAAATAGTTAAATACATAGAAAACATCCATAACAGGATCAAATATCTGTGATAAACACACAAATAAATGTTCCGGGACCTCCTGCTTCGTAGGCAGGGTCACTACCGACTGGGCTAGGAGGCCGATAATATAACATAATGCATTATTTGTGAAATGTGAAATGCAATAAAAGAAATAGACGCTGTATAAAAAATATTAATTCGTGCTTTTAAATAGTTATAACATATACTAAATATCTCTATACTCCGCTTAGCGTGTTATTTCTTTGAAACCAAAGCTGCCAAAACCGAGGGGTGCGGGAGGGGAACCGAGCGATTGCAGGCAATGCTAGACAGGGAACGCGCGATTGTTCCGTGGTGCATAAGAGAGAGACAAACATTAATGTGTGCCATGGTAACACACTTGTTTACTGTCACATCAAATAATTACAATTATATTTAGAGTCTGTCCGGAAAGACAAGTGTCGTAGAATGTATGAGCTTCCTTATAAACTACGACACTTCTCTTTCCGGACAAATTTTAATAGGTAATTAAGATAAAAAACGGTTTACCAGTGAAATTAAATGCCAAAATTTTGCAGACCAGATGTTATAGTGTTTCTGCGTCACAATTAAATGCAACAATAATGCGTTTTAATGCCGCAAGCAAGCGATGTTACATACAGGACTGAAAGAAAAGACAACTTTCTCTCTCACACCGTCGAGTGAAGCGACTGTATGCGTGGCAGCGGGGTTCGCCCGGCTATGCGGCGTCTTGGGTTATTAGTCTATGAGTTATAATAATACAAAGCAGAGTAATTTCATTCATATCATTCTCATTCATATCATTCTCATTCATATCATTCTCATTCATAATTTCATAAACGTCTTAAAAGTACAAACCTCATTTAATTAATAAATTAATAATCGTTTCCTTATCTGTCACTTTGACAGTTGTATGTTTATTAAAAACAAACAAAACATAATGTAACTAATTGACAGTCGTAAAATGTTTATGAACTAATATAAACATCGACAAAGCTCAGCCTACATTGTCGGAAGCAGAACGTTGTGAATCTGTATAACTGATTTTTTTATTGAAATCCGTTCTCGTGACCTGATTTCTCGGTGGTTCATATACCTACCTACATATTACCTATAAGGCAAAGCCGTAAAGATATAACAATATCGGACAATATAAAAGGCAGAGACGAGGATGTCGCAAACGACTAGTGATTAAAGTACCTACTTTATACCTACCTGTTCTAGGTAGTAGTCATTTTTAGGGTTCCGTAGTCAACTAGGAACTCTTATAGTTTCGCCATGTCCGTCCGTCCGTTTGTCCGCGATCTAGCTCAGTGACCGTTGACACTAAAAAGCTGAAATTTGGTATCAGTGTGTGCATTAATCACGCCGATAAAGTGGTATAATAAAAACAGGAAAAATATTTTTATTAGGGTACCTCCCGTACACATGAAGTGAGGGGTGAATTTTTAAAAAGAATAAAGGTCTTTTAACCATTTTTTGGATAAAACTAATAGTTTCGTAAATAATAGCTCTGAAAGTTCTAAAAACCGCGTCCCCCTTCTAACTTTTAAACCGTGGGTCCAAAAATGTGAAAAGATTCATGGAAGTGAGGCCTGATCAGTACTTTCAATGAAAACTATCCATACTAATATTATAAATGTGAAAGTGTATGTGTTTGTTTGTTTGTTTGTTTGTCCGTCTTTCACGGCAAAACGGGGCGACGAATTGACGTGATTTTTTAAGTGGAGATAGTTGAAGGGATGGAGAGTGACATAGGCTACTTTTTGTCTCTTTCTAACCCCCCACTTCCCTAAAATGGGGGGTGGAAGTTTGTATGGAGCATTCCGGGGGGCAAAGGGGAACCGTGTTACCCCGAATTTAACGCGAGCGAAGCCGCGGGCTAAAGCTAGTATTTAATAAAATCGGTTCAGCGGTTTTTGAGTTATCACTCAAAAACGCTGTAGTGAAAGATCGTGAGTGCCGGATAGTAAGATGACGTAAGCGCCGCCAAATATACCTTAATACGTTTTTTACCCGTGTTACCTTGAATTGAACGATGTTTTGTAACAGGCCGGCAACTACGGAACCCTACACTGAGCATGGCCCGACATGCTCTTGGCCGATTTTTATTTGTTCCTTAGGTCGTATTCTAATCTAACTTTAAATCACGTTTAGACAATCCAACTTCAATATAACTCCAATCCATTAACTCTACGTCTGAATTAAAAATATTAGAATTAGCTTAAAAGTATTCCTATGGTTCCAATACAACTTCTTAGTTGTTATTTGTTGTGTTGGACTAATATATAATATAGATTGTTTTTAATGTTTATGTACTTATTTAAAAATAAGAATACGACACCAGTTATATTTTAACGAAGGTTATTTTAGGTTTCATTAAATAATTGCGGTTTATATTTATTACATAAAAAATACTAGAAATTAAAACAAAGTAAAGTATTTAGTTCCATAATTATGTTTTTCCTTTTGTGTTTTAATGTTTTTTTAGATAATAAACTAATACAGTACATAGACATATAATAAAATAAGAAAACGCGGTGCCGTGAAGACCATAGTGAAGAAAAAAATTGTGATTCCATGATAAGCCGATTTCCTCGTGTTTACGCGCGACACGCACACATATACAACTCGTGGACGAGCGGTGATTGGTTCAAATGTCAAAAGTGAGGGTGTGTGTGCACGAGACCGCGGCTTATTATGGAATCACAGTTCTATGTTCGTGGGACCACTTCTTCCTATTTTATGTCTATGACACAGTATTACAAAAAAAATATCCAAATGTAATATTTAGACTTACCTAAGTAGTTTATGTAACTGCTACGTAATAAGGCCTAATTACATATTATAAATCCCAAATGAAGTGTGGAAACCATTAGAATGACCGCCATTGCACCGCCATGGCCAACTTGATTGTGCCGGTGGTCGGAGAGGAGGGCAGATTTTCATTACGTTACCGTAGGTAATGAACTTTCATACGTTTTTACCACACTGTCAACACTGATGTTAATTAAGTTACTGGTTGTAATAATGGTGGTAATTACATACGGTTTCCCAACGCGGAATAGAGGATTTATGATATTGGTGTAGATAAACCTACCTACTTAGGAGGCTTTGGACTGTTAGGTAATAATCATTTTACAACTATAGGTACACATAACTACGTACGTATGTACTCATATATCATATAAGCCAAAATTCCTGCAAGCAATCAATTCCACCTAATGAGTGAAACTTACGTGTAGATACATAGAAGTGTTTATGAGTCTTGGTGTATATAGGCTATTATCTGGCCTAATGTCGCCACTCGTCAGTGACGATGACGTGACGGCCGGCTGGCGCCACGCCTCCACTCCGGTTAATGGCTCTTAGAAGCCTGAAAGCTGATACCTCCTCTCTACTACTGGCATCCTAGTAAAACCGGCCATTATCCATTAATAGGTGATAAATATTTATGTCTGTTTAAATTAAGAAATCACGTAAGGTATCGAAAAGGGGTTTGGGTAACTTTGTATGGACTAGTGGCGTCATTTTTTTTTAGCGGCCATCGTTTTTTTTACTACTATTTTGTAGCACTATCTTAGACTAGCATATCTGAAAAATAAGTTTTGCCGTAATTAACATCGGAGCTAAGATATAGCCCTTGAAACAATGTTATTGGACAAGTGAATATACCTAACTCCGACAGGTTAAAGAGACAGTAGGCGACTAATTTTCGCAAAACTGCCGACGGGGCCCGCTTAATAGAGGTGCCCAACGCTGATAACGGGAGAGCAGCTGACAGTCTACGGGAGAGATTGGAGGCCCTTGTGGGGGATGATGCTCGGGTGTAGAGGCCTGTGAAAATGGCTGGTCTGAGGGTGGCAAACCTGAACGAGGCGGCAACGCCAGACGCCGTGGCAGCGGCTATAGCGGCCAAGGGCGGGTGCAGTGTGGCGGAAGTGAAGGTGGGCACAATCCGCGCTTCCTTCAATGGCTCAGGGTCGACACTCGTCAAGTGCCCTGCGACGGTGGCCAAAAGGGTGATGGACGCTGGGGGAAGATTATCAGTGGGATGGTCAAGCGCGGTAGTGCAGGCCCTGGATCCGGCACCGCTCCGCTGCTACAGGTGTATGGGAACGGAGCACGCGAGAACAACGTGTTTGCAATCTGTGTTTCCGGTGTAGTAAGCCGGGGCATAAAATAGCTGAGTGCACGGCGGAACTTGTGTTCTGTGCTGCGTGCCACCAGGCAAAGCGCCCAGCCGGACATTTAATGGGTGGGCTGGCATGCAATCCACCTCAGACCAGAGGCAGGCTAAACCCCGAACGGGCCCCGGGGCGCAGCCAAGAAAGTGCCAGTCAGGCCGACGAGGGAGAGAATGATATGGAGAGCTGATGCGGCCACACCAATTAGAAATTCTTCAGTGCAATGCCAACCACGCTGTCAGAGCCCAGGACTTGCTCATGCAGCATATGGCAGAATGGCACATTGACTTGGTTGTGGTGGCGGAGCCGTATGCGGTCCCTCCGAGGCCGCATTGGTACGGGTCGTTGGATATGACGGCGGCGTTAGTGGTACCTGCGGCGGGCAGCCTGGCTCCCCTAACAGGAGTCGAGAGAGGACAAGGTTTCGCGGCGGCTAAATGGGGACAAATCCTGGTTATTGGGGTGTATTTCTCACCCAATCGGCCGCTGCAAGAATTTGAGACATTTCTTGGCTCGCTTTGTCATCAGCAGGGCTGGCTAGGCGGTTTGCGGGTAAGCGCCAAGTATATTGGTGTCGGAGGAGGTTGCTGCGCTTCGTACCGCCAGTAACAGAGCCCGCCGCGTCTACAGCCGCTGTCGAAGGAGGAGGCATACCGCGCAGGAGGAGGAAACGCTTCGCGAGGCCCTCAAGGAGGCAAGGGAGGCCCTTAAGGTCAATGGACACACTGGACAGGAACCCATGGGGGCGACCTTATATAATGGTCCGAAACAAGATGAAGGTAGCCCCCTCTACGGAGGCCATGGACCCGGAGCTCCTTGGCAGAGTTATTGAGGGCCTGTTCCCACCGGAGGACCCATCATTCACTCCCGCACACATGGCAGCCCCGGAGCGTGATGGACCAGAAGGATCCCCATTTGACGCGCCTGCAGTCACGGAGGCCGAGTGGGACCGCGTCGTTGATCGGCTGAGAGCCTGCCGGAAGGCCCCAGGACCAGACAGAGTGCCCGGCAAGGCGACTGTTTGAGGGCGGGGCGCTTCCCGAGGTGCTGGAAGGAGGGTAAATTGTGCCTGCTGAGAAAAGAGGGCCGACCGGCGGACTCACCGTCAGGATACCGTCCCCTAGTGCTGCTGGACGAAACGGCCAAAATGTATGAGAGGATTTTGTCCTCTCGTATCCAGCAGCACATGGCTACATATGGACCAAACCTTTCCGATCGGCAGTTTGGATTCCGAGGGGGGCTCTTAACTATTGACGCAGTGAGCTTTGAGGAGGCACGTGGAGCACGCGGAGGGACAAGGGGAGGGAGTGGTAGCGGTGTCCTTGGACATCGCTAACGCGTTTGGCACCCTCCCATACCCGGTGATAGGAGAGGCCCTTCGGTACCACGGGGTACCCTTGTACCTAAGGCGGGCGATAGAGCACTACTTAACTGGGCGGGTAGTGCTCTATGAAACAAAACTAGGGCGACGCGCACACGGCATGGCATGCGGGGTTCCACAGGGGTCTGTGTTAGGGCCCCTTTTATGGAACATTGGGTTTGACTGGGCCGTCATAGGGACACAACTGCCACGCATGGTCACCGGTCTGTTACGCCGATGACACGATGGTAGTCGTGAGGGGAAAGCGGCCCGAAGAAACTCTTGGACCTGCGGTGCCGATATATGAGTCATTGGCGTGGACAGTAATAACAAAGAAAGTAGTAGTTTTACTCATTCCAATACATTTCAACAAGAATTATGAGTTTTTACTATGAAACTGTAAAGTGTGATATCTCGGCCCCGATATTATTTAGCTATATGTACTACATAATAAAATAAGTTTCTTTTGAATTGCTCTTTCAAAATTTACAACTTTCATGAGTGGCCGCCAACTTTCAAAACGACGCCAACTTTACCCAAACCCCTTTAATAAACAATGTACGTTTTAGATTTTTTTACCATATGAAAATCAGAGAGAGGTTACAGTGCATCATAACGGCCCACTAGCCTAGACGGTAATGACCCTGCCTATGAAGCAGAAGGTCCCGGGTTCGAATCCTGGTCAGGGCATTTATTTGTGTGTTCATCACGGATACTTGTTCCCGAGTTATGGAGGTATTCTATGTATTTAAGTATTTATCTATACCTATCTATTATATATCGTCGCCTATTACCAGAAACACAAGCCTTATTGAGCTTACTGTGGAACGAGGTTGATTTGTGTAAGATTGTCCCTTAATATTTATATTTATTTATTTAATACAGTCGTATTCAGATTGATATTCGAGTTTTCTCGATGGAAATACCTACATTATCTATGCAGTATATCTGAACTATGTAATAGATTTAGTTACTAATATGTAACTTTCAGAGATTAACACTGACGTTCGGTACGGATGACATTGTATATGTAAAGCATGAGCTCTGGGTTTTGCTGATGTATAATTAAGTATCCTCAGTATATACAATCTCCACAACAGTGCCGAAACATCGGGGACATACAATGGCGCACCGCAACGGCTGTTTCGGACGCATTGTGTTCAGGGTCGGATTAATCATACCCGGGGCCCCTAGGCAATGCAATTCATGGGCCCCTTTACAACAAAAAAATATTCAGTCAATTTTTTTTAAATGCCACGACGGTGACAAACAGGCATACGGCCCGCCTGGTGGTAAGCAGTTACCGTAGCTTATGAACTCCGGAGGATTTACATGAGCGTTGCCCTAAAACTTAACTTTTTTATTTACTCTCTTTATCTCTTTTCTCTTTCTTTTCTTTTATTTTACTCTTATATTAACTTTTTAGGCTATAGTACTCAACGTAGTGCTTTTTGTTTCGTCATGTCCTTGTCCACCTGTCTGTTTGCGGCTTAGCTTAGCGCTTGATGGACCGAATAATGGAAAAATTTATTAAAGAAAGCTTATTGAACCGTTTCTAAGTTATTAAGTATCGCAAAAATATATCCCGTCTTATACGGCGTTTACACTTTCATGTCCGTTTCCGTACTCGCGTCAGTGCTAGTAGATTCATTCGCGTACGAGTGCCAACATAAATGTCCTTTCACATATTCGTCTCCCCGTACAACCCCCCGATTCGAAACGCACGCGAATATGCGCGCAAAACTGAAACGTATAATATGTAAACAGTACGCACGCTATTCGCCTCGTCATTTGGCTCGTCACTCGAGCGCAAGTGTAATCGCAACATTAGTTAAAGTAATTTACGGTGTGTGTATTAAGCAGGGCCTAAAATGCTCTTAGTCGATTTTTTGGATACAGAATCGTTCATAACATCATAACATCTTGAAATTTGCACTATTTACCGAGTCCCATAAGATAATCGACATAGCAATTGAAAAAAATATTAAAAGTTAGGTCACTTGGATTGGAATTTTGTCGTCGCTTTTCAGATGGCAGCTTCTAGTTAACGTCTCGTTCTTTTTTTACCGACACCGATTAGTGAGAGTGGTAAAACTTATCGCTGTCCCCACTAAATAGGACTACTCTTGCCACAAGGTTTTCTGAAAAACCACTGCATATGCTTGTCGTCTAAAAACATTCTTGTAGTTTTAATATTATTTTTTTACCATTATTATTTAACTGACGCTAGAAAAACCGAAGATATCATCTGCATGATGCAAATGCATTTTTCTTAGGAAAAAGTGATCACGAAATGGGCCCAAAAGTGGTAATCATTTATTTTTTTACAAGCTTGATTAATTGAACAATAATTTCACCCTTGTACACGCGGGGCCCCTTGCCGATAAATACAGATTTTCCAATTAATATTTAACTCTACGAAACAAATAAATTTCAACCGTACTTAGCTGACATTTGCATACTTATACAAATTTCCCAATTTCATTTTCACTTTAAGATTTTAATTTTTTTCTGTGTACGCGGGGCCCCTGGCCGATGCGGGGCCCCTAGGCAGTTGCCTACTCTGCCTAAAGGCTAATCCGGCTCTGATTGTGTTGTGGCCGACCGTTGGCTACGATTTGTACAGATTCAGTTCAATAGGTAGCTAACTTAAAATTTAATGTAGGGTAGATACCCTAGCGACTAATTCATATTGTATTTTTTACACTGAAAGGCAAATTATAAAGATATTAATTGTTTACATGACATAAACATTCAATTCAATGACAGGGGGAATAATATTATGCATATCAAAAAATACTGACGTATGCTAGTCGCAAGTCGCACGAGAACCAATATGTCATACTTATGCACTTCTTGAGTAGTAGCTAGACTAGCTAGTAATTAGAAAGACAGGTGTAGTATTTGATACACCACTGCCACTACCAGCTACCAGCGCGGTGGTACAGTCGCTATCAGATATATCGGAGCGGCCAAGGTGGTCACAAATATCCGAACAACGCCTCTATTGTCAAGGCGATAAAGTGCATGTTCAGATTCAGATTTTTGACTACCTTGGCCGCTCCGATATATTTGATGGCGACTGTACATATTAAAGATTGAGTCATGGTGCCAAATCGGCAATTAATTTTTAATTGCAAAGTAAATAGGTGAGCGTAATGATATTATACCATGTCCATACCGCGTGTATTGATTATTCTGGCGGGAGGTGTCAGGCGTCATCGGGGGAGTTGCGTTGTGTATGATCCGATGCTGTCGGCATAATTGAAGCCTAATTGAATATTTTTCGGCTCTCCATCGCACGCTATCTGTTTTTGTTTGCCAGGTTTTTGTTGTATGTACGTACTGTTTGTATGTAATTTTCATGTCATGTTATTTCAATGTATGTTTTGGTTTTAGAATTAAGTATCATGGGTTCAAACTATGTGTTATAATCACCAATCAAATAATACTAGGGATACCCAATCAGCCCAAAAAAGGGCACCACAATAGTACTAGTTATTCGCCTACTGTTTTCGCCCGTATCTAGATACACAATAAGGATGGTATAGCAATCTAACTAGACGAGATTTGTTGCTCTCATTATTGTGTTATAACTGACGTGGCCAGCTCTTATTCTATTATTTATACGGCAGGAAATCAGCTACGTGTATTCTAATTAAGAGAAACCTTATTAGATACCTAGTACCTAGGTAAAATTGCAATACAAAGTGCTTCCATATTTCAGAAATATAGCTAAGGATATAAATAATTGTTTATAGTATAATTCACTCGTAAGTTTTAAGTTGTTAGTAAGTGTGCATAAACAAGTTCTATATTAACCCAGCAAAGATACAGTTGCGTCAAACATTAATTTATAATAGCGAGATTTTTTTTTCATTCTCATGAGATATAGTTGCTCCGAAAGCATGGACATAAACGCTGGTGTCCCGCAAGGCTCCGTGCTATCCCCAACGCTGTTTTTGCTGCATATCAATGATATGTTGTCTATCGGCAACATTCATTGTTATGCGGACGACAGTACTGGGGATGCCTGTTACACGGGCCGTGCCAATATCCCTCGATCCGTTGTGGTAGAGAGTCGTGAAAAACTTGTGTCCGATATCGAGAACACTCTTTCTGGAGTCTCGGTGTGGGGTCAGGACAACTTAGTCCGATTCAAACCCACAAAGACACAAGTTTGCGCGTATACCGCTAAGAAAACCCCATTTACTGTTGCCCCTCAGTTCCAAGGCACAACCCTTACAATGTCAGGGAGTATTGGGATCCTCGGTGTCGACATTTCCACCGACGTCCAATTCCGTAGTCACCTTGAAGGGAAGGCCAAGCTGGCATCCAAAAAGCTCGGTGTGCTCAATAGAGCCAGGAGATACTTCACTCCGGGGCAGAGACTGCTTCTATACAAGTCGCAAGTCAGACCCCACATGGAGTACTGCTGTCACCTTTGGGCGGGAGCACCTGGATACCAGCTTGGGCCCTTTGACTCGGTGCAAAGGCGCGCTGTGCGGTTCGTCGACGGTCCCAAACTCACGAGCGATATTGAACCATTGAGTCTAAGGAGAGACTTTGCCTCCTTATGTGTGTTCTATCGCTTGTACAATGGGTTGTGCTCTGAAGAACTGTTTGATATGATGCCGACGGTAGCTTTTTATCACCGCACCGCTCGCCGCCGGCAGGGTGTTCATCCTCACACCCTGGAGCCTAATGGGTCGAGCACTGTACGGTTTAAGAGGAATTTCCTGCCACGAACGCTGTGACTGTGGAATGAACTCCCTGCCGAGGTTTTCCCAGCGGGCTACAGTATGAGGTTCTTCAAAAAAGGAGTGTATAGGTTCTTAAAGGGTAGGCAACGCGCATGTGAATCCTCTGGGGTTGCAGGCGTCCATGGGCCACGGTAACTGCTTACCATCAGGCGGGCCGTATGCTTGTTTGCCACCGTCGTGGTATAAAAAAAAAATATATATATATATATATATATATATATATATATATATATATATATATATGGCATATAGAAAATATATGCAAAAATCCTACAAACTTTTCACCGGAAGTAGTTAAAATATAGGTAATAAAAAATATATAAAAAGTGAAATATTTTGATTTACAATATTATCTGTTATTTTTATTTGTAAACATGACGATATTTAAGTCTTCGTTCTGTTAAAAGCAAAAAACAAGAAACCCTGTAAAACCCATCGACATATAATATCAAGACGAGTAAAGGCAAGCGAAGTTCATAAGAAAACACGACCCATTTTCATGTTTACAAAACTGTAATGTCTTATGTCTTAC
The DNA here is from genome assembly GCA_947086415.1 of Pammene aurita. Classification (NCBI taxonomy): domain Eukaryota; kingdom Metazoa; phylum Arthropoda; class Insecta; order Lepidoptera; family Tortricidae; genus Pammene; species Pammene aurita. The sequence continues at coordinate 451,032 of OX352305.1, read as the reverse complement.
TAGCCTTTTCCCGCGGCTTCGCCCGCGTACTATAAGTACTCAAAAAGGATACGATACCCATGTTGATTTCCAGACTTTGTGACCACATTTGCCCCTTTTAGGGGTTGAATTTTCAAAAAACCTGAAACACGTGTTTACTCATTTATCGTTAGGAATACTCCTGTGAATTTTCGAATAAAATAGTCTAACAAATTTTGATTCGCCATACAAACTTTGGACCCCCAATTTTTGGAATTTTGAAAAATCCTTTCTTAGTGCATCCCTAGACCTTATAAGGAACCTAAGTGCCAAATTTGGAATCTCTAAAACCAGCGGTTTGGGCTGTGCGTTGATATGTCTGTCAGTCAGTCAGTCAATCAGTCAGTCAGTCAGTCAGTCAGTCAGTCAGTTTCTTCTTTTATATATTTAGATTAACCAATCAAGTACTCATTCTGTAAGCATATTTTTTTGTGTTAACCTTAATTCCGCAAAGGATTCATGCCATTTCACCAATAAGAAAAGTTGCCGTGTTGTGAGTGGTCAAAATCAATTTGACAATGAAGTTTAATTGGACAGGATATACTCAAATTAAATGACTGAAATGTCAAGTTAACGTATAATAAATACGCCTAAGTTTGACGTGGATGGGTTCACGTAATAAATAATAATGCAATCAATTAACAATTTATTTTTTAGTGCATTTTTCATTGCTTATGTAATATACGTAATATGAAAGCCTTCTTAATGTATGGACTTACATACTACAAAATAAGCATAAATTAACATAAAATGTTTACTATTTTATAAATCCGTTACATTAGGGAGACCCTCTTGGTCTCAAACAACATATTGTTAAGCAATTAAGGTTGATTATGGCAAAAAAAAAAAACGATTATTTTTTAACTTTATTTATGACCAGACTAGAAAATAATAGCATACCTTCAATATAAATAGTTAAAATTCTCTTTGCTTCCTCGTTTTTTAGAACTAAATAAATAACGGATGAGTGAGTTTATGTGTACTATTTATTTTAGCAGGCTTAGGGAAATACAAAGATAAATTTACATTTTGTATCCATTTTTTTATACTACAACGGTAGCAAACAGGCATACGGCTCACCTGATGGTAAGCAGCTACCGTAGCCTATGGAGGCCTGTAACTCCAGAGGTGTGCATTGCCGACGCTTTCATATAAAAGAGGATTCACTGTGTTGACAGCTAAAGGGACAAGAGGATCCCCCGTGGTCAACACACTGCATCCTCTGAGCTCTCTGGCAATCCTACTCACTGGCAGGAACACACCACTATGAGTAAGGTCTAGTGCTAATTGGCTGTGGTTTTCTGTAAGGTAGGAGGTAGTTCCCCAGTCGGGCTCTGCTCTAGATTTGATAATTAAAGACTATGCTATGAAGTTATAGCATTCATTATTAATGAAAAATAAGAGTCATACCTATTAGCCAGTTGTACTAGAAATGGCACGGCCAGAATGGTATGATTTTACCAGAGTAAGTATAGTAAGTACTAATTCGAAGGGTTTTGTTTTGTCGATTTATTACTACTAGGTAATACTTATAAATGAACATTCATTATACTTTTCCTCAAATGAGTTATGTTTACTTTTCCAAAACTTATATTGCATAACATCGACCAAGTCCGTAATGTATGAGAAAATCTATGCGTGATTTACTTACCGATGAAAAGAAATATCACCATCTTTGGCGCCTGTGTGGCTCCTGCACCAATGCACGGCACAAGTCGGCATTTTAATACCGATATATTACCGAAATTTCATGGACCGAAAAAACTAATATTTTGACGACATGACAATTTCAAAATGTTTGACATGACATTAGGGCACCGCTGTCACAAGCTCCGCCCACTTTGGCACCAGAAAAGTGGAGCAGATTTTGAGCGTTGATTACGCTTCCTTACTTCTTATTCTTCCAAGGTAAAACCACATAATTTAGAAAAGGAACGGCGCAGGTGACATATATCCTAATTCATTATTTAGAAACAAATAGTAATAAGTGGTAGTTTCTTCTATCACATTTTAAAAGAGTAACGATATATTCATTAAAATCCTACAAGAAAAACGCTTGTAATATGTGTGTACATATTTCTGGCGGTTAGTGAATAAAGATATTTTGTAGGATTTCATTTTGTAAATAATACTAGTATTATGATATATCTGTTACACTAAAAGTATTAGGTATTATTAATTATTTCCATTTCACCCAACTAGCCGCCCGTAGAATGACGTACAGTCGAAGACAAAGAGATGTATACACTTTTGGACCTTATTACAACGCAATAAGGTCCAAAAGTGTATACATCTCTTTGTCCTCGACTGTACTACTCGGGCATCGGGAGGATACCTTGGGCAAAACTACGCAATATAAATGAAAACATATATTTTCCAAGTTTTTCCCCAGGCCGTCAGAGGTCAGAATAGAAAACTTAACCGTCAGAGATCCTGACCTTCACGAAATTAATGTATCACTCTCAATCAAATAACTCTAAAAATGTTAATGAAATTTTTAGGATCACTTTTATCACCGTTTTGTAGGAGAATTTATTTTACGACTGAGTATCATGAAAGTGTTTCTCTATAATTAAATTCCTTTTGTAAAGTCAGTAGACTAGTTTTGGCTTATTAGTCTAATTACATGAAATACGGTGAACGTCGAAGCATGGAAATAGCAGAGACTATACATTTATATCCACAGCCATAGTCTCTTTTTGAGGCTCCGAGTCTGAAACGCTATTCTGAACGAGACCAACCCGAAGTTTCCGTAGTAATACCGTAATAATGAGGGTTTCCGCGATTGAGATTTTCACTAGATGGCAGCACCGTGACGACAGGTCTTTTTGGCAGTAGCTGTCAAAATCCACCAATCAAAAAATATATGGTTAAACATGATTGGTGGATTGTGACAGCTGGACCTGTCGCCACGGTGCTGCCATCTAGTGAGAAACTCGATCGCGGAAACCCTCATTGTATTTATCCGTATGGATTGTAATTGTATTTGTATTTATTAGTATAATATTATAAATGGGAAAGTGTATGTGTGTGTTTGTTTATCCGTCTTTCACGGCAAAACGGGGCGACGAATTGACGTTATTTTAAGTGGAGATAGTTGAAGGGGTGGAAAGTGACATAGGCTACTTTTTGTCTCTTTCTAACCCCACACTTGCCTAAAATGGGGGGTGGAAGTTTGTATGGAGCATTCCGGGGGGCAATTAGGAAAGGGGAACCGTGTTACCCCGAATTTAACGCGAGCGAAGCCGCGGGCAAAAGCTAGTGTAGAATAAATTTATATTAAGTTATTCGTAATGTAATTTCGGATTTTAGTTTTCTGTTTGCTACCCGTTCCCCGCACTATTGTTTTTATCTGTTTGGCCTGATAGTTGACTGGTAGAGAATGCCCTCTGGCATTAAGTCCGCCCTTTGTACTTTGTATTATTGTGCAATAAAGTTTAAATAAATAAATACCTAGTCTTATTAGTTAGTGTAGTATAGTATCGAAAAGTTGAGCGAAATCCAAAAAACACTTTTTCTACTCCTGCACTTTTATCTGTCATTTATACATTCGTCAACACCTTTATAAGAACATAGATAATATACTAGAAGAAAAGTCTATCTAGTCTATTGCCCAAAATAACACTTGTTCTATAAAAGCTCCAAAATAGTATCGTGTAATCGCGTGCAAGCACTTTAATATAGGACAAAATAAATTACTGCCAACCTAAAAAACCTAAATAAACGCAGCGTTTTTAGAAAAAAAAACTTTAAAAAAGAAAAAATTAAAAGAACCACAGATACTTTGCAGTTTTTATTTTACGTTTCCCGTTCGTTTGTTGGGGCAAACTGTAAACTTTGAAAGTAATTTAGGTATTTTTACTAATCTCTGTAGCTCTTTAATCATTGATCAAATAACGACGTGTGTATTTGTGTTAGTATTCTTGAAAAATAGTGTTTTAAAAGGTAAAACTTAAATGATTGTTGATTATATTGACAAAATAACGGCGATATCCATGAAGTTTTCAATTTCGCATTTTATGTAAAAGTAAGTGTAGTCGTAGAAAAAGTATTGTATGCAACGTCGTATAAGTAGGTCAAAAAATGTTCGTGGCGTTTTTCTTAACAATTTTCGCCTACGGCTCAAATTGTTACCCACGCCACTCACCTTTTTTGACCCCTCTTATACAACTGTTGCATAAACTACTATTACCGGACTCTTAATAACGTTACTATTACCTACTATTAGTTTGTATACATATAATGAAAGATAATTTCTTTTTGAACTGCATAACTGGAACACTTTTTTGATTTTATGTTTCATTTATAAATAATTCACCTTAATCTAAAAGCTATTTCGCGATTTTTGCTTAGAGAGGTGAAAGGAGTAAGATTCTTATTGATTAAAATGATGTTAAACTAGTGTGTAAAATATATAAATACGTTGGAAAATGAGTCATTTAGGGAATAAATGGAACAGATTTTTTTTCATTTTCATGCATATTTTTTAAGCAATAGTATGTTTACCTAGCGTAATTTTAAGAAAAATTGCCGAAGTTTAGGTGGTATTTTTGGGATTGTATTTCATAAAAATTTATATGTAGAAAGCTTGGATGAATAAATTATATAATCTATGGTAGAAAGCTTGTAGTGTAGAGGCGTTATGCTTTAACCAGATAATATAAAACATATTGGTGGACCAAATAATAATAAAAAATCAAGCGACAAGTTTGCACGAATCAACGTCATCACTAAACAAGCTCTGCAAGAATTGAGTTTTCGGGTGTTAAATAATAATAAATGTGTACCAAAAGTATTTTTTTGCAACAACAAGGCTTCAAACTATCTTGTCAAATGGGATTCATGTATTCATTATTAGTGATTTTCGTTTTCAAATCGTTACCGGACTCTTAATTACTATATAGCGGTAAGCGGCCGCTTTGGTTGGTCTCGTTCAGATGTCGCTTCAGACTTTGGAGCCTCAAAAAGTTCTTCTGTGGCTGTTCTATATAAATCTATAGTCTCTGGAAATAGTATTTAGATCTACAAAATGACCTTCCATTTCAGCGGGCGTGCATGTGGCATCGGAGGCGGGCAATACAAGCTGTGGCAGCAAACCGTTTATTTTAGTTAAGCCGCACGTGACGTGTGACGTATACAATGTTATTATTCGCTATGTGCGAAGAGCATGGCGGGGGCAACGTGAACGATCGCTGTGCATAATGTGACAAGAAATTAAACTACAAAGAGCTCTTGTCAATATCAAATTTCAAAATATTTGACATCACTTATACTCGAAACTGGAATTCAAGACCAAAAAAACTACGACAGATACGTCACTGTCAAGTGTCAAAACTGTAGATGTCGCTTATGACAAGTAAACTTTTCAGGTTTCGCCAACCTTTTTGTAATATGCTTCTTTATATTAATAGAAAACAAAAAGTCAACAAGGCAAAAATCACCACGAAGCAAAAATAATTTGAACACTCGGAATAGACGTCAGATCTCGAATGAGAATGACAATCCATGGTGTCATAGCTGATAACGGCGCATACATTTGATCTTGTCTATGGTAGCTGAATTTTTGTATAGATGCCATAGACACATTTTCGCAATCATAGACAAACTTAAGATTGACGATGAATTTCTGAATTGAGTTCAAGTGTGTAGAGTGCCAAAAATAAACTTCACTATTATTCTGAAATTGGGCCGATTAGTTAAAGGTATGGAAATAAATCACATCTGAGTTTGTTCATAACATATTTGTAAATTATTGCACCAAATGTTATGAATACCCGAAGTGTTACAAGTACAATTACCAGCTTTGCAACCAAAAATCACGGATGTTGAAGCTTTTATTAGGGCGTCTAGTATTTATATACAAATAAGTATTAAAATTATTTCTTTAAATCTAAGGATTGAAATTACTAACACAAAAACTATGTTAGCGTGGTTTCTTGTAAAAAAGGAATATACTATTGTACAAACATTTTACTGCAGTGGCAACATTGCCGTAGTTTTTTTGGTCTTGAATTCCAGTTTCGAGTTTAGGTCATCTCAACTCGGTCAACTGTCAAAATAGTGAATCAGCCAGAGACATTTCATATAAGCAAGGAGTACAAGTCATTCATAAAAAGAAAAAAAAATCAACCCCTGCCCAAGAGATGACGCCAAATCATGCACACAGCTTATACCCAAAGAAAATTTTGATTGACCTACAACTTAAAAAAAAATCGGAATGTATTCAAAGCTGAGGAATGGAATGAAGGGATAACGGTCAGACGCATATCTATACCGTTTATGGGTGCCAGGATTGTACGAGGACGCCGTCTATATCTTTATTTTGTCGTAGTTGAACTAGTTAATAAGTATTAGGTACATGTACGGTCAGCTACAGAGAAAAAGGGCCACGCTGCATACAAAGTTTATGCAGGGGAATCTTTTTCTCTGCAGCTGACTGTACAATTCCACTGAGATATCCGTTGTTATGCAAACATTTCATTTCTTTCACAAGTCGTGAATACTCAACGGGTTCGTCTTTAGAAATGTTTATAGCTATTTCTGTATCGACACAACTCTGAAAATATTTTCTCACAATGTTATGGGTAGCTTTGCGTCCGGGTCATATCGGCGCGAACAGTACTATACGTTACAGTTCAACAACTCGAGGGTACATTCAGATATTTTTCTTACTAAAATGACGAGAGCTCGTAAAATCACAAACGACTTATTATTGAGTCGAGTTTGTGCGGCTCTGCGTGGAAAAACATCTTGGCGCTATCACAACTTTTGCACTTACTTATACTTAATGACATCGTATAATAAAATAATACTAGTTTTATATTGATTTTTATTAGTTTTATTTAGTATTTAGTCAACGTTTTATTGTGAATCATGAAAATATTAAATACCTACCTAACCTGAAGCTACCTACGCTATCCCAAAAACGTAACTCAGTTTCTTATTGACATTAATCTTCATGGAAATAAATCTAAAGATCTGAGCATGATCTACGTAATGTAGTACTTATGTCAAAAATGCAGCAAATTATAAGTATTTTAGTCATTAAAATGAAATTGAAGGCCGGTAAACGGGACATAAGTTGTATGCTAACACTAACACCAAACACTAACTATATTCATCAACTAAATAGCAATACGTGCGATACAATGGTCCCAAGTGAATAAATCGAATTTAGCTTCAAAACTAGTTTCCGCGATGTGAATTGTGCATAAAGATAAAAACTGGACATCAAAAGACCGAACCCATATACAAATAGTGAGAAACACATGAAATCCGAACCAAAAAAGTGCTAATTCACTTGCAACGATATATATAACCATAAGTGAATACATATAACACAGAGCATAAATTCCGCGGTAGTGCAACATATAGGGGACAGCACGGTCACTGTCACTTGATACCAACACAAAGACGCGATTCCACAGACTAAATATCCCATTGGATAGAAACGTTCAGAAATCGGAAAATTGCCAACACCAAAAAAATCTACTACGGTGGTAGAAAAACGCCAACAATATGGAGCAAGCAGACATGGAAAAAATAATGTTGTTCATGAAATCCGAAATAAACAACATGAAATCGGAGATAGTGAAAGATATATCAGATGGCGTCAATCAAGCGCTTTTGAGTACCATATACGAACGAATAGAACCGATTATCAAGCAAAATAAAGTTCTGCAGGAAGAGGTAGATACTTTAAAGACAAAAAAGTATACAACCTAGAGAAAGGTGCTAGGAAAAACAACATAATTCTTCATGGCATAAAGGAGACGGAGCAAAGCTACACGCAGCTTATGGAAATAATCTTGAGCACGCTAGATGAAGTCAGCGAGAAAGCGGGCAAAGATAAATGAGATCAGTGGGAACTAAGTAGTGCGCAAAGGCTAGGAAGGAAGACTAATAACAAAATCAGGCCCCTACTTATATCAACAACCCTGGCCTGGAGGAAGTGGGAAATCCTTAAAAACAATAAACACTTTAAAAGCGGCACCTACGCTACGGACGACTTCCCGAAAGAGGTCCTAGAAAAAAGGAAGGAACTCAAAAAAGAAATGCAAGAAGCGACTAAAAATGGCAAGATCGCAAAACTAAGATACGATAAACTGATAATTATAGATAAACATTCAGAAAAAAGGAAACGTCAACCATCGAGCTCGCCCACCACCGAGACAGGAAGAAACGAGACAAGGAACACCCCAAACAAAATAAATAGAGTGAACGCGTTCGAAATCATGAGGCAGAAATCGTCAACGTCAAACAACTCAAACGAAGCATAGCAACTAAAAACCAAAAACAACATCAATATCGGCCCCAACCCGGCTGGTCCCCGTGGGGCTATAGACCATCACCCTCTAAGGAACAACTACAACAACAATTACAACAACAACAATTATAATAGGTACGCTCGCTTCACGCACAATTTAGCATATTACTGTGTTATTTTTTATAGTCTAGTCTATAATTTCTTTTTTTAAAAGCGTTGCACGACCATTTTGTAAATAAGGTACTGGCAGAATACCAGCGATGTGGCTTGCTGCATCACCATGCTGAGCCAGCGCCGTTTCTCTGCCATGACACATGGCTTCCTGTTGACGTGCATAAAAGTTATTAAGTTGCATGCCTTTTTATTTTCTTTTTGTAATTTTACTTTGTGTTGATGTTTATGCCATGTGTGTTGTGGGTATGAATGAAGAAATTATCTATCTATCTATCTATCTATCTAATTACAAAATACAAAATCAAACGATAATTACCCCTGGGTAATACTGCGTCGCGTCCTGTGTTGCGAGATCCTGATCTCGCAACATCAACCAAAAAAACTATCAACCACACAAAAGAAACACCGCTGAGCCCGGAAACAAGCAACAAACAAAGTCACAAGAAGTCAACAATTTACATAGCTACTTTGAACACAAGGACCCTTCGAACTCAAGAAAGACTGTCTGAACTTGAACAAGCATTGCAAAAAATCAACTGGGACATACTAGGATTGAGTGAAGTTAGAAGACTAGGGGAAGAAATACAAGAATACGAAGACTTCATCTTCTATTACAGAGGCGAAACTAAAGGCCTACATGGAGTCGGATTCATGGTAAAGAAACACCTTAAAGACTACATAATTCAATTCACAAGCAAATCCGAAAGAATAGCAGTACTTGACATCAAACTGCCAAACCAAAAACAACCTTGGTCCATAGTTCAGATCTATGCCCCAACAGAACAAGCAAGCGATGAAGAAAAGACCAAATTATACACTTCCCTACGGGACATTATGGAAAACAGCCAGAAAAATAAGATAGTGATGGGCGACTTCAACAGTCAAATCGGAAAGCAAAATGAAGGAGAATCTAATATTATGGGACCTCACAGTATTGGTAAAAGAAATGAAAACGGAAGACTTCTAATTGATTTTGCACTAGAATATAACTTAAAAATTATGAACACGTACTTCAAAAAGAAACTGGATAGAACATGGACTTGGATCTCACCAGACGGGAAGCACAAAAATGCAATTGATTTCATTACTACCAACAGACCATCCCATTTCAAAGATGTTTCAATACTAAACCAAGTAAATTTCAACACAAATCATAGAATGGTGAGAGAAGGCCAGAAGTCTAGAACACATATAAAAAATCCAGTTGCTCACATACCTATACCAATTCCAAAGGAAATTTGTTCTGAAATTAAAAAGAAGCTAGAGCTTATAAAAGAGTCCGACCCAATACAGAAAAAGTACAATATTTTGGAAAATACCTTAACCAATATAGGTAGGAAACTTACTGCAACGAAACACAAAAAAGACAGTTTAGGACAAACAGCACGGGAACTAATCGCACAAAGGAAGGACTTGCTTGTAAACAGAAAAGGAAACTCTAAACAGATTGAAGAAATTAGCAAAGACATTAATAAGAGCATAAAAGAACAAAGAAAAAATGATAGACTCAATAAGATACAAGCTGAAATAGAGCAAACAGGCGGAATTAAAAAAGTCTTATAAACCTTGAGGGACCATAAATCATGGATCCCAAATATGAAGAACAATAAGAACATTACCACATCCAAAAGACCATTAATTAGCCAAATTGCTACTGAGTTCTATCGCAAACTATACAAGTCAGATGAAAAGACAGACAATGATGAAGATGTAAATGAAATGGAAGAAGAACCTGTGCCTTACATAATGGAGAGTGAAGTAAGAAAAGCTATCCTAACCCAAAAGAACGGGAAGGCACCAGGACCCGACCATATTACCAACGAAATTCTGAAAGGCACATTAGAGATCATTGGCTGCTCGCTCACCACAATATTCAACGAAATACTCAGTACAGTGACCATCCCAGAACAGTGGACGAAAACAACAATAACACTTATACACAAAAAAGGAGATAAGAGCAAAATAGATAACTATAGACCAATAAGTGTAATGACCAATCTTTACAAAATATTTTCAAAAATCATATTAAATAGACTGACTAAAAAATTAGATGAGCAACAACCTAGAGAGCAGGGTGGCTTTAGAACAGATTTTTTCCACCGTAGACCACATGCATGTAGTGAAACAGATAGTCGAAAAATATACTGAATATGGGAAGCCATACTACATGTCCTTTGTAGACTACAATAAAGCATTCGACTCTCTGTCCCACTCATATATATGTCGCAGAGTGACAATAGTGGTGCCGCTGGTGACCGATTTATGAAACTTCAAGTTACGTCGGCGCCATTGCTTTCTATTGTAGTTTGATTTGCCTTCTTAAGCCATCTGTTGGCGATGTTTGAAAACTTCAAACGATTAACTTAGTTGTTGTTTATTTGATTGTCTTTCCCAACGCCATCTGTTGGCGTGTTCAGAAACGTCAAGCAATTTTGCTTGGGTGCGGTCGACGCAGAACTAGCTTGGTAAATTGACAGCTGACAAATGACGCAAGGGTGGTGGGAGAATGAAGCATGGCCGCCATTCTGGATTGAGCGTTGGCTCGGGACGGACGCTTGGCTAGTTCTGCGACGAACACACCACGTTTCTACCGTTGAATAATTAAATCGAATTGTATCAGTGTAATCCTTTAATATTTTGTTCTAATTGTGATTGTGAACGATAAATACACACGTGATCTTGACGTTTTCGATCTTATTTCGTGATTCCAACCATGCACGAACCTGCACGGCTAGCACGTCTTATAAGAGCGACTTAAGCCGCGAGTAGGGAAACCTTCCCGCGCCTGTCAAAAATCTCGCTTTCCGGTAGCATAACATGCACCCGCGGCTACAACTGACACGAAGAGAACTCAAAGTTATGCAAAGGATTTTAGTTCAAAGTCGCGAGTCACTGTCATTTTATGACACTGGCATTTAATCGCGAGTCTGTCGCTCCTTTCACGCGCAAGTTGTGCTGCCAACTAGCGACAACGCATGAAGTCGCGCAGATCTGTCTTTTGTCACGCCAGTCGCGCGTAAGACGTGCTAGCCGTGCTGGTGACGACGAAACCCTGGAGCAGGGTCCGACATCAGAAGCGGAAACCGGACGCCAATCCCCACGACTGCCCGCACGGCGTAGAAATAATGGAAAATGGCAGATTCTTATGGAACAACAAAATAAAAACTTCATGGCCTTATTGCAAACCTTAAACAAGCCACAGCCATCATCGTCCAAAGAACTTAGACTACCTGATTTTGACCCAGATAAGCCAGATGTTGACGCGCGAGCTTGGATCTCTACCGCAGACTTGTGTATTGACGACCCACAATGCCAAGGTACAATTTTGATGATTGCATTAAGTCGAGCCCTCAAGAATCGTGCTTCGACCTGGCTTTCTAGAGTAGCCTATCCCGGAATGAAGTGGAGTGACTTCAAGGACCTTTTCGTAGCAAGGTCTACGCAATGTTTCCAAAAAAGGGAAGCGAACCAACATGATGGCCGAACGAAGACCGACGCTACCAGTAAGGCAAGGTAAGGTATCAAGCTTCTGAGAAACCTGTCACCTGCTACATCTGCCGCAAGCCGGGCCACTACGCATACAACTGTCCGAAGAGGAGCGGCCAGGATGGAAATGGCGGCGAAAGCAGCAACTCCAAGGAGAAGCGAGTCGACGTGTGCGTCGTAGACAACCCGGTGGGACTTCTACGACACTCCGGTGAGCTGTTACCATTTCATTATGATTCAGGAGCCGAGTGCTCGTTAGTAAAAGAATCCATTTCATGTAAATTTAGTGGCAAGCGGATTTATAACAACATATCCATGACTGGTATAGGAGGGACGGTCTTCTCTACAGTACAAATATTGACACTCATAGAGATTGATAATATTACATTGGAGATTCTTTTCCATGTGTTACCTGATGATTGCCTGCGATATGGAATCATGATTGGACGCGAAGTTTTAGCAATGGGTTTGGCTGTTCACATGACCCAGGACAAATTGAAAATCGAAAAAGTTCGAGTAGTCCAATCATGTGACCTCATCGCAGGTACTCAATTTGACCTTGACCAGATTGACACCGACTGTGCTCTTCATATGAAGCGCAAATTGTTAGGAGTTTTAAAAACTTTTGAACATTGTTTTACGGCTGGTTTACCTTCGTCTCCTGCGGATACTGAACCAATGAAAATTCGCCTAAAGGATCCGCATAAGACAGTTAACCGCCGTCCCTACAGATTAAGTCCCGATGAGCAACAAGTTGTAAGAAATAAAGCTTACTTAAGGCAGCTTACTTAAGGCAGGTGTGATTCGCCCTAGTTCATCGCCATTTGCAAGTCCCATACTTTTAGTCAAGAAAAAAGATGGCACTGACAGAATGTGTGTAGATTTTCGTGAATTAAATGACAATACTGTACCTGACCGATTCCCTTTGCCACTCATCTCAGACCAAATCGCTCGATTGCATGGTGGGCACGTTTTTCTCTTGACCTAGCGTCAGGTTTTCACCAGATCCCAATAGAGCCGGAGTCAATTGAAAGGACGGATTTGTGACCCCTGAGGGCCATTATGAGTACCTCACAATGCCATTAGGGCTCCGTAACGCGCCGTCAGTTTTTCAGCGCGCTCTAATTCATGCTCTTGGTGATCTTGTGAACACCTACGTTGTAGTTTACATGGACGATGTTTTAATAGTAGCAAAAGACGACGACGAGGCTCTAGAGCGACTACAGGTAGTCCTTCAAGTTCTAGCTAAAAAGGGATTCTCTTTAAACTGCAAAAAGTGTGCCTTTTTGAAGCGCAAAATTGAGTACCTAGGATATGAGGTAAGTGAAGGGCAAATTCGCCCCAATAGTCGTAAAATCGAAGCTATAACTGCTGTACCTCCACCAAAAACAGTGACGCAGCTGCGTTCGTTCATTGGGCTGGCCACGTACTTTCGGCAGTTCGTGCCGAAATTCTCACAGATCATGTCTCTTTTATATTCTCAAACTTCAGGGAACGGTAAGATCGACTGGAAGCCAGAGCATGGGGCTGTCTGACAACAAATTATTTCAGTTCTCACCTCTGAGCCGGTACTCACTATTTACGATCCGGAGCTTACAACAGAACTACATACTGACGCGAGTGCAGTTGGCTACGGTGGCGTGCTGATGCAACTGAAAGATGGTAAGTCGCACGTAATTGCGTACTACAGCAAGCGCACGACAGCTGCGGAGTCTAAGTACCACTCGTATGAGTTAGAGACTCTCGCGGTTGTTAACGCCGTCAAGCATTTCCGGCATTACCTTCATGGACGCAAATTTATCGTGGTAACCGACTGTTAGCTCTCTCCAATCTACCCGGACAAAATTAGATTTAACACCGCGAGTACACAGATGGTGGGCATTCTTACAAGGGTTTGACTTCGACATTGTTCACCGAAGCGGGAAGCGAATGTCTCATGCCGATTTCTTTTCAAGGAATCCGTTGCCGGCCAGGACCGACAGCATCATACAAGAAAAGGTTGAGGTATAACATGTGAATCTGGCTGAGTTAAGTGATAATTGGTTGAGGGCAAAACAACGGAAGGATGAGGAACTATCAAAACTTATGGCTAACTTAAAAGACGAAAAATTGCACGCCGACATAGCCAAAACTTACGAAGTTCGGTCAGGCATTATTCACCGTAAAATTCAGCGCAATGGCAAGACTCGATGTTTGCCAATAGTTCCTCGCTCATTTCGTTGGTCTGTCATCAATAACGTTCACGAAGGTTTACTACATTTAGGATGGGAAAAAACGTTGGAGAAGGTATGTGATCTTTACTGGTTCGACAACATGACAAAATATGTGAGGAAGTTTGTCGAAAACTGTATCACGTGCAGGATCTCCAAATCTCATTCTGGCAAAATTCAGGCGGATATGCATCCCATACCCAAGATAGCAATCCCGTGGCACACAGTGCACGTTGATGCTACCGGTAAATTGAGTGGGCAGAACCAGCGAAAGGAGTACGTCTTCGTGCTCGTTGACGCATTTACCAAGTACGTATTGCTGCACCATACACATAACATTGACACAGCTAGCAGTATTTAAGCCCTCAAAGCTAGTGTAGCTTTATTTGGCGCACCAACTCGCCTAATAGCTGACCAGGGTCGGTGCTTTGCCAGCAAGGATTTCAAAGATTACTGCGACTCTGTCAACATAAAACTCCATTTAATAGCAACAGGGAGCTCGCGAGCTAACGGTCAGGTAGAACGTATCATGAGCACCTTGAAGAATATGCTCTACCTGACGTGCAGCTCGCTATTAATTGCACCATGCACCGAGTCGCAAAGGCAAGTCCACTAGAACTTCTAATTGGTAAGGTTGCATGGCCTCTCGATATTCTATTCGCTGGCGAGGAAGACACGGAAGTCGACATCAATCAAGTTAGGATACAAGTAGTAGAGTGCATGGAAAAAGCTTCTGCAAATGATAAGGTGAGATTTGACTCGACTAAAGCTAAAGTGAAACCTTTCTCTACGGGCGATTTTGTGTTGCTTAAAAACGAAGAGCGGAATCAAGCAAAACTCGACCCTAAATTTAAGGGCCCTTTTATAGTGTCAGAGGTTCTAGACGGAGACCGATATATTCTGCGAGCCCTAAATTCCAACCGGACATACAAATACGCACATGATAGACTTAGAAAAATGCCTGACAACAATGTACAAAACAGCGACACTGAAATTGTTGACAGCGACCGTATCGACAACGACGTTACCGTTAGTGATGTTATTGACAACGACAGTATCGACACAGATGATTAATTATGATATCATCATATCATAATGCACTATTTCATTTTGTTAGTGTCAGTCTTGCCTTTGAGTTTTCTTCAGGGATTATCTATTTTTCTCGATTTTGGTTGCTTTAAGTACTGTTCAAAATGTCGATCATTCTTACGGGTTGTCCATGGATTTCGGTCGCCCTTAAGAATTGTCCAGTAGTATCGGTCGTCCATGGGGGTTGTCCATGGAGTTCGGTCACCCTTTAGGATTGTCCAGGAAATCGGTCGTCCTGAGGCTGTCCTTGGAGTTACCTGGTTAAGGCAAGGTGATTGTCGGACACCTCAGGATTGTCCAGGAATATCGGTCGTCCTCGGGAGTTGTCCATGGATTTCGGTCACTCTTGAGGATTGTCCAGGAGAGTCGGACGTCATGGGGTTGCCTGCCCCGGGACTGTCCAGGAAGCATGAATATGATCCCAGTTGTTGAACTGTTAAGATGTTTTTGTTTGGATCAATGTATTGTCAAAGGCGTCTTATTGATGCTGTAATTATGTTGTAATTTTGATACCTATGATTTTTTTGTATTTTGTAAAAAAAAAAAAGACTATACTTTGTGGCACGGCCACCTTTTAATGTTTGGTTTTTTCACATGGTCAGGTTGGCCGAAATTTAGAGCAATTACAGTTGCAAGTTTATTTTCCCATTTCAGATATGCCACACTCACACGAGGACGTGTGAGATGTCAAGATGGCCGTGTCGCAGAGTGACAATAGTGGCGCCGCTGGTGACCGATTTATGAAACTTCAAGTTACGTCGGCGCCATTGCTTTCTATTGTAGTTTGATTTGCCTTCTTACGCCATCTGTTTGCGATGTTTGAAAACTTCAAACGATTAACTTAGTTGTTGTTTATTTGATTGTCTTTCCCAACGCCATCTGTTGGCGTGTTCAGAAACGTCAAGCAATTTTGCTTGGGTGCGGTCGACGCAGAACTAGCTTGGAAAATTGACAGCTGACAAATGACGCAAGGGTGGTGGGAGAATGAAGCATGGCCGCCATTCTGGATTGAGCGTTGGCTCGGGACGGACGCTTGGCTAGTTCTGCGACGAACACACCACGTTTCTACCGTTGAATAATTAAATCGAATTGTATCAGTGTAATCCTTTAATATTTTGTTCTAATTGTGATTGTGAACGATAAATACACACGTGATCTTGACGTTTTCGATCTTATTTCGTGATTCCAACCATGCACGAACCTGGTGACGACGAAACCCTGGAGCAGGGTCCGACATATATATGGATCTCTCAAAAAGCAAGGAATTGAAAGCAAATACATAAAAATATTAAAGAAGATCTATGACCACAGCAAAGCAAGAATCCAGCTTGAGACAGTAGGGGAAGAATTCAGACTGGAAAGAGGGGTCAGGCCCCTGCCTACACAGGCAGTGGGCAGGTGGGGACAGTGGGTCTCCCTAGACCCACTGTCCCCAAAACTCTTCTCAGCAGTACTAGAAGAAATTTTTCGCAATCTTGAATTTGAAAGCAAAGGACTCAATATCAATGGCACTAACCTTTCCCACCTAAGATTCGCGGACGACCTAGTACTGTTTTCCCAAAATCCAATCCAATTACAAGAAATGTTAGAACAGTCAGCAACTGAAAGCGAAAAAGCAGGATTGACAATGAACTTTTCAAAAACAAAAGCTATGACAAACAGACAGGAACATACTTTAAAAAACCAACCAATCGAATATGTACAAGAATATATATACCTGGGTCAAATAATTGCACCAAAAATGCAAACAGAAAAGGAAATTCAGAGAAGAATTTGAAACAGCTGGGCACGCTACTGGTCCTTCAAGGAAATTATGAAGAACGACTCAGTTCAAATGGCAGTAAAACGCAAGCTATTCAACACATGCATTCTACCAATGCTTACTTACGGATGCCAAACCTGGGGACTGACAAAGTCTTTAAGCCACAGATTGGAAGTATGCCAGCATGGGATAGAGAGAAGTATGCTCAACATTAAAATAACCTACAAATGGAAACTTGGAAAGATCCGGAAAGCCACAGGTGTAACAGACATTACATCGAGAGCAAAGCGGTTAAAATGGAGGTGGCTTGGACATCTAATAAGATCCAACAAAAACAAATGGTCACAAGAAGTAACATTTTGGTACCCGAGGGACAGCAGAAGAAGTCGAGGAAGACTATTAAAAAGATGGGAAGATGACCTGCCAAAAGGATGGTGTAGCAGTGCACGAGATCGAGATCTCTGGCGCTCATTAGAGGAGGCCTATGTCCAAGGAGGACACCCCAAAGCAGAATTAAAAAAAAAATTAAACCTAGTTATTGTTAAAGTAAATTAACATAACATTAGTAATTATAAGAGAAAACTATGTTTGGCGAATAAAGGCTATTTTTATTTATTTTTATTTTTAAATAGCAATACATGTAATTTACTCAGTACCTAAATAACGTTGGGGTTTAAGATTGACTGGTAGATAATGCCTCTTGGCATTAAGTGCGCCTTTTGTAAATCAAGATTTTCTGTTGTGCAACAGAGTTTAAATAAATAAGTTCATCGTTATTTGTCATACATTAAGTAACTTATAGAGTTATAGCACATCACAATGTGATGTGATGTCACACAGTAGGTAAAATGTAAGTACTCCAAATTCTTGTAGAATCGAGTCGGACTCTCAGTTTTAGACGGAGAGCTAGCCACGTCAGATATAACACAATAATGAGAGCGACAAAACCCCTCTCGTTAGTTTGCTATACTAGGCTTATTTCTAGATCCGGACATCTGGCAGCTGTAAAGTGGTGGTGGTCAAAGAATGCTAACCACTTTAAGAATACAAATCCTAGAGCTGTATTATGAAAATTCAAATAAATAATTAGATTATATCATTGCCAAAAGTTTTTGATGGGGAAAAGTAGTCCAAAACGACGTATAATGTAATTTTTAGTTTGTCGCCTACTGTTTCTGTTTCCGAAATATTACGCAATGTTTTTGTTCTAATGTTAAAATATAGGCCCCGTCCTCTATAAATAAGATAACATCGGCCGTTTTTACCTATTTTGGTATAATTTTTTTCCAGTTCAAACATTTTGCTAGTCTGTCACTCTGACATCCACCCATTAAAAGCTGCCAGATGCCCGGATCTAGCAATAAGGATAGTATTGCAATCTTACTAGATGGGCTTCATGGCTCTCATTATTGTGTCATATCTGACGTGGCCAGCTCTTAGACCATTACGGCTTTTCCCGCGATCTATTATGAATTTACAATTTACCAGAGGCCAAACGTTGGCTGATTACGAAATGAAAGTCCAACGCTAATAAACTTCTAACAGAGTTCAAAAGGGTAGGATTAAGGGCAAAAAACAGGCCTGAGGCGACCATAGTGCTGCCAGGGTTGAGGGTAGCACAATGAAATGAGAGAGGACAAACAATATGTACCCTCAGGGCATGGAATTGCTGCATTAAGAATCACGCACACGAAGTAACGCATGGGCGCTGTTGATACTAAACTTACGTACGTAGAAAGTGAGGCAATAATATTCACTGTGTCATAAATAAATGTAAGAATTTTCTTTCCCTCAAATCGCTTACTGAAAATCGGGAACTAAGTGTCTTCCTGTTTTAATACTCGACATGGTATTTGTGGATCCAAGTTGAATATAATAATAATAATATATACCTACTCAAATATACATATATGTCATGCATACAAAGAAGGTCATGAATAACGAGATGACATACATTATTTAAAAAGTAAGCAAGGTCTGGGACACAAAAGGACTTAGTCACTCTTTCTGAAATACATGATATCTATTTCTATTAATACTAATTTATATGCCTGCCTAAAGGAGAAGGGGCAATTTGGTACCCGGACCAATGGACATGAGTGTGGTATCGTTGGATAGGTACTTTAAAGACAAAAAAGGTTTTGTATGGCGACCAGTCTCGGATTGCTGTGGGGTCCGAGATATTCGCATCTGAAAATGACACTTTTTAGTATAATTCCATATTATCGAACCGCCCTAAGCTTTACTCGGTTTTCTATGTTTAATAGATAATAATGACCATTCTTTATACATCAAACTAATCCTGAAAAATTCAGCTATACAAAAATGTTAACTAAATTGATATCGGTTAAGAATTTTCCGAGATCTTGCGAAATTAACGAATGGACGAAATGCAGTGGCGCGCGGTACTATTTAGTTATACAGCAAAGCCGTGAAAAAAAGGCAGTCACATCGAGATTATTTAACCAATATAGATAAAAGTGGTGTTGTTGGATAGGTATTAAAAAGACAAAAAGCTTTTAACTACGCGGTTAGCTTATATTCCTGTGTGTTCCGAGATATTTTCCTTCGAAAATGACACTTTCATAGTCACAAACTAGCGGTCGCCCCCAGTCACAGCGTTGCTCGTATTTATTGTGTAAGCTTAAACCATAAACATATATTATATACGGAAGTGATTTTTAGAGCCATGAAACAGAACATGAAAACTAAATTAAAATCTGTTAAGTATGTATTATGTTGCGAATACATAAATGGACCAAACGGCCGCGGCACAGCAATAAACAAAATACTTAGCGTTACTCGTAACGAGATACTCGCGATGTAACGGTATATTAATATCTCAATTTATCATAGTTTGTTTCCAATATAATAATAATATAATTGTTAATAATTATTAAAGCCAAATCAAAAAATTAGAATTTTGAGAATCAATGTCACTAATTATTAAATCGTGTGACGTTAGTAGGTATTGTATTTATGTAAAGCAATCTTATTTATAGGTATTCGTCAATTAATCCTCATGTTCAATAAATAGGTATTTTAAACTGAATTGTTATGGATTTGTAGCTCGGCGGTAAGACGTCCAACTTTCAATCCGGGGGTATCGGGTCCCACCCCAGCGTGTACCATTGAGTTTTTCGAAACTTATGTACGAGCTATAATTTGATTTTAAAATGATTTTTCGCGATTCGCTTAAGGAAAATATCGTGAGTAAACCGAAGTTAATCTCAATAAGATCTAGTTTCCCCTCTGGCTGGTAGTTCAGATGGTAGTCGCTTTCGTAAACATGGCATGCGGACCTCAAGCTAAAATTAAGCTGCGTCATAAACGCTAGAAGAATTAATAAAAATGTGTATTTAATATAATTTATTTTTATCGACTACAAGTTTTTGAAGTCAGATTTTCAGACAATTCGTCAGGGTTACTGCTGTTTTTATTGTTTTTTATATATGTTCAATATTTCAAGGTATGTAAATCCATAATATATATGTACAATTTCTCCTATCCTATATACATACATATGTAATCGAGAGAACTATTCAAATATTATAGACACACCTTGTAGCCTTTTGGGATTTTTATGGGTTCTCGTACCCGAAGGGTGGCTGCGCTCCGCTGTCTGTCTGCCTGTTTGGCTGAAAGTCTGTCTGTCAGCAGGCTGTATTTACGGTAGTAGTTAAGTAGGGAATACAATTGATACTAACATAGAATGAGATGTGTATTTATACTACCGTTATAACAGTAATAAGAGAGTCGGGCATGGTCCGTTTCCGGTGTGTCCTGACGGAGTTGAACCTTGAGCTTTGGCTTGCTTTCATTGGCCGTCATAGTAGTACTATATTTTCGTAGGTTTGGAGTAAAATAAATGCATAAGAAGCGAGTCGGGACAATGGCTGTTCTGTATCCCCGCGTAAGTGAATATCAAAGGACCGTAAATCGAAAAAAATTACATACGTACATATGTATACGGGGGCACCTACACGAAACCATTTTTTTTTGTTTATGTCGTAATAATGGATAAACATACTACTTATATAGTACAGAGACCTCATTCTCGATGTGATAATATAGAAAAATATACTGCGTCTATGAACCCGAGTTCATTGCTGCACTCGCAATTGGTCAGTGATATTTTTTTATAGTAATTCGAATATTTCTTTGAAAAATGGCATTTTTTAAAGTCACTACTATAAAAATTATTTTAAACAAAAAAGAAACGACTTAGCATCCACCTTTCCAACAGCAAATGCTCGAGCTGCTGTAAAAAATACTCAAATCACTATAGGTGTGCCTATATTAGTTGAAGAGTTCCCTCGATTTCTCTAGGATCCCATCATCAGATCCTGACCTGGTTACAATGGGACCAACTGTGAAGTATACTCTTTCAAACCAAAAAAGAATTTTCCAAATCGGTCCAGCCGTCTTCGAATAATCGGTGAACATACATAAAAAAATAATTTAATTAGACCATAATAATTTAATTAATAGGCTTCCGCTTCCGTCCCACAAGAACATACAGAGTGTATTCCTGAAAAGTTATCACGTGACGTGAGACAGATACGTACCAAATAAGAAACAACAACATGATAACAAAACTTTTAAACTTAGGTATTCATTACCTATTCAGAACGTTTTCATTTATATTACAAACTTATTAAATAAAATCAATAAGTAGTTAATATATACGTGCAGATATTTAAAGGTAATGGATTCATGAAATATGATCTCTATAAACAGTCACTACATATTTTAACTAGATTTTCGGTAAATGTTGCATAATTTGGTTTTACGAAACAAATAATTACAATATTTGTTTGCTGCCCCAAGGTTGTCTGGAAGAGATCGCTCTCTAGCGATAAAACCGCCTGTTGACTACCTCTACTTTTAATCTGTGTACACAGATTGTGAACTGTTCTAGTTTATTGAGGTGTGCAATAAAGAATATTTGTATTGTATTGTATTATTTGTATTTTATTCAACTCAAACTCAAACTCAAACATTTATTCAGTAAATAGGCCACAAGGGCACTTTTACACGTCAGATAGTTTATCAAAGTAAAATATAATAAAAAAAACTACACCGGTTCTAACCCTACATCTCTGACCCGAGAAGAATTATGATCGGCAAGAAACTCGGCGGGACTTATTTTTTCAAAATTATTCTTTATATTATTAGTAGTAGTAGTAAAACACTTTATTGCACAAAACAAATACATGACCAACAAAAGTATAGTGAGTATGTACAAAGGCGAACTCATCCCTTTAAGGGATCTCTTCCAGCTAACCTTTAAGCAACTGAGAGAAATCGGTCAGACATGGTAGACAAAGATTTGTACATTACTTGTACATGACGGCAAAACTACGGAGAAGTTACAATTATTCTTAAAGGACATGTACCGAATCCCTTTCATTCGTTTGTTAATACTTAGTCTTCTCGCTGGATGAGTCAGGTCTTATATTAGCTCTACATACACATAGGAGGAAGTTGTTTCATTATTTCATTAACCACGTTCTATCACTAATAAGTTAGTTAAGCTTTAGATCAACTTGACGTACTTTATTTATCCCATATAGAAGTTATTACTTAGCTTGGTTGATGACATGCAATAAATAATATTTAAACCAGGGGGGGTGATTTCTCTTGAATCTGACATTTAAAACTCTGTTTAAAACGATAAAATGGTGTTTTAAAAATTGCAGCGCTAGGAATTTAAGATCATGATTATTTCAACTATTAATTTCATGCGAAAATAATGGCGACAAACTTTTGTGTACGATTATTTTCGAGCTTAATATTTGAACGCTCTAAGGTCAAAAATCGCCCCTGTAATTTTATATTTTGACCGTAGTTGAAATGGGTAACTCTGACAATCGATGGTTGTTCTCAGCCTAATAGTGTACGAGCCCCGATGCACATGGTTTCGTCTACTCAGAGCATTTTCTTAGGCTCTTCCATTTGTTAAAAGAATAGGTTTAGGTCAAAATTCAACACCGTTTTAAAATAATATTTTAATATTTAGATTTTTCATGAAAATATCCTACACTATAAATGCAAAAAATACGAGTCATTCTGAAAATGATTTCAAAAATATGATTTTGGCCAAATATTTTTATTACAAAACAAAGGGTGAGTGATATATGAGGGTTATTCTTAGGGAAAGCGACTCGGCATAGCTATATGTATGTAATGACGGTAACCGTTTAATTTTGAGTCTACGAGGTGAGATGTGCAATAGGAGAGCACAATTTTACTTGGACAATAGTTTTGGAAATCCTTTGTCTCAGCAACAAAAGTCCTTTTGTGTTTCCATTATACAAAATTAACTACATTAAAAATTACTACTATTGGCCCTATTTAGTAATCTATAGAAGTAAACGTGTGATATTATTAAAATAAATGTAAAAATTGCTTGGTACTAGACGAATTCTGTTCCATTGGGGCTCGTAGATGTATACACTCGCGATCAAAAAAATCGACTCAAGCAACATTTTTTACTTTTGGTCGTATTTCCGGAAAGCGGGAAATATTTTAATAAAACTTTGAATGCAATTTTATTACGAATTTATTCAGCTACAAAAAACAGTAAAAGACATCGATCTCAGTTGCGTAGTTTTTAGGTTATCGCAGTTTTTGTACAAAATGGCAGTTTACATGGTTATGATATGCACGAGTTGTGCCCTCTTGAGACCAATAAAAACCGGTGTAACCGGTTATTTCTTATCATTCGCTTATCAGAAGTTGACCAGTGCACATCTCCTCGCAATCTTACACCGGAATCACCTTCGAAAAATGGATACCACCGAAGCTGAAGCCACCGAAGTCGTCACCTTGGTGAATCGAGGATTCTCGCAGCGTTCTGTTGCTGAGCAGCTGAATTTAAGCCAGTCTGCTGTCTCCAGAGTTTATCGTCGGTTTTGTCGGTTTGGAACCTTGAAACGGAAACAAGGATCTGGCCGTCAGCGGTGCACATCGGAGAGGGATGACCGCTTCATCGCCACCTCCAGTCTTCGTAATCGCCACCGTACCGCTGTTGCCATCCAGCAAG
This sequence comes from Pammene aurita, assembly GCA_947086415.1. Classification (NCBI taxonomy): domain Eukaryota; kingdom Metazoa; phylum Arthropoda; class Insecta; order Lepidoptera; family Tortricidae; genus Pammene; species Pammene aurita. The sequence continues at coordinate 426,979 of OX352305.1, read as the reverse complement.
ACCTGATGCGGAACCGGGTTGTGCCTGTTAGCACCTCAACAGTTCGGCGGAGACTCAAGGAAGCCAACCTTACCCCAAGAAGACCTGCTACTGGGCCCAAACTGACTCAGAGGCATCGGGACGCTCGGAAGGAATTCGTGGCGACCTACGAAAATTGGACCTACGACCAATGGAGCCGCGTACTCTTCAGCGACGAGTGCAGAGTGTGTCTCCATGGCAGCGACAGAAGAGGACGGGTGTACCGAAGACCTGGAGAGAGGTTCGCCCAGTGTTGCTTCGCTGAAACAGTCGCCTACGGTGGAGGTTCCGTCATGATGTGGGCGGGGATTTCCATGGAGGGGCGGACCGAGCTGGTTTTTGTTGATGGCGGGGGTCGAGGCGGTGGTTTGAATGCAGACAGGTACATCACCGACATCCTGCAAGACCATGTCGTCCCCTACGCCGGGTTCTTTGACGAGGGGTTCCATTTCATGCAAGACAACGCCCCTTGTCATACCGCCCGCGTCACAAAGGAGTACCTTGACGCAGTTGGCATCCCGACTCTGAAGTGGCCACCTCTGAGTCCTGACTTAAATCCTATCGAGCACTTATGAGATTACCTGAAACGCAAGGTTCGAGCTCGCAATCCTGCTCCGGAGACAATTTTGGCCCTGAAAGAAGCTTTGGTCGAAGAGTGGGAAGCATGCCCCCAGGATACCATCAGGAAGCTGATAAGGTCAATGAAGAGACGCATGGCATGTGTGAAAAAGGTTTTTGGTGGTAACACCAGGTATTAAAGGTAAAAATAAATTGTTATTCGTTCATGAAAATGTTTTTTCTTTCGTTGTTAAGGTCATTTTTGCACCCAAATTTTACACCTCCTTGGTATGCTAGCTTGTTTTTCATGAACTGAAATTTTTCGCCTGAAAAACATGCTCGTATTGAAAGCTGACACTGTTAGCTCTAAAATGGTACCGTTGCTTTTTTGATCTCATGATTGGTTCCTGAGATATTAAACGATGAAATTAAAAATTAGTTTGAGTCGATTTTTTTGATCGCGAGTGTAGATAACCTAAGTTGTCAGTCATTGTAAGCCTTCACACCATCTATACGCTCACCGTCAGGCCTTTAGTCATTACGTAACTCTTTTTTAAGAGTAGGTACGAGTATTTTCTTTAGTTGAAATTATAACTTCGGTTAAGGTAAGAAGTACTTCTGCAACATAAAGATTTGAGGATCGAAAGTTTAAAAATATTATTCATCATTGTCATGGATACCAAATACGCACGTTAAGTATTTTCAAAATCGTCAAGTAAAAGTAATTGAAAAGTCAATTACAAGATTTTAATCAATAATACAATGGAGTAAGGGCATATTTATGCCCTTACAAAACATACGAAGAAAACATATAAAGCGAAAATGTATTTAAAAAAGCATCACACATGAAACATTTCGCTTTCGCTTTATATATATTTCCGCAATTTTACGTAGCTTTTGATTATTTTAAACACAGGGATATTTATATTGGTACATGCACTAGCTCGCGGTGAGCATTGGTGGCAGAACGATAAGGCGTCCTTTTTCCCACACACCACATGTATTGTACACTGCACGGTAAAGAAAAACATTATGAGGAAATATGACCTAATCCCAATTAAAATGGCCTTATTTTGTTAAACCTGCCATTCAAACTTATGCCGTTCTTGAGATTTAAAGCACCCCAATATTCCCCAGGCTCTCTTATTAGCAAGACGTAGTAAAAAAGCCGATACAAACGCTGAAAAAATATAATTATAAATGAGGTACACTTACATACATAATTTTACCTTTCATAATACATTGTATACTATACAATTGTGTAAGTAATACTTTAAAACCCAAAAAAATATCATTAAGTATGTAGTAAAAGCATATACATACTTATTATGTAAAAATACTCTAGTTTTAATATTGCGCATGTGTAGGTATGGAATTAATAACTTCCTTTTATGAAGTATGTTATTATTTAATTTCTTATTTATTTATTAGCCAACAATGTTCCGCTGCTGGGCAAGGGGTCTTTTTATTCCACTCGTCAATCGTTCCGAAGGACCCGTTTCCCGAAAGATATCCTATGTTTGCCGCGACGTCGTTTCCCAGTTAGTGATTTTCTTTGCCCGCAGTCGTTTTGAATATGGCATATGTGTCCTGCCCAGTCCCTCCCGTAAAGGCTGTCAAAGTCAACTTAAAATAAAACTGTTTCCGTTTGCTAATGCTCTACAAGTACCCTACAAGACATACAATCCCTACATACATAATCGGATATATTTTTACATCGTTAAGAACAAACATATCCTTAATTTTATTTTATGACATTATTTGATTTCTTGCAGAGTAAAGTCCCGTTCAAAAAATCAGGATAAAAACAAAAGTAAGTTGCTTGTTATAACTTGGATCATTCGGAGAAAATTAAAAATTAAAACACATTGATATCAGCGGGCAATGGAATGAGTCATTCTACTTGAGTATTCAACTTTCTGATAAATGACGTCTATCAGTTTAGTTTTTTGGTAAATATATTTCCTACTACTACAGTAGTAGAAAAAATATTTACCATTTAAAATAGCAATCACTACAGTTGAAATGGATATGGATGGATCACATATAGCTTAGAAGTATAGTCTGAAGATAAACAAAACAAGTAACTGAATGGATTGTCCTACCGAAAATAGAGGCAAAGGGAATACCAAAGACCGCTGTAGACGGAATCTAAAGGAAAACAGTTAGAGACTGGATGCTAAGCACCAGACATGAAACAATGGAAATGGACTGGGGAGACCTTCACCCTAAGCAGGGCAATGTGACAACTATAAAAATCACAAAAAAGCAATATATTTACAGATTTTATTTTATTTGTTTATTTTATGTTGACTTACATAATAACAAAATGTACACAATAAACTTTTGACACGTATTCTTGCGCTTCCAATATTATTGATTCAAATTGTGATCTAATATTTTTTTCGAAGTTAGAACGAAAGTTGCCGAACGAAATAATATTACAAAAGTTAAGTAAAAACACACATAAATATTACATAAGTACTGAATAGCGTTTCAAACAAATGCTTGAGGCGCTGTTCAGTATCATATTTATGTGTCACTTTTGTGTGGATTATAGATAATTTTGTAATCTAAAATAATTTCGTTCGGCAACTTTCGTTGCTGAGTGTACATCTAATTGCTGTACGGCCTCCTATTAGCCCAGTCGGTAGTGATACTGCCTACGAAGCAGGAGGTCCCGGGTTCGAATCCTGGTAAGGGCATTTATTTGTGTGTTTATCACAAATATTTGTACCTGAGTCATGGATGTTTTCTATGTATTTAAGTATTTATCAATATCTATCTATCATATATATCGTCGTCTAGTACCCACAACACAAGCCTTATTGAGCTTACTGTGGGACTAGGTCGGTTTGTGTAAGATTGTCCTATAATATTATTTATTTATTTATTTATTAAAAAAAAAAAAAATATTTGCTGATTTAGATAATGTTCTTTGCATGAAAGTTTTTGCGTGACAATGGCATTCTGGAATTCTTAATGCTGTAGAACTACTACTTACCTCAATAGAAAATTTCAGGAATCTGTTATTTCGATACCTCCTAAATAACGGGTGTAAGTGACATTTATGACAAAATTGTTTTTTATCTATTCAAGTATTTTTGGTATTAAAAACGTTTAGTAACTTAATGTTGACTTCCAACTCCTCACTCCTGATCACTGAAGAGGTATTAGGTAGAGGTAGTTTTATATACCAAGACGGTGGTAAACAATTATACCTGAAGCCTGCCTTATGATGCTTGCCGGTTACCAAAGCGGTCACCTTAGCCTATGAATGCCTATAGCTCCAATGTTACATGCGCGTGCCCTTTAAAAACCTTTACATTACTTTTAAAACTGCCGTAAATATGCCGTATTTACGGGCGAGTATATTATGTGTATAGATAAATCTTCATAAATACTCGTAAACGTCAATTCTGGACGTTATGAAATCCGTTTTTACATTTTTAATTTCACATTCCGAAAGGTTCTCTGCGCTTTAGTTTTGGCTCCTTCATGAACAGTTCCTAGTGATAGGCACGTTTTCGAAAGTTTCCGCTTTGTATGGGGAATGTTTCCATTTGGTAATATTCCCCATACAAAACGAGGAAACCTTCGGAACTATGCCCATTACTAATTGTTCCTTTTAAATAGAAATTGTTTGACAACTTTACCGCACGCATGATTAAAAGACGTCGTGCCATCTACTGTAGAGTTTTTAGTAATGCTAAATAACACGTGGTGTAGAGAGTGTGAAAACTTAATATGCTATGCGTTCGGAAGAAACAATATTTTTATGAAAAGGTTAATTATTTTCGTTGGTAATTGAGACGCCACTGACGTTACTGCTATAATGATATTAATGATGGATATTTAATCATTCTAGGTAGGTAGGTTAGAGAGGCTAGGTAGGATGTGATCGTATATCGACCACATGACCAGCACGGCAGTAGCAGCTGAGGGTTGCGCCGGGTTACGCAGCAGTCTAAATACTATCACCTTAACCTAATATCCCGTTTATTTTTTTTTGCAATACTCTTACACTGTTTGTAGCTGTATTTTTCCGGATGTGTATGGAATTTTTGTAACTCATTGTAAATTGAGTTCCAAATGATAAATATTAAAAATAAAATAAATAAGTCAACTTGTGGAGAGTGGCGAGATGTGTGAGAGTAGCAACGTACATGAGCGCCCCTGAGGCAGCCTTGTTGGATAAGCCCACTGCCTCTGGCTTGCCTTAGCCGGCCGTCCGGAGTGAAAACGCTGGAGCTGCGTTCTTGAGGGTGTAAGTGAACACTTTAATGAGAGTTGGCTATATGTTTAAAGTATAGATAGTGTGACAGTCTACCGACAGTTGTCTGCACTTTAATTGCTAGTCTATAAAATGTTGATGTTCATAAAACCTGGATTATATACATAAGTGACAGTGCAAGAAAAAAGGCCGGACTTTGTCGATACGGAGTTATTATTACTTCCTAAAACTCTAAATAAATAAATAAATACTGTTGGACAATATTACATAAACCAACCTAGTTCCCAGTAAGCTTATATATTAAGGCTTTTGTTGTGAGTTCTAGATGACGATATATATTTTTATTTAATTAAATAATCTTACAACTATCATTTACTGTTGCCCAATGCGAACAATAAAATAACTCAGTTCGATCGTCAACTAGGTTACCTAAGTGTACGCAGGGCCCACGTTCAAACGTTCGCGTCCTCGTATAGAGAAATATAGATAAAGAGAAATACTTAAATACATAGAAAACATCTCTATTTCGGAAAAATATCCGAGGTAAACGCACAAATATATTAGTGAAAAAATAAAGCGTCCTTGTAAATCGACAAAGTCGCCCCTTCACTAAACTCTTCGACATTAAAAGCTTAAGAACTTAAAATCCTGCTGCTGGCTGGGTTGATTATTTTTTTTCAATGTTTTCAGTGTTTGTATTTGATTGAATAACATACTTAAGAACTTAATTTTGATTTATTACTGTTTAGAGCACTAATTTAATGGTTTTTGTACATACCTATACATACCTTGCTACAGGTGACCAGAGGGCTGGCTCTTTCCTTGCCCAGCGCATATGAATCGCTATTCAGCGTGGCAACTCCGCCAGCCTTCTGGGCACCCTTCCGTCGGGCTCAGAACTTGAGCTTTTTTTTTACTTGTAGATATGTTATTTACATATTTTATGATTAATTTATTGAGTCATAAATATATATGTGTTGTTTTTACCTATGAATAATAGACCCTTTTAATTACTGATATAAAAATAAAACTGTTGGCCGAGTTTATTGTTTATACGTTTAGTGATAAGTTTTTGATTGTTTGTGTCTACTTTAATATACCATAGGATTGTTAATTATTTATATCAGTCAATAATTTTAAAAACTTTTCGAATTAATGTAAGAAGAGACAACGTTCCCTAATAAGATGTATGAGAACCTGATACAGACCCAGCCTGAATTATAATGGACCGGAATGAGGTGTTTATGATGTTCATCATCTATAGTCGAATGATATACTTGTAGATAGTACAGACCTGTAGGCCTAGCACATGAGTGTAGCGACAGTATCTCGCGGTCGAGATAGACATCTGTCACTTTCTGTTAAATACAGTTAGACAGTGACAGATGTCTATCTCGACCGCGAGATACTGTCGCTATACTCATGTGCTAGGCCTACTGGGGTCGTTATACCAAAACGAAGTTAATTTTAGTAGAGTTTGAAATGAATACAAAAGATTACGTCTTTCTCTTACCATTTATAATAAAACAGTATTAACATTTAGTTAAATGAAAATGACACGTTGCATCTAATACCACCATGTATTATTGTCGTATTTTCTACCTGTGAAAACGTTTAATTGGCTCACTGTTTTTACATTACTGCCTTTCTTGTTACTCTAGCTGTAAGTTTTCCTATGAAATAAAAATAAAAATAAAATAATTAGTTATTGGAGAACTAAGAGACTGCTGTTGCTGAAAAAAAAGGGAATTTCCCAAACCACTGTCCAAATTAAATTGCACTCTCCTGTTGTACTTCTGACCTCGGAGGCTCAAGAATTTACTGTCGGTATGGATAAGTCGTGTCGCTTACACTAGGTGGAACCATTTCCACAGCCTTTGAATAGGTAACAATAATATTTTGAAAACAATAATAATATTTTTTCTATAGTTATCAGGCTGGTATTACTTGTATTTATATTGTATAAGTGTTAGGATAGTTTCATTTATAATGCAAAATATACAATAGTATTACTAAACGATGCAGAATGAGATCTAAAACTATTTTCCCTTAAAAACGGGAAAGCCTAAGAAAATGCTCTGACTAGACGAAATATTTACGAGTATGCATCGGGGCTTGTACATAGGTTAAGGATTTTCTTCCTGTTTAAAAAAACAAAAATTAATAAGATAATATAAATGTAGAGTTCTAAAAAAAATAATAAAAATTACAAATCTCGCTTGAATACCCTTGTTCTTGAGGCGTGTTGAGGATTTTTTAAATACATACTTATGAAAAAAATGCATTTGTCTTGGCAAGTTTAGATATGTGGGCAGCTAGACTAAACAGAGTCAACCTTTTTTGTTAATGTTCAGTTGGTCGGTGCAATTGCGTTACTTGATTATTATTTCAATTAATATTAATCTGACAACCAAACATGCTATGACTAAACGTTGTATTTTGATTACAAAAAAAAATTATTTTGAAGTGAAACAAGTAATTATATTTATGTGCAATCTTTTCTCTGCATTCTGGTTCGACATTCTGGTTTTAGTAATTATGTTTTTGGTAAATTGTCCCACGAAATTCACAACTTACTGTATAACACACACAGACCGAAATAATAATAAAAATCATCATTTAGGTTACTACGTCTCCGGATACATAATTTTAGGCTATCTTTTAAAAACTTGCCTAATATTTCAAGATTTGAGGCGCTTAAATATTTTTTTATCTGTATCCTTTAATCCTACAACTGAGGTGATTGAATATTTCATAGCCGTCCTTCATTGTACATAACCATTGTTCAGCAGTTGGCTAAAAAAGGAATAGTTTTATATATACCTACCTACATTACATTACATTACCTAATATCGTATAAAGATTAAGTAAGCAATTCCTGGTAAGAATCTTTATTGCAAAAAATACGTTAGATATCAATTGCATTATTAAGTAATTTATTATTTCAAATGTAACAACAATACATGACCTGGTTTAATTATTTGCGTACCGAACGATCCAGTTTTAAGAGTCTGTGTATGTCGAAGATGGTGGGTGCATTCAGTTGAAAAACTCATCGATGTAGTAAGTGTAGTAACGCATCAATAAAAAATTCAAATCTACAAAACTTCTCACTTGACACGTAGCATTTTAGTGTCTAACTAGCTTTTTCCCGCGGCTTCGCCCGCGTACTAAAAGTCTAAAAAAGGAGGTTCTCAGTTAGACTCGTATGTTTGTATGTAGGAATGTATGTTTGTCCGCGATCATCTTGCGTTTCGCTGAACTGATTTAGAAGCGGTTTTCGGAAAAGTATTCGTTACATTCTGGAGGTTTCGGTATACCACGTTTTGAAGACGGCGGTTCCCTCATTTTTTATTTTAAAGAAATTATTGCAATAATTGTTTAATTGTTACGCCATCAACGACTTACTACCGAGAGATTATGATTAATACAGATTTCTACTCTTGAATAGAAGCTTTTCCCCGCGACTTCATTTGCGTGGAATTAGTAATCCACCCTCCTTTTTACCCGCTTAAGGAATGACTTCTGGGATAACAACTATTATATATCCTTTTCCAGAACGCAACATATCTCCATACCAAATCATCTAAATAGGTTCAACGGTTATTAATTTCCCATACAAACTTTCAACCCCCGTTTCACCCCCTAGAGGGTTGATTTTCGAGATATAAACTATCCTATATTGTTTACCGAGACTCAATCTATATAATATGTACCAAGTTTCATTTCAATCGTTTGTTAATAATTCGCCATACAAACTACCAACATGTTTTCTACCCCTCTAAGATTGATTTTCGGCTTAAAAAATATTCTATATTGTTTCCTGGGACTCAAACTATATCCACAACAAAATTACCTAAAACGGTTCGCGGTAAAAAAATCTTCATACAAACCTCCAACCCCCATTTCACCCCCTTAAAGATTGATTTTCGAGATAAAAACGGTCCCATGTCGTTTCCCGGTAAACAAACTATCTCTATACCAAGTTTCATCTAAATTGGTTCAACGTTTAAAAATTCCCCATAAAAACTATCAACCCCCATTTCACCCCCTTAAGTGTTGATTTCGTAATCAGCGACCCAATAAACCATAGAAACAATACCCATGTTGATATTTAAATTTTGTCACCACATTTCCCCCTTATGGGTTGAATTCTCAAAAAAGCTGAAATACTTGTTTTCTCATTTATCGTTAGGAATACTCCTGTCAAGTTTCGAATAAAATAGTTGAACTAATCTCGTTTCCCATACAAACTTTGAACCCCATTTCTAAGTGCATCCTTATGCCTTATAAGGAGCCTAGGTACCACATTTGGAATCTCTAGAACCAGCGGTTTGGGCTGTGCGTTGATATGTCAGTCAGTTTCTTATTTTATATATTAAGAAGATTGCAATTTGGCACAAATACTTTCAAGAATTTTCATGTCCACAATATTAAATTTCAAAATCGATGCCATTTTCTTAATTAACGTCCCAAAAAATCACAAAAACGACACCCATATGGATATTTAGATATTTCAACCCCATTGTACCCTAACAGGGGAGATGGTATTTCACGTCCGCCACGTCGGATTTTAAAATCGTTGTTGTTTTCGTAATCAACGACCCGATAAACCATAGAAACAATACCCATGTTGATTTTCAGACTTTTTGACCACATTTCCCCCTTTTAGGGGTTGAATTCTCAAAAAACCTGCAACACGTATTTACTCATTTTTTGTTAGGAATACTTCTGTGAAGTTTCGAATAAAATAGACTAACTAATCTTGTTTCCCCATACAAACTTTGGACCCCCATTTCACCCCCTTAGGGGATGAATTTTGAAAAATCCTTTCTTAGCGCACCTCTAGACCTTATAAGGAACCTACGTGCCAAATTTGAAATCGCTAGAACCAGCGGTTTGGACTGTGCGTTGATAGATCACTATGTCAGTCAGTCAGTCAGTCAGTCAGTCAGTCAGTCACCTTTGAGTTATATATATATAGATGTTATCTTATCGTATTGTACTTATAATTATCTTGGGACATATTGGACGGTAACAATTCCCTCTAACGGTTCAAACCAAAAAGTTCACCTGGCCCCTGTTTCACGACGCTATCAAATGTTACCATTCCGGAAGTACATAATTAAATTACCTAGGTACTGACATTAAAGCCGTCCATAGGTTGCTTTAACCACTAACCACCGATCAATCTGTTCTTGTTTACCACCAACGTTATACGTTTAATAACAACAATAAACATATGGTCAATAAATAACTGGTGCAGTTCTTACGACAATATTTTGACGATAATTCGATATTTTTAGATATGTAATTAGTCATTTTGTTAGAATTGTGCGACAATTGTCGTGTGTCTCGTGACAAGTGTCAAAAGCTCTTCACAAAAGCTTTTTAAATTAGTATCACATTCGTGGTAAACAAGCATACAGCCCGACCAACGGTAAGCTGTTCCCGTGTCCTGTGGACGCCTTCAATATCTGTAGATACCTACCTAACAATGACGCAGACATATGTTAAACGCGTGGTGAAACGGGGGCCATAATACTAGTGTTAGCTCTATAGGTACTATAGAGTCAAATGCGTTCTTATTTTTATTTTAAGTATATAAAAATAAGAACTGCTCGAGCGGGTTCGGTAGACGATCAAGTTTCTCTCTTTAATTCGCTCCTCATACAACTTTATGACGCTCATGCTCCTGTTCGTGCAATAAAAGTCAAGCATCTCCCTGCTCCTTGGCTCACTGAGGATATTAAAGCCCTTATAGAGAGGAAGAATCAATCTAAATCTAAGTATAAGGCTAACAACTCTGAGAAAAATAAACTTAAATATCATACCCTGCGCAATCGCTGTAGCACTATATGTCGAGATGCTCAGAGGCGTCATATTCACAGTTCTGTTGAAGATGGAAATCCAGCCAAAGTGTGAAAATTTTTGAAAGGTCTCGGAGTTGGCAAATCTCAACAGGCAACCAATTTAAACAATATTAGCGTTGACCAGCTTAACCAGCATTTTTCATCGTCCACCTGTTTCAGTAGTCCTAAGAAATCTAACTCACTTCATCATCTTTCATCACTTCCTGCCTTAGATTTCTCTTCTTTCTATTTTAGCCATTTCTGTGAGAGTGATGTTAGGAAGGGTATATTGAATATCACTTCTAACGCCGTTGGTGTTGACTGTGTTAGCCGAAATATGATACTCCCTCTCCTTGATTTGTTTGTTCCTATTATCACCGGTATTCTGAATTTTTCCATTTCATGAAGTACTTTTCCCAGTCTGTGGAAGGATGCCAATATTATTCCTTTACCCAAAAAATCCAACCCCAGTTCCTTCTCTGACTATCGCCCCATCTCCATTCTTCCTTTCCTATCCAAAGTCCTCGAACGGCTAGTGCATCAGCAACTAACTTCCTTCCTGAATAGAAATGACCTCCTAAACCCATTTCAATCTGGTTTTCGTCCGGGCCATAGTACTACCTCGGCTCTTGTCAAGGTTACCGATGACATCCGTTTGGGTATGAATGACCAGAAGCTTACAGTTCTTGCACTTCTAGATTTCAGTAATGCCTTTAACACGGTCGATTTTGACATTTTGCTCGCGTTCTTACAGTCTCTTAACATATCGGCTGCAGCGATTGACTGGTTCCGCAGCTATTTGGTTGGTCGTCGGCAAAGAATAAAACTAGATTCTTCGTGTTCTTCCTGGTGCAGCACATCAGCTGGTGTTCCACAGGTTGGTGTGCTGTCTCCTCTTTTATTTTCTATCTTCATTAATTCCATAATTCTTGATCTCTCCTCTTCGTATCACCTCTATGCCGACGACCTTCAAATATATTCGCAGGTATGCATAGCGATTTCAATTCAGTTATAGAAGCCACGAATCTTGATCTGCTCCGCATATCAAATTGGAGTCAAAATTACGGTTTAAAAGTAAACCCCCTAAAGTCACAGGTAATTGTGATGGGTAGCGCTAAACAAATCTCCAAAATTGACTTTCTCAGGCTCCCTCCGATAGTCTTCGATGGTATCCAAATTCCTTTTTCCAACCAAGTGAAAAATCTTGGCGTAATCATGGATCGTTGTCTATCATGGGTGCCTCAGGTGAGTGAAGTGAGCAGGAAGATGTTTGCTGCCATAGGGTCTCTCAGACGGCTCCGGAATTTCCTGCCAATTGCTATTAAAATTGCGCTTGCTCAGTCGTTTCTTCTCCCCCTTCTTGATTATGCAGATATCTCCTATTTAGACCTAACCAAGGAGCAACTTAATAAGCTTGAGCGTATTCAAAATGCCTGCATTCGGTTCATTTTCGGATTACGCAAATTCGACCATGTTTCTAGTTTTCGTTCTCAACTCAAATGGCTCCCTATCCGTCACCGCCGTAACTCTCACATACTTTCTTTACTCTTTTCTATACTTTTTAACCCTGCAACTCCCCGCTACCTCAAAGAGCGTTTCTCTTATCTTAATTCTATTAGATCCTCTCAAAAATTGCTCCTAAAAGTGCCATCTTCATCTTCCAAATTTTATAATTGCTCATTTACGTTCCAGGCCGTTCGTTTGTGGAATTCTCTCCCTCTCATTATAAAACGCGCGCAATCTATTGGTAGCTTTAAATCGCAACTTAAGGAATACTATTTATCTCTTCCTTAGGTTTTTAAGTTGACACTGTTGTTTCTTATTGTGTGTATTATATATGTATATATGTACGTATATGTATGTTTATTTTGTATTTATTTAAGTATGTATATTCATATGAATGTGCTGTGTTATCTATTTTGTAAACTTTTTTATCTGGCTTCATTTTAAGGTAGTAACATTTATTTTTATTTAAATGTATTTGCCTTTTTTTACAGAAAATTGTCTCCCGTAGAAAAATCTTTGTCAGGGGTTAGATTAGAGAGTCTTCCTGACTATACTAGGATTAGGATTAGGATTTATAATTACATTAACATTTATTATTTTAATTAAGTTGACATAACACTAATAGATTGATTTTAATTTTTATTTCTTTAGTTGTACTCTACATCTGCGGTACCTACCATTAATTTGTACATCGTCAGTTTGTTTCGATTGTATTTATATAATAAGCTTTTTCCTTGTTATTTTATTTCAAATGTTACTATGTTCAACACAATATCTATTGTTTAGAACGAATAAAAAAAAAACTAGCTAAAATACAGTTAATTAATGTAGCTTCTTGGTAAGATGAAATTCTGAAAAGTATAAAACGGGTTGTGAAAATGGAAATACAATTGTGGCATTGTAGCGGATGTCGATTAAAATTGTCAAATTATGTTGTTAAAAAAGTTACAAAGTATGTTGAAATAAAAACGCGAAAACTTAAATATGCTCACATATTTTATTATGATTGTATTTTTATTTATTAGTATTGTATCTACAGATTAATAAAATAAATATACTGCTTCAAAATTAGCACTAAATTAAAAAATACACTAGATTGTACACGGCTACTTTATTTCAGGAGCTCTCCTTATGTCAATCAATACTATCTTTCTGCATTTCCTCATGAAATGGTTTAGTTAAAACCATTTTTTTACCGACTTCAAGATTCCGAAGGAGGGGGCTATCAATTCGTCGGGATCTTTGTTTTTGCTTTTTTATGTATATTCACTGATTTTTCGAAAACGGGTGAGCCGATTTGGAAAATTCTTTTTTGATTTGAAAGAGTACTTCATAGTTAGTCCTATTGTCACCATGTCAGGATCTGATGATGGGATCCTGAAGATTTAGAGGAAACTCTTGCAACATATATTTGAGTATTTTTTTACAGTAGCTCGGTCATTTGACTTTGGAAAGGTTCGTTTTTTGTTTAAAATTATCTTTTATCATCTCTACATCTAGCCCAGGAGCTTTTATAAAAGTAATTTTTTTTTACAATATAAAACATATTTCTGGATATGTATATCATTTATTCATTCATATATTATTACTAGCTGGCTCGGCGAACATTGTACCGCCAACTTCCACCGACTCCCGTCGACCTCTAGTTCACTCCTACGCCAGTGCTACCGTCTCCCACCACTCTCCCACTATATTCTATATTCTAACTATATTCCAACAACCGCACTTATAAATATTTTTAGGTTTTGTTGTACTGTTGTTTTAAAAAAATATGTCCCGCTGAGTTTTGTGCCGGTCATAATTCTTCTCGAGTCAAAGATGTCGGGTTAGAACCGGTGTAGTTTATTTACCCTCTTTTACTTTGATAAACTATCTGACGTTTAGGTTTTATGTTAGGTTTAGATTTCTTAGCATAGCTTAGTTAAGTTTTCTATGTAATGTAACATACTATTTTAAATATATTCTTTAATAAATGTTTGAGTTTGCTATTGTCGTTTAAAGTCTAGTATGTCCATTTGTTTTTGCACCCGAAGCTTTCAGCTGTATGCGATTAGTTTTTCGCTACTACTCAAAACGTTGTTTGGTTGTTTATAAACTCTTTATTGTAAAAAAACCAAGTCAAGTACAATATATCAAACACATATAATATAGTTAAATATAATGGGTATGTGTGTTAACTGAAAAAGATCTTTAACGATAAGACTGCCAGTTTTCTGCCTCTATACTTCAATCTATGCTGTGTACTGTTGTTATTGGTATTGAGTGAGGTGTGCAATCAGTGATTGTGTAAGAATTGTGCGACAATTGTCGTGTGTCTCGTGACAAAAGCTCACAAAAGCTTTTAAAATAAGTATCACAATGGTGGTAAACATGCATACAGCGTGACCAATGGTAAGCTGTTCCCGTATTCTGTGGACGCCTACAATTTCTAACCTAACCTAACTATGACGCAGACATATGTCAAACGCGTGGTAAAACTCGGGTCATAATACTAGAGTGTTAGCTTTACTGCCAAGAGTCAAACGAGTTTTTATTTTTAATTAACTGAATACCTTGAGAAATACTGGTGGCTTGACGGTGAGACGTCAGACTTTCAATCCAAAGGTCTCGGGTTCAAACCCCGGCTCGTACCACTGAGTTTTTCGGAAACTTATGTACGAAATATCATTTGATATTTACCAGTCGCTTTTCAGTGAAGGAAAACATCGTGAGGAAACCGCATCTAATCCCAAAAAGGCCTAGTTTTCCCTCTGGGTTGGAAGGTCAGATGGCAGCCGCTTTCGTAAGAACTAGTGCCTACGCCAATTCATGGGATTAGGTTGCCGAGCGGACCCCAGGCTCAATAGAGCTAAAAGCTGGGACAAACGCGAGGAGGAAGATATAATACCTTGATTCAAAATAAAAATACTTAATACTTGTAACAACAAAACTTATGGATTTTCTAGGTTCATAATAGAATAACCCTGTTCTGCTAGCTAGTGTTAGAATCACTAGGTATTACATAATCTCATGATACCTCGATTTAAACTCTACAAAAGTGGCACAGTTAAAACGGTCGAGCGGTCAATTATTCTTGAAGGAGCAAGGCGAGTTGAACCAAGTAGTGTGAAATATTCGCAAGGAAGACAGAGCTAATACGGCTTTAATTTGCTCTATGGCCCGACGTTAGGTCAGTTACTAGTAAAAATACTATTAAAATTTTAACAGAGCGAGAATAACTATTAATCATACATGCTACAGCCGGTATACTATCCAACCACGCGCAACATCATAAGAGCCGTAACAGCCATTATAAAACTCATTGAATTGTATATCATAGGTACTCCTCATGATATTACTCGACAGTATTTTAAAAAGGTAGGCTAGCGCACATCTGTAAGGCCGCGGTGATTTTCAGCGTCCTCGTTTTTGACAAAGCTGTCACGACTTA
This sequence comes from Pammene aurita, assembly GCA_947086415.1. Classification (NCBI taxonomy): domain Eukaryota; kingdom Metazoa; phylum Arthropoda; class Insecta; order Lepidoptera; family Tortricidae; genus Pammene; species Pammene aurita. Next base: position 411,381 of record OX352305.1, on the reverse strand, counting down.
GTATTTAGGCGGATTTTCAATACCTCGACGGTGGCAAACAAGCATATGGCCCACTTGATGGTAAGCAGCTACCGTAGGGTCACACATGCGCATTGCTACCCTTTAATATCAAAGAGGATCCACTGTGTTGACGACTAAAAGGGACAATAACCCTCTTTGACCTCTTGGTTATAAAACAGTAGCATCGTTTTTAAGCAACTATAAACCGACGGTCCCAATTAACAAAGTCGGATTTGTAAAATGACTACTTTTGGGGAAAGGCTGTCAAAATTTTTCGAAAAAATATATTGTATTGGGTTCAAACTATACTTGATTATTTATTATTACGTTGTTTATTGTTAGCCGCTGTCTAAATAAACATTTTATAGCAATTTTGTTAAAAAAATTGCAAAAACGAATTATACGATATTTTGAACTGAAATATTTCTGAAAAATGTGACTAAAGTATCATATACGACATTTTAATCTGGACTTCGTTATCAAAATAAATCGGTTGTACAACATCCGATGTCGACATTAGTATAATAAAATAAAACTGTAATTACAATAAAATACAAAACGTAACATAAAGTCTTTTTGCATGTTAAAAAGTAGGATGTGGCATAATTATACGAAGCTTTGTACTTTCTCCGTGTCCAATGAAACAGTGTTTCCGAAATGCAAATTCCAACCTGGAAAATATGACTGATTCTCTCAATCGTTTCATGTGCTGATCAATGATGTCACAACAGCATAAATCGATCTAGTGTCCGAAAGTCTTATGTAGACCTAAAGTCCGAACGGAATTAAATACCGCTATGTAAAGATTAGTATCATAAATCGCCGGATCTCTCTCTTCTAAGTATAGGCTTAGACAGCTTTGTGCAATAGAGACAATAGAGTTCGCAAACTAACATTTGTGTGATCGTGGAAAAATATTTATAAAGCAAGTTTTTTTGTGATATATCAATCAATACAATCTTTCTGCATTTCCTCATGAAATATCTAGTTTAGTTAAAACCATCTAGCCCAGGAGCTTTTACAAAAGCATTATTTTTTTACGATATATAAATCATATTTCTGTATATCAATTATTTAATATTATGTTATTGGCGTTTAAAGTACGTTCAATTGTTTTTGCACCCAAAGCATTCAGTTGTATGTGATTAGTTTTTCCATACTCAAATGTTGTATGTTTATTTGTTAACTCTTTATTGTAAAAAAACAAGTCAAATGCAATTTATAAAACACGCGTATTATTATAATTAAATATAATATGTGTGTTATCTGAAAAAGGTCGCTCTTTAACGATAAGACCGCTGATTTCTGCCTCTAATTTAATGTATGCTCTATGTACTGTTGTGGTTATTGGTACTAAGGTGTGTAAAAACAATAGTTAGTTTTAGTTTTACCAGGCGGTTTTCGCATTGGATACAGATCTTCATAAGTGTGACAAGCGGGTTTAACTGTATTTTAGTTTTTCAATATTTCATTAAAATAAGATTGTAAGTTGTTAACAGATGGCGGAACGATTTGTATGCTTTCCTTAGCACCTGGCCGGAAAAGGCACAATACTGAGAATTGTGGAGATCAAAGGGACGGGTATTTGCCCAGCATCAGCAGTGGGACGCTATTATAGGCTAATATATTTTATTTTGTAAGTAATTATGTGTATGTGTCATCTGAAATAAAGGGAATCGAAATTATGTTTAAGTTAGAAAAGAAAAAAAGTTTTTTTTTCTTTTCCATTTTTGCTTTTTGTAGAAGTTATTAGGAGCAGAATTGAATAATAATAAACAATACATACATTTTAATGTCGCTACACTACGGAAGCTGACGTTCACATTGAATTTCGATACTTACTATGGAGAATACATATTCACCACGAGGCGAAAGATATTTTTACGTAGTTTTAAAATTATATATATTTAAAAACTGCATTCATTAATCATGATTTCTCATGATGTTTTTTTATTTTATTTCAATAGACTTTAGTTATATAACGTTCTAAAACAAATATTATTCTGAGTGATTTTCCTCTCCGCAGACCTTTAAAAAAATATGGAATTTTACATTTTTAGTATCAAAAATGATTTGTGTTTTTTTTTTGTTGTTGTGTGTTATTGACCAATTTTTATAAGAGATTTACGGCCGTGGTATAGTTTTGAGTGAATGACTTTGTGGATGTAGAGTCCGGAGTTGCAGCAAGCTTGCAAAATATGTATTACGGTTGTACCAGTAGCTACATTTACCTTTTTTTTTATATGTAGGATTGACGGAAACTGCAGATTGCATATTAAATAATTTTCTACCTGAACGAAGGTCACGTTATATTATACACGACCTTGATTAGAACATGTTGAGATCGTATACTTTAAAGGTTTGTGCCCACTAAGCTGTTCAAACCATGACCGTTTTAGGACCGTACTAAGCACGGAAAAAGTGTCGCACGCTGGTAAAACGTAGCAACGTATAATCAGCTATTTATACCTGTACAAAACGCGTATGAAGCGCATATGCAACGGGTTTGTATCCCGTATCATATACACTTGTAACGCGTGTGATGCCTTTTAAAAATTACGTAGAAAAACAAAATCTCCACGTAGCAAACGTGATTACAACCGGTTCCCGTTGCAAACGCGTAACAAATGGGGTTTGATCGGAGTTGAGCCCCGTTCAGACACCGGTCTATGAACGTACCGTACCATGCAGAGATTCGCTTGGTACCTGAAAATTATTCTCGACAAGAATATTGGACGGCCTGGTCATGGCACGTTATGTTGTTGGTCTGTGCCGGAACGGTCTAATGGGCAAAGCATCATAGTTATTCCTACAAAAAATGTTTTTTCTATATATCGGTGTAGGCACAGTCATGGCACGGTAATGGTTTGGACGGAATAGTGAGCATGGTCACAGACCTTAAATGAAACTCCTTTTGACTGCAACGAATTCTTCTTTAAAAGAGTCGGATGCGCATATAACACCTCTGAAGAAAAGGAGGGTTAAGGCGCCACTAGGCGCTTCACATTAGGCCGGCCGTTGTTTGCCACCATCTTGATACAGGTAAAATAATCAAAGATTTTATCTTCCAATACAAACGGGAAAGAAAAGAAGTTATTTTATATTTCGAATGTTTGATAGATTTTACTGTAAGTAAAAGGTATCATTACTCAAGTTCTTATTTCTATTAATTTAATAACAGTAAGTGGAGACAGTGTAGAGGTCCATAGGGTCCTCTAAGTATGAAAAATAGGAAAATAACTTTAAAGGCTGATAGAGCTTCATTTGTAAGCTTTTACATGATATTTTCATGAGTAAAGTTCATGAAAAAAATGAAAAATAAATGATTCACATAGTATGTATGAGGGTGGAGGTTCACCTTATTACATATGGGTTTTATTTTAGTATGTAAGAAAAGATCAAGTTAATGATCTGACAAAGGAAATAAAATAAATGGAAGTATATAAGCATCATTGTGTTTTATTAGCAACAATACATACCTGAACTTTAATGATAAGCTATTATCATTGCTTTCAGCAACTGAGAATATTTGGAAAATATAAAACCTGAAATCTTTACTAGGATTTCTCACAGTTTTCGATAACTTATATTATGTTTAGATATAATTATATTTATATTATTACTTATTTTTGCATTATTGCATAAGCAATAGATACTATAGAGTTTTGCTAAATATTGTTCACCGTTGATTGGCAAGATTTTGAAACATTCATGATCTTGGTCAATTAATTATGTATTTTGCATAGTTGTATTTTAGATAGAAATAATGGTTATTATTATTATTATTTGGGTATTTAAAATGGCATTTTGACCATAAGTGGCATTCATATGTAATATATATATGCAGCTTGTGTAGATATTTAATGTATGTTTTAGTTTTCACAGGAACAGAGGCTATGAATAACAACTTAACAGGATAAGTATGCAACGTTTTGGGGAATTATTATCTGAAATATCCGTTTGTACCATTTGCAGTGGACAAACAGTAATTTGGTTACCGCACTAGATTTGTCATAAAGTTTTAGCAATCTTGTGATCGATTCCTTCAATGGGGGATATATTATTAGGTAAAATTAAACTCATAGGATGGCAGGGGTTCGTATATAAAGTATGTTCTAGAAATATTTACTTCATTCTTGAGATATGTACTAAGGACAAAAATATATAATTTACTAAAGACATTTTATGACATAGTACAAACGGTTAGTAACATAGACAGGTTCTTTTACCTATTTAGAAATTAGTATTTTGATTACAAATTGCTTTATCATCAGTTTCTTATAATTTCATATGTTTTCATTGTGAGAATATCTAGGGAAGGGAATGACCGACAACTGAGAATATTGTTCGTTAAGTAATGATGAAAATCGATACTTTTAATAGGATTTTCGAGATGAAATGTAGTTTATTGTATAGAGTAACTGTATTATTGATGATTTATTCAATAACAAAAACTAGTATCTAATGATATTTTAAATTGGTCTGAAAATTTGTCCGAATGGAGAGGTTATGTTTTTAATTTGTTAATTATTGTTATAAATCGATACTTTTAATAGGATTTTCGAGATGAATGTAGTTTATTGTATAGAATAAATGTATTATTGATGATTCATCCAATAACAAAAAGTAGTATCTAATAATATTTTAGCTTTGTCTGAAAATCTGTCCAAATGGAGAGGTTATGTTTTTAATTTGTTAATTATTGTTATAAATCGATACTTAAATTAAAGGGAAAGTAATTAAAGTTATATTGCAGGAAGTATATTAACGAAATTGAATTAATTAAGCGTGAAAAAGTTAAGAACTTACTTTCTCGTCCAAAATCGATTTTGGGATTATTATGTAAAAACTCGTATTATGAAGTTAAATAACGGAAATAAATAAAGTTGGGAGCTTTGTTTTTATAAAACATAACGAGTTCGATTCGGTAAAGCGCTAAAATAGACAAATTTTATGATCGAAAATTGTCGTAAAAAGATTGTAGATATTACTGATGTTTGATGGAATTCTAGGCTAGTTTTAGCTTATAAACGTGTGATAAACACAATTTTGATCAAAACAAATAAAGGAAAGTGATGAAAATTAGGATAAAAAGCGAATTTTCTTATAAAATTTATATTGGTATTTTACAAAGTAAATACGCAGTAAATCCGATAGGATCTGGTCATAATATATGCAGAAAAATTATCTTCATCATAGATTATATAAATACACCTTAGGAAATACTTACTTTTATTTGAATTAAAGAAAATAGTTTTCTTAGAGGTTAGGTTTTCCAAAAAGGGTAGGGCGCTCATAGGAACTTGATTCTTATAGAAGTATGTAGCGTAGGGATCTTAAGAATCAAATTGGTATACAAAGATATATTGGCATTTTACGGGGAAAATAGACATTAATACTTACAGGGGCTTATTAAATCATACGCGGGGCTAATGTTTTCATCTATTTTCATATAAATTTTCATTGGAAATTGCATAATTGGATAGATATTCAAGAAAAACATTCCCTATGGGAGATAGGAGGTTATCGAACTAGGTCACTTAAGTATAGGAATTTGGTCTTTAAAATAGTATGAACTAAAGGATCAATAAGGTTCAAATTGGCTTAGATCAATCTAACCAAGCTACCACAAGGCGGACGTTTCGGACCTCTCTGACGTCACGGGGGTAGTTCGCGTTTATATACGTAATTTTAATGCTATATAAGGGAAGGGCGTACCGTAGGGATGGACTTTTGCCTTCGACCAGAGCTGCGAACACTTTGCCTCCGACCAGAGATCTACGAGCACTTGACTTCTGCCGCCGTCGTGAGCCACAAGCACCATCCGGAGCAACGGGACCTGACTTCTGCCGCTGAATAGAGCTAGCTACAAACACTGAGGCCCCACCCTGAGCTGCCAATAGGACCAGCAAAAGAAGTCTAATTTGGTGAGGCAAAATCTATTCACTTATAAAATTTATTTCTTTTCTGTGTATTCTCTTTAGGCCTTGGAGTTGAGTAAGTGCTTTTAATTGACTGTTATATTATGAACATTTTCCTTATTACTGTGGTTCTTGCATTTAATTTATGTGAAATTTGGTTGAATTATTATATGATATGTATACGCGTACGGAATTTAACGGAGTATGCGGAAACATTTTACGAATTTATCGAAATAGGGATGGATGCGTTTATCCTATATTGCGTATGCTGAGATGGTCGGCACGGATTTATCGGTTTAATTTTTTTTCTACTTCCGCGTCGGTTCCAATAACGTATCGTCATAAATTTTAGAAAGCGTGACGGGGGTTAAACTATTGAAACTTTTAACTAGAATTCTTTTAAAACTAAATAAAAACCAAAACTATAGCCATTGAGTTAGACAAGACAACACACGATTTATGGGCACTAAATGGGCTATGCTCAAAGAATTAAGACGAAATAGACAATAGGTGCAACATAACACGAAGGCAATTAGGCGAGGGCCGGGAGACATAAATTTAGTTGTGCAACCATTTCTTAAAATATCAAGACAGTGTGAATTACAAACAGATGTTAAGGAAACAAATAAGTGGAACGACAAATCTCACAATCAATACAAAAACACACTTACCAAGAAACGATGGGAGGGGTCAAAAATGACCCAGCGGTCAATTGCCAATCATGAGCGTGTGAACATTTGGCGACCAATGAAGCTTAGACAGAATGATTTGGGTGTGTCATCTCTCATTCCAGGGAGGGGAGCCTCACTGGAAGGAGACTCAAAGCAGGGATGAAGACGGAGGAGTCAGTCAGAGGTTGAGGTTGGAGCTGCGCGGTCGAGGGTCTGAAGTGATCTGCGGGCTAAGCTTACAAGCTTACATACAACTCGGCAGAGTAAAGTGTCTTTCGTTGGTATAGTAAGGAGTGTTTGTGTTCTGTGTGAGGTTGGAGCTTGTGAACTTCGAGGGGCTCTAAGGAGCTTTTCTAGGAGAGTAATTGGACTGCAGAGCCTGGGTAAAGTACTCTATTTTATACGTTAATCAGGTCAAGGTTAGTTTCACGGCTTAGTTAGTCTAACTAGTAGTAGAATCGGGAAGTAAAGTTATACTATTAGCTGTGGGTTAAATAAAATGGATTCAGATTTGGGATTCTACAATATTCAGTACCAGGGGTATAAACCCGGAACTCAGCAGGGGAATCCGATAGAAATTGTTATCATTATTTTCGGGGCAATCTTGATTATGTACCTAATAACGGGACTATGTGTCGAGGCCTGGAGAGGAGGAGTTCGCAACTGTTGCGAGAGGATCATGGGAGGTCGACAGGACAATTTTCCTCGTGTAGATATAGAACTGGGTGAGATTAGATAAAATGGGATACGTCTGACCGGACTGTGAAACTAACTAGACATGCTGTAAATACATGCTTTATTGAACTTTGTACAATAAGTCGGTGTGTCTCTTACCCTCAGTAATCACGATCAATTGCGAGAATATTAGCTTAACATATCCTTTGTGAGCATGTGGGTGTGTGTAGCATAAATGTACATATGTATTATATATAAAGGCCGAAGGGGTTTTTAATTTGGAACATTCTGTTTTCCCCTTGATTAGAATGGCGTTAGGAACGGAATGTCCGGCCATGACCGGATGTCACCTCATTCAGTCATGGTCTAAATAATCAATCAGTTTCTTTTTCTTAGACTAGATCACTCAAGTGTTTGAGTTAATTAAAATTCTAATTTCTGGAAATAAATTAATTAAAGTTAATACTACCTTCTTTTATTACTATGATTAAGATCCATCCTAGGGTATTTAGTAGGGGAGATTCGATAGACCCAGACCTCCTCTAATTATAATTATAACCATCAACGGATACTATTTCTAACTCATGAGAAAAGTCTGGTCGAATCTTCAATACTAAAATCCCACTCTCAATACCTTGGTCACGAATGTCTACCTCACTTGGTCATACTAGAAATACTGCTTCTTAGAAATCTAGATGGGTAACTTGGACCTAAACTAAAAGCCAAGTATTAAATCAGAGTTTTCTCCGAACTAGATCGGAATGATGCAACAAGATAGAGGCGGCATAGCCTAATGGAATTGACTTACTAAACGTTACATAACTATAGAGTTAGACCTGAGATACACTAGTAAGTTTAGAGTCGCAAGTGGAATGGCACTTAGGCTACAGTAGTGCTACTCATCATGCTGATTAAATCACCAAGGACCAGAGGCGAGTTCCAGACCGGAGCTAAGCAGCCGGGAGTTTAGAGTGGGTATTTACAGGTCAAATAGGTAAACAAATACTAACTACTACGGGAAGCTAGGGTGGCGATGCAGAGTATGGGACATTGAGGTAAATCGGGATTTTGCCATAATTAAATTGGACTACCGAAAGTCAAGCTGAAAGTGCTTTGTTCGATTGGAGCGGCGGTGGCGATAACTCAGTACCCAAATACACGTCATGTCTTACGATTGACCTCCGACCTTGGTTTGGCCAAACCAAAACTCATTACCTTAATACATACATATATATATATATACTAAAACCATGGTTTCTGGGGGAGGGTCTAGAACCCAATTGATTAAGTACCGGTCTTCTGGACCTGGGAATGTAAACGCTTCGCAGCGAAAAAGGAGGTCAATTGTCCCCCAATAACAATGATTAAGGGCCGTGGATCGGCGTAGGGAGTCCCCGTGCTGGAACGATATCGGTCGTACGCTATGGCCTAGAGCATCATACGTGTATCAACTCATTCACATATTCTAACCTAAATAGGCGCGTTAAAACAAAAGGTCCTTTAATTATATCTGGAGAGATAACTAATTTTAGTATAAATCAGTGAAACTAAATTCGTTACGTTAAGTCTCGGGAAAAATCTGGTAGAATGTGTGAAGGGTCTACATGTCCGACGAACAAAGTACACCTGTCATCTAATTATATTAAATCCAATAACAGATGCTGCCTGAGACCGAGATGTCCCCTAACTGCAGTGTTGTTTCCTATTAAGACAAGAAGGGAGATCTCTCTAAAGTACTCGATCACAAATCAATTAAGCTAGACGATCCGCTATGAACCATCACAGAAATTGGTGCCGTGACCAGGGATCTAAGTACGTATTCAAAGTAATGATACGATTAGATCTATATTAATAGCATAAAAATAAAACACAACGTAGGAATCGTGACCGGGTCTATGAGAGAGAGGTTTAGAGAATAATACGAGGAGGGATAAGAGACACACTGTGCATGTTACTATATATATATGTTGTGCATCTACATTTACCTTATGTATAGGGGAGCAGAAATAAGCTGTATGTCTCATAAATGTACCATTTACAGGATTTTAAGGAGGAGATTGCGGCGATCGAGACATTACTTCTTGCTTATTCCATTAGACTAAGTTCCTTGGGCCTTGAGATTTCATATGACTGTAACACATTCCGAGGTTCCTTAACATCTGTTATCAACATTTTGTTATTGCCTAAGTCTTATCTGATATATGACAAAGGTTGCACAAATATAAGCGAATTTAGCTTTCGGCAGAATCGAACGGTCAATAGTAAACAGTGCGTTAATACGAATTGGTTAGAGATGTCGGCTGGTAGAGGGAGACGCAATGCGAGACAGGTAGGATTGGGCCGGGCCGATACTAGCGGAGTAAGGGTGAACGAGCAAACGGAACCCGTAGGAAACGCGACGTTAGAGTTGATTTTAAAGAAAATTAACGAATTCGAAGGGAAATTGAAACAGCTGAGTTCAAATGCTGACGAGATACGAAGGAAAAACGCGAGTGTTTCTGCACGTGAGGTGACAGGGTTAGTTAGTGAGGGAAGTGACGGGACCGACAGGCAGGAATCTATTAGTATTGCATCCACGAGTTCTATGGTAGCACCTTCCGAGACTCGGAATTTATACGTTGTACAACCCTCTGTTAGCAAGCCGAGTTTTGACGGAAAACCTTTCACTAATCCTATTGCATTCTTAAAGCGATTAAGGAAGTATATAAGGGCGGTTAATGGATCGGACCGCGAGATTGACATAGCACTAGGTTGCATTACGGGGCACGCCCGTAAGTTTATGGATTTATATTCAAAGGGGTGGGTTACATTTGCCGACTTTGAGGCTGATTTTAGACGAAATTACTGGACAGAGCAGATTCAGGAGTCCGTGAGATATAGGCTCATTAATGCAGTATATACGAGTGATTCGGGGATGACGATGTCTGAACATTTTGCCGAACATGCCGAATCAATGCAGTCGTTGACTATAGCATTTAGCGAGCGGGACTTAGTAAATTCCATTATGCGGCACTACGCGATAGATATACAGAGGTTATGGTTTACTAGGACTGAGGAAGTTAACATCATGAGCGGGGCAAATTTTCTGAGAAGCATGGAGCAAAATATAGTTGAGAAGTCGAGGGGGGTCGCTAGAAGTGTAGTTGGTAGTAGTTCAAGAGGAGGACGGTATAACGTGTCGCCATTGGCACGTCCTACTGTGGCGACAATTTCAGCAAATAGATGGAGGAGCAGGGGAAACTCGACGAGAGGACGGGGTTATCGTCAGGGTCGATTAGGGTATAGGGCAAACTTTAACAGACCTGCATTATCTGGAGTTGAGCGAGAAGGGGTCAGCGCTAGACCGGCTATTACCTTTGTGAAAGAGGGCGAAGGCTCTACTCAATCGAAACATGTGGGGGAGGGACAGTCAAAAAACTAGGTTTCCCTACACAATCGAGGTCCTATAGTTTAATGTTGTGTAGCACAGGGGATAGAGGGACTTCGGAACGAGTGAGGACAGACGTGGCTTATAAAATCTTAACTAACAATGGATGGAAGCCGGGACAAAATCTGGGAGTCGGTGAAGGAGGCCTTAAACGGTTGTTGAAAGGCGGCGCAAGCGACGGCAATTATAGTAGTCAATCAGTAATTAGGGCCATAGGAGTCTTATTGGAAAATCAGTTTAGCAACGTGGAGGAATGTAATGAAATAGGATTTGCGTGTGGGTCTTGCACAAGAAGAGGAGTGAGAATGTACACAATGTTCCATGAGCTCGATGAGTTGGATGATTTAGGAATTGATTATTCTTTACCTAGGTTACCTGAGATATGTGTGTGTTTGTACGGAATAAATATAAATGCGCTTATTGATTCGGGAAGTCAGGTCAGCGGAATGACTAGAGAGTTGCACGATTCTATTCAAAGGGAGAACGGGAATTTACCTGCGATTGCGATTCCGGCAATACAAATACAAGGGGCATTCGGATCGCGAAGTGAGAGCACGAATCGTTTAGTACTAATAGAGTTTCAGTTGGGGAGTACCTTAGTAGAAGCACCTGTACTAATTATGCGACGGTTACCTAGGTCGTTGATCCTAGGGTACGATTGGTTACAGCGAGTAAAGGGAGTAGTGAACTGCGGTAGCGAGCGAACATTGACGATCGAACATTTGGGAGTTAGGTCTTGTGTTAGGCTGAATTCAGATTGCAAAGTTGAAAGGTTAGGGGGAGAGACAAATGCAGCTACTATTAATTTGATACTCAGCCGAGATGTTAGGCCGATAGGGCGTAGTGTGTCAAGTAAGGAATCTGACAGTGAAAAAAATAAAGGGTACCACCTGGACGATTCAAATTTAAGTAGTGAGCAAAGGGAACTTCTACTACCTGTACTAGACAAGCATTGTAAGGTATTTACGGACAATTTAGGGCTGACTGACAGATACGAACACATCATTGAGTTGGTGGACGAAACCCCTTTTGTGAAACATAGTTATCCGATACCTTTGGCATATAGGGAACAGGTAAAAGAGGAGTTAGGAGAGCTAGAAAGGCTAGGTGTAATCAGACAGGAAGCAACTCCGTATTGCAGCCCACTCACTTTCACTAAGAAGCGAGATGGGTCAATAAGGCTTTTATTAGACGCGCGCGAACTTAATAAGAAAATGATAGGCGACGCAGGGTCACCGCCACTCACGTCTGAGATTTTACAATCGTTTCATGGAGTAACTTATATCAGTTTGATCGATTTAAACAACGCTTATTTCCAAATACCCTTACACCAGGATTCGAGGAAGTATACAGGATTCTCTTTTATGGGGAGGACCTATACTTACAGTGTTTTACCTCAAGGATTAAAGACATCTGTGGCGGGATTCTCTAGGGCAATGGATTCTATACTAGAGGGGGTACGCGAGTTTTGTGTGAACTATCTGGATGACATTGTCATATTCACCACAGGGGACATAAGGCTACATTTAGAACATCTAGACCAAGTACTAGACAGGTTGGAAGCCGCGGGGTTAACTGGCAGACTAGGGAAGTGTCGATTCTTATGTGTAGAAGTAAAACTGTTAGGGCACATAGTGAATACTAATGGGGTACGTATGGATCCTGAACGAGTGGAGGCCATACTGGACTTCCCCATACCTCGAACAACAAAACAACTACGGGGGTTCTTGGGGTTAGTAAACTATTTCAGAAAGTTTATTTCGAGATATAGCGAAGAGGTTAGACCACTCTGCGACCTATTAAAACAAAATACAAAATGGATATGGACGCAGGAAATAAACGATTGTTTTGAGAGGGTCAAGAAATTATTTGTAGACACGATACTCCTTGCGCATCCGAACCCGAAGGAGACTTATTATTTGCAAACCGATAGTAGTAATTTAGGAGTCTCAGGATATGTTTATCAACTGGACGATGAAGGTGAAGAGAAGATAATAGGTTTCTGTAGTAAGGCTTTATCAGAAACGGAACGCAAATGGACGGTTACAGAACAAGAATTGTGGGCGATCATTTTTAGCTTATCGAAGTTCGAAACATATTTGAGGGGAGCACGATTAGTAATCAGAACAGATCATAAGAGTTTGATATTTGAGAGTTCCTGGCTAGCTGAATTTGCTCCTTCTGAGCCTCCCAGCTATTCCTGTGTTCTAAGCTCTCGAAAATATTCACTGAGCGCGCGGATGATACGTTGGGTACATTACATAGGACGATTCGACTACACGGTTGAGCATGTAAAAGGGCGACTCAACACAGTAGCCGATGTGTTATCTCGACATATAAGAGGGGCAACCGATGTACTAACTAACAAGGCTACGGGGCCTGAAATGAATTTATTCAAGGCAGTATTAGGGCAGGTAGTACAAGACAGATGGAAGGAAATAGGCAATCTTCAAAAGCATGACCGGGCTGCTAGCGAAATAACCAGGCGTATGGAAAAACCGGGCACACCCGAATCAAAACATTATATGCTAAAAGAAGGGGTTCTTTATAGGACAGACATACATAACAACACATTAAGATTATATGTTCCTGAGGACTTGCAGAGGGATTTAATTGTTAGCATACATGAGGAAATAGGTCATTTCGGACGTTACAAGGTCTATGCCTTGATGAAGGGTCGTTACTATTTCTCAAATATGACACGCATAATAGGACGGGTTGTGAGAGCTTGCGAGGCATGCCAGAAGTCAAAGCACGCGTTAGAAATACACACGGGACCGATTAAAACTGTAATAGCAACCGAGATAGGAGAGCGGGTCTTTTGTGACATCTATGGACCCTTGCCAGCGGGGCGGTTTGGGTTCAAATACATATTTGTAATACAGGACGCTTATAGTAAACTAATCAGGCTATATCCACTACGACAGGCGAGCGGGAAGGCTACATTAACATGCGTTAAGAAATTCCACAAACAGGTTGAGGTTAGGACACTATGCTCGGATAGAGGCGCTAATTTTACTTCGAAAATCTTTGAATCTGGCGTCAGTCAGTTAGGTATTGAATTGACACATACATCTGTTAGAAATCCGCGACCGAATTCGACAGAGAGAGTTAATAAGGAATTAGGGAGGTTATTTAGAACATATTGTGACAAATCACACCGTTCTTGGGTAGATATAATACCGGAGATAGAAGATTGCTACAATCAGGTAGTACATACTACGACAGGATACTCGCCGAATGAGATAGTATGGGGAAAAAGGACCCTACTATCGACCGATTTTGATAAAACCATAGCAAAAGGGGTTGATATACGGGAAGAGGTGTTAGAGCAGATTCGGCTACAGGCGCGGCAGAACATAGTTAAGGCGGCGCAGAGTAGAGAGCTTTATTATAACAAGAACCATAAGCTAGTACATTTTGAAATCGGAGACCGGGTGAAACTTAAGACTTTTGCAAAGTCCGACGCCGACAAAAAGTTAACAAAGAAGTTCATGCGTCTGTATGAGGGACCTTACGTAATAGGGGCAGTCCCATACAATAACGTATACACCTTGATTGATCCTCATACCGACAGAGTAAAGGGCAATTTCAATGCAATCCACCTGTTTCGCTATTATGAGAACGCCTAACAGAATAGGGTTTTATTAGGGATTAGAACGAACAAAAGAAAGTAAAGAATGTTGACCATCGTCATAAACACAGGGAGCTTGGGGTGCATGAACAAAAGGGAGGCCTGAGTGGAGTAGGTTTTATTACCGTACTAGAAACATAATGGATAGACGTGGGAAACTTGAGACAGGCGTGTGAAATTTAGGAGTAGCGTGGGAATTCGGATTAAATAAAGATTCAACGTCAACGGAACAGAAGAAGGGAAATATATTCTTAAACGACTTTGTGGGTGATTAAAAATATATTTGGGGGAGAGTGAGATGGTCGGCACGGATTTATCGGTTTAATTTTTTTTCTACTTCCGCGTCGGTTCCAATAACGTATCGTCATAAATTTTAGAAAGCGTGACGGGGGTTAAACTATTGAAACTTTTAACTAGAATTCTTTTAAAACTAAATAAAAACCAAAACTATAGCCATTGAGTTAGACAAGACAACACACGATTTATGGGCACTAAATGGGCTATGCTCAAAGAATTAAGACGAAATAGACAATAGGTGCAACATAACACGAAGGCAATTAGGCGAGGGCCGGGAGACATAAATTTAGTTGTGCAACCATTTCTTAAAATATCAAGACAGTGTGAATTACAAACAGATGTTAAGGAAACAAATAAGTGGAACGACAAATCTCACAATCAATACAAAAACACACTTACCAAGAAACGATGGGAGGGGTCAAAAATGACCCAGCGGTCAATTGCCAATCATGAGCGTGTGAACATTTGGCGACCAATGAAGCTTAGACAGAATGATTTGGGTGTGTCATCTCTCATTCCAGGGAGGGGAGCCTCACTGGAAGGAGACTCAAAGCAGGGATGAAGACGGAGGAGTCAGTCAGAGGTTGAGGTTGGAGCTGCGCGGTCGAGGGTCTGAAGTGATCTGCGGGCTAAGCTTACAAGCTTACATACAACTCGGCAGAGTAAAGTGTCTTTCGTTGGTATAGTAAGGAGTGTTTGTGTTCTGTGTGAGGTTGGAGCTTGTGAACTTCGAGGGGCTCTAAGGAGCTTTTCTAGGAGAGTAATTGGACTGCAGAGCCTGGGTAAAGTACTCTATTTTATACGTTAATCAGGTCAAGGTTAGTTTCACGGCTTAGTTAGTCTAACTAGTAGTAGAATCGGGAAGTAAAGTTATACTATTAGCTGTGGGTTAAATAAAATGGATTCAGATTTGGGATTCTACAATATTCAGTACCAGGGGTATAAACCCGGAACTCAGCAGGGGAATCCGATAGAAATTGTTATCATTATTTTCGGGGCAATCTTGATTATGTACCTAATAACGGGACTATGTGTCGAGGCCTGGAGAGGAGGAGTTCGCAACTGTTGCGAGAGGATCATGGGAGGTCGACAGGATAATTTTCCTCGTGTAGATATAGAACTGGGTGAGATTAGATAAAATGGGATACGTCTGACCGGACTGTGAAACTAACTAGACATGCTGTAAATACATGCTTTATTGAACTTTGTACAATAAGTCGGTGTGTCTCTTACCCTCAGTAATCACGATCAATTGCGAAAATATTAGCTTAACATATCCTTTGTGAGCATGTGGGTGTGTGTAGCATAAATGTACATATGTATTATATATAAAGGCCGAAGGGGTTTTTAATTTGGAACATTCTGTTTTCCCCTTGATTAGAATGGCGTTAGGAACGGAATGTCCGGCCATGACCGGATGTCACCTCATTCAGTCATGGTCTAAATAATCAATCAGTTTCTTTTTCTTAGACTAGATCACTCAAGTGTTTGAGTTAATTAAAATTCTAATTTCTGGAAATAAATTAATTAAAGTTAATACTACCTTCTTTTATTACTATGATTAAGATCCATCCTAGGGTATTTAGTAGGGGAGATTCGATAGACCCAGACCTCCTCTAATTATAATTATAACCATCAACGGATACTATTTCTAACTCATGAGAAAAGTCTGGTCGAATCTTCAATACTAAAATCCCACTCTCAATACCTTGGTCACGAATGTCTACCTCACTTGGTCATACTAGAAATACTGCTTCTTAGAAATCTAGATGGGTAACTTGGACCTAAACTAAAAGCCAAGTATTAAATCAGAGTTTTCTCCGAACTAGATCGGAATGATGCAACAAGATAGAGGCGGCATAGCCTAATGGAATTGACTTACTAAACGTTACATAACTATAGAGTTAGACCTGAGATACACTAGTAAGTTTAGAGTCGCAAGTGGAATGGCACTTAGGCTACAGTAGTGCTACTCATCATGCTGATTAAATCACCAAGGACCAGAGGCGAGTTCCAGACCGGAGCTAAGCAGCCGGGAGTTTAGAGTGGGTATTTACAGGTCAAATAGGTAAACAAATACTAACTACTACGGGAAGCTAGGGTGGCGATGCAGAGTATGGGACATTGAGGTAAATCGGGATTTTGCCATAATTAAATTGGACTACCGAAAGTCAAGCTGAAAGTGCTTTGTTCGATTGGAGCGGCGGTGGCGATAACTCAGTACCCAAATACACGTCATGTCTTACGATTGACCTCCGACCTTGGTTTGGCCAAACCAAAACTCATTACCTTAATACATACATATATATATATATACTAAAACCATGGTTTCTGGGGGAGGGTCTAGAACCCAATTGATTAAGTACCGGTCTTCTGGACCTGGGAATGTAAACGCTTCGCAGCGAAAAAGGAGGTCAATTGTCCCCCAATAACAATGATTAAGGGCCGTGGATCGGCGTAGGGAGTCCCCGTGCTGGAACGATATCGGTCGTACGCTATGGCCTAGAGCATCATACGTGTATCAACTCATTCACATATTCTAACCTAAATAGGCGCGTTAAAACAAAAGGTCCTTTAATTATATCTGGAGAGATAACTAATTTTAGTATAAATCAGTGAAACTAAATTCGTTACGTTAAGTCTCGGGAAAAATCTGGTAGAATGTGTGAAGGGTCTACATGTCCGACGAACAAAGTACACCTGTCATCTAATTATATTAAATCCAATAACAGATGCTGCCTGAGACCGAGATGTCCCCTAACTGCAGTGTTGTTTCCTATTAAGACAAGAAGGGAGATCTCTCTAAAGTACTCGATCACAAATCAATTAAGCTAGACGATCCGCTATGAACCATCACAATGCGTTATCTTTTTATACGGTTGCGGAATGCGTTATATTTCTATATGTTTGTGGATGCGTTTATCCTATATCCTATATTGCGTATGCGTTATAATTTTATACGTTTTGCGAATTTTATTGCGGAATGCGTGATACTTTTATGTTTTGCGGTTGCGGCATATGAATTTAATTGAGTATATATTAAGACGTTTACCCTATTTTGGGAACGAATTTTAGCGTGTCTTACGTACCTGATTTATGAATTTAAAAGATTGTGTTCTCTATTATACTTGCGGTACATATGCTTTGGTAAATAAGCATTGGCTTGGACTAAAGTAATTATTACTTGTGTGATTGTAACATTATTTATGTATGACAGCGAAACCGACATTAACCATTGAACAATTATGTTCATTCTTCATAACCACTACCTTGATCCTTCTATGAAGGAGCCTATTTATATAACTGATATTATTTATTATTTTTAAGCTGAAATAAGGCATCTAATCTTGTACCAACATAGAGTTGTAAAACAAAAATATTATGAAAATTTTAACTATGTTCTCTGACATAGTGAGACTTGTACCTTATCGCCATTCACAATAATTAATGAATAAATATTATCATATTGTTGGAAATACAATTATTGGCAAAGAGAAAGCCACTACAATAAAGTATTGAAATTCAATTGAGTCGTGCTGGAGTGAGTTATGGGGATCCATATCAACTACAACTGAACGAAAATAGTTCATAAGTTAATTCAGGCTTTCAATTCAATAGTGTACATCATCTGTAAAATTTGATAATTAGATGAAGAGTTTGGTAGTTAGAAACAATGCCCTACTCTGCGTACTATACTATTTGCTTATCTTTGAAGTTTGAATTAGCATAACTGCCTAACACGACATATTTCTATGATTTATTTCGGCATGACCACAGACCCTTTGTTTGAATTTTAGATTTAATTTTGATGTAATTAATTAGCTAGGCATCTCAGAGGTTTTCTTGGCGTTTCTTTCCTCTGGTGTGTAGGTTACGAAACGTTGGTAGCTTCACTTAATAAAGTTATTATTAGAGAAAATAATAACACAAAATAAAAATATATAAAAAAAATGTAGACAGGTTCTGAGCTAATAATCCCCAACGCACGGATTACAGGCGTGTAGATAAGGGAAAACCTTTCACACATCAGCTACCCATCCTAACTTTTGTTTAAATACTTGCAAAATTATATCTAATCAAAATAATCAGAAAAAACAACTAATTAGAAAAGTTGTTACTGCCTGGATTCGTTAACATTAGCGCTTGTAGGCGTAGGGGTTAAATAAAAAAAAAACTATATTTGCTTATAGTTAAAAAAATATTCAAATAAGACAAGAGATCATTACATCGTCAATAACAAAATTTTACAAGTTAATTTTCTATCATTAATCTTTACCGCAAATGTTGGGAAGACTTTGTCTATGTGGAAACTACCGAATAGCCTTTTCTTTTACAGATCCTGACACCATTCTACAGCCTTACCACTAACCTTCCCGCATCAACAGCTTGAACTTACAACCGAATAAATTTAATTTACTAATTAATTTTATATACCTATTTACTTAATATTTTTTCCTTGTAAAGTACCATTTATAGGAAATAAAGTTTAATCTAAATACCATTGTTTTTGTTTCAACAACCTCTTTATCAGTCTCCTAAAAATTATCGGGTTACTACATAACTAGGGATCTACTACTAGACTTTCACGAGCCATTGTTAGGAAAAACCGCTGAAATTGTCTGACAAATCATGTTTATATAGGAAATTAGATTATTGGGGTTATAGTATTTAACGCAGGGTTGTAGTGTTCCTTTCAGGAGGTAAGTATGTATAGTCATCAGAGCTTAGAACATTTTAGTATTACAGGGTTTCAGACGGGGTAGAGGGTTTCCTTCATAGAGAGCCACTTTGGCTTTCTAAGCTTTTCAGTTTCAGCTTTCTAAGTTGTACCGTCGTTTAGTAGCTTCCAATAGCTGCTCTAGCTTTTAGTAGCTTATAACGTAAAGAAGCGTATTAATTTAGAAAGAATAGGCGCGTTTCTCTTCAGTTGGTGCCGTGACCAGGATTAGAATCATACATATTAGTATTTACACATAATTTGGTTGGATAATTTAAGCGGTTTCAGTTGCTGACCGTGTTAATGGATATGGAGACTGATATTGTTGTTGAAACAATAAAAAATATATACGCGGAGGGCAGAGGGAAGCATTCTTAAATCATATTGTTACCTTAGCCGCGAATTCCGGGTAAACTTTGTAGGCACATTAAATCACGGTATATCACGAAATACACTTGAAACATAATTGCATCACTTCACTGGTGCTCGAAAGCATCTTTTCCACACACTTTTTAAGCAGTTCACGCGTTTTAAAATCACTAAAACTAACAATAACATAACCACGAAAACTTTGTTTTGATTATCTGACAGCCATGTTAATACGAGTACTGACTGTCACTGGCGTTGCGTTTCGATTCTATGTGTTCTAACAATGTTTTATTTTGCAAATTGTAAAAATAATTAGTATTTCACTATGTAATTAACGTATTATTATTCTCATTCAATAAACAATGAGACATTTTTAATAATATCTAGTGGTTCAAAAGGCGGGAAATTCAAAAGACCAATGTTTTGGTAAAAATATGACTGTCTAGGTCCATAAGTTTAATATTCATTTCTATTTTATGAAATACCAATCATTTTAAAGTATATTGTAGTTAACATGTAGCCTGTTTCAGGAGGGGAAAATCAATGGTTATTAGTAGATACATAACAATAAAGATAGGTTCAATTATTAAAAGTAATACCTAAGAAATGATCACTGGGGTGGGGTTGATTTAGTAAGGGTGTCACGCTTAATAAAACTACATGTTTATTTCTTGTTTAATAAATAATAACAAAATAAAAGTAGTATCAACATGATCATAGTGCAGCCTAGTACTGATCGATCACTCACATAACACAAAATCAGTGTCTGTTGACAAATATGAGTTGCCACAAGTAGAAAACTATTTCGGTGACCAAACCCTCAATAAAAGATCACCGTATTATCTAACTAACCTACCCTATAAGATAAGACACCAGCTGGACAAATTAAAAATTTAAAAAACAGCTTTAGAAATATCTACTAGATACATTTGGGTGATACCGGTATCACAAACAGCATGTCGCTAAGTGTGCCAATAAATAACATTAGCATAACAATAGAATAACTATTTAGTAACTAGCTCACCTACAGACAAACTACGAAAACAGTTCTGCAGGGCACTGTTTAAATAAATGTATACTTTTCGAATAATTAAGCAATCTATCTAATCCATCTATCAGTAATCTCACTTACTTCTCCATCTGGAGAACCTTTATCAAGTGTATCAATCAAATGTATTATATTATGGCAGGATAATAAACTTAGGCCACAGAATAGATAATAGTATTTCATCTTAGGCAATGTAGGGTAACCTAGGATATATATTTATTTACACATACCAGTTCCAAGCAATGATCTCTTATCAAACGACATTCAAGTTTCAAAAGAGGATTCCTCAATTCGTCGGGATCCTTGTCTTTGCTATTATTTGAGATTATCAACTTAATAGTTTGCACACTGCATTTGATGTTTCGGTAATTTGAAAGGCTTATTTGTCACATGTATGCTAATTTTACAAATTGAAATAATTATTTGACGTAGGCAGTTTAGAGTAATATTTAAAAACCAGCCAAGTAGTGAGTACAGCCACAAGTACTTGTTAACATATCTCACAAAAGTTTAAATATTTAAAAAGGTTTAGCAATGATAAGGATGTTATTTACTTGTAGGGTATTCACATTAAAACAACATTACCCAGCTAGTATTAGATGTAATTGCTTATATATATTGATTAACTTAATAAAATAAAAATAAAATCATTATTTTGAAAAGTTGTCATGTTCGAAAGCATATAGGTACTATAAATGCTTGCATGTGAATCCTCTGGGGTTACGGGCGTCCATAGGCTACGGTAATTGCTTACCATAAGGCGGGTCGTATGCTTGTTTGCCACCGTCGTGTTATAAAATAAATGATAATTAGTGGCTAACTTAAGGGACTAAAGCTACAATAGGAATAGTGTGTAGATCCCAGTCTGTCTTCCGCGGTGATAGGAAGGTGAGCCGCGTTGATCGATGATGAGACGGAAGTCGCTTTGTATAGATGTTCTGGAACTCTGAAAATTGATTAAAATAAAAACGTTACTAGTGTCTGAACATGGAGATAGTTTAAATGGTTATTTGCTTTCCAAACGTTTTACTTTAAACTAAGTAAGTTTGTTATTGTTTCCAAGTACATAGGTAAATCGCTAAAAAAGTATTCTAATTTTAAATGGGAACTCATAATCATTATTCTTAAGGGGTTTGAAATGCTCCGGCCATAGCAATGGCGTGGCATTGCAAGTAACGGGTAGTCAATAGGATGACTAAAGTTAGGGCCTAGGTTTCGTTTGAACCTGATTCTTTGTGTAGGTGTCTATACCAAAATTAGGACCAGTAATTCGGCCATAGAACTATATTTCATGAAGGTTTGTCATTATGTGCATGTAGGGCTGATTTCAAAAAAATATTTTAGAAGTCATCATCATCATCAGCATCACGTTAATAGTAGATAATTAAATACGTACTTGCATACATATGTAGGCATGCATGCATATACAGCCATAGGTTTTCATTTTATTAGGAAGAGATTCTATACTCACTTGTTTTCCGTTGTGAAGCGCGTAGAAGAGATGCAAGGAGCCAGGGGTAGACTGGAAGCTCTTAGGGTACTGCATAAATTAGCCTGAAATTAGTTTAAATAGAAATGGTATTAGTGTGAACTTACATGTATGTCATTTACAAAGAAAAAGTGATCTAGGTTTCTGGTGCTCGAAACTAGCGTCGGGCTAGTCTTCTGCATTCAGAGTATCAGTGTGATCTATCTTGGAATAGGGAGATTTTAAAATATGGCTGTCTTAGTACTTAATTTTAGAAAAAAAAAATATCCATTGTTTAGTTAAAAATTTTACTACATTTCTTTTTTCTCTCAATAATTTAAATTTTATGATAAGCTTTGCCTTGCTAACTGTACTATTATACAATCTCTAACTACAAAAGTATGACAAGCCCAAACACAACGGGATAAAATTGAATAGTTGAGGGAGTTCTTATAGACACCTTTCTGCTCCATCATCAGATCAGTTGCATGTCATCATAATATTGCATTGTCACGTGACATACATAGGCGCGGAAAATTTCAGCTCAATTGGAAACAGGGAAAGGGTTCAAAGTTCGCTTTTAAAATTTAATTACAGACAGCGGGACGGGTAAAACAAAAATTCTCAAAAAACATACATACAT
The DNA here is from genome assembly GCA_947086415.1 of Pammene aurita. Taxonomy (NCBI): domain Eukaryota; kingdom Metazoa; phylum Arthropoda; class Insecta; order Lepidoptera; family Tortricidae; genus Pammene; species Pammene aurita. Next base: position 388,511 of record OX352305.1, on the reverse strand, counting down.
ATATAGAGTAGTTGCAATTTTGGTAGTTCATTGTAATAATTAATTTACCAACAAAAGATAAAGGCTAATTACCTGGTGTAAGAGTCGGAAATCTGGAGGGCAGCCACTGTCAGACTGGCTAACGATGCATTGCGGGGCTGGATTCACTGAAATACATAAAGTAGTTTATATAGTAGGCTGTTTTAAATAATAAAAATATTCTTTGTATGTAGTTAAGACTAAGATTCGTTTCATAGGGAGTGTACATATTTCAGAAACAACATAATAAACATAACCTACAAAAAAAAATATGATTAGTTATCGGTCTAAAATGCGGGGGGCAGCGTTTCCTTATGATTAAATGCTTTTATAGATAATTAATAATGTTGGGTTAAACATGTACTTACATTTCAGTTCTGGAGAGACACACGGAGCTTAGGGACCTGTATTTGAAGCCGTAGAAGTAGGGACAGTGTCGTGAAATCTGGCAATTTTAAATTCCGTGCTTCTTCCTTTCATGTAGGCACGTTCTCTTGTCAACCTGCAATTGGAATAACTTAATGGAATGACCGAGATAGAGTAACATTGTAGAGATAAAGTAACTTTAGTAACCTTGTAGGTACAAACGTCATATATAAATTTTGACGGGACAAAACCTTGTTTACCTTTAGATATATATTTAAAAACAAAAGGGATACGGTTGTAAAATAAACTGAATTGGGTAGATAGTCCACTTTTAAACAAAATAATGCGTACTTACTTGATATTTTAATGTAATTCAATTACGTCACAAGTTTTCAAGGGCTTTAGACACTCCATAGCGTCCTGGATTGATTCATTATTGCGTAGTAACTTATAGGTTTTCCATTGTAATCTGGTTTTATCCATAACATAATAGGTGTAGATATTCATCAACAGATATAATCTAGAAACAAAACAAATTCATGAAACGTAGTAAAAATGGCGCCGGTATTTACTAACAAAATTTTGAACTCGTAAACACATCTCCATCGTTCGAACTACTTAAACCACTGTTGATTAAATATGTCGGTTAACACTTACTTCTTTCACTTAGGTACTTTCGCTATTGTTTTACTTAATAAACGGACACATATAAGGAAATTAGGAATCAGAAAACCGGAGTCGAAACGTGTCACATTAAAACACCGGTCGGCCATGCCATTGCTATATTCACGGCTATGTTCACGCTATACTTGTGAAAATTTTGAACGGCTCTGATTGGTTGGTAGGGACGGCTATGAGCTCCGAGCGCTGTTGCCATGAGTTATAAAAACCACCAAGCGCGTTCGTAAATTAGTAAAATCCTTGCGAGAAAAAAAAAATATTTATTTCGTTTTATTTATTGGAACAAAAATAAGAGTTAAATTCACACAGTGCTTAAAACGAACTAAATTTGTAAACAGACACACATTAATATACTTTCGGGTTCATTTTATTAGTAGCGTTGATATGTTTATGGTAGAATTTTACTTTAAAAATATACAAAGTAGTATAATAAGTTAGCAGAGTAGTAACGTTATTGGTATCATTCCACAGATAAAGAAAATATTTGATAGTCACTGATAACATTAGTGTCTTTATGTCTGAAGGCCCTGTTACACTTTACTTTTGTTTAGAGTCCTAACTAGCAACCTAATTAGGATCCTAACTAGTTTTCATATTAAATTTACTTGCTGAATGCGGTTACACTGGACTAAAAATAGAAACTAAATCGTATGGGAAGCTAACTAGGATAAGTGTAACAAGCCTTTTAGAGTAAAAATAAGCGTCATCGTCTCATCTTACATTTAGCTTTTATTTAGCGATTACGTGAGTTAGGACGGTATTTGTGTTAATTAGACCTACAAATACGATACGTAGTTATGTCAACTTAAGAATTGGAGTAAAAAAAAAGGGGTCCATACACAAATTTGCAACAACAAATTCAGAAAAAATTGTGCGTTATGTTGGCCATAGTGAGAACTACCGATTATTCCTTCAACATGATATAAATTTTAGACTCGAAATAAATAAATAAAAATAGCTTTTACAGATTTTACTATGTTTTGGGAATAGTTTATGTAAGGGTCGCAAGGGGTCGTTGTTACAATTACGAACTAGCCAACAATGTTCTTACATCAAATGGTTTTAAAATTATAATTTTGTTTTAACAATTAGCAGGCAGGAGGTTCTTCAAAGTGTCACTAGATGTCACTGTTCTTAGCGTAAACTAGCGAACGATGTTTTCTTGTAGAATGCTTTTAGATTTTTCGATATTACAATAATTATTCAGTTTTAGTTCAACTACTCGTCACTAGATGTCACTGTTCTTAGCTTAAACTAGCGAACGATGGTTTCTTGTAGAATGCTTATAGATTTTTTCGATATTAGAACAATTTTTCGTCTTCAGTTCTACTACTTGTCACTAGATGACGTTGTTACGGCTAGGAACTAGCGATTGACTTGTTGTTGTAAATTTTATAGGATAGGAGACAATTTCATACGTAAACTTTTCGGTTCCGAGATGACGACATGTTTTGAGTAGAGTAGTTAAAAGGGATATTTGTCTATAGTAATAATATGAAAATAAATCGAACTATAAATGTCGCGACGCGAGTCGATGCTCCGAGCAGGTATACAAACGTACATATATGATTTTTTTTCTTAGTTTAGAATTAAGTGGGCAGTTATAGAATTGCGTTGAATTAGGGGTTTTCATATTACGTAAGCGTCTATCTACGTTATAGTACATCGCGGGTATGGTACACATCTTGGATTTGACTTGGCGTTGTTACCATTTGTTTTGATTCTTAGATAAAACGGTTTTTTTTTATCTAGTAGAAATAAGTAAATAAATAAAGAGTGTAGGTTAAACAAGTAAGAGGGAAAATAGATAACGAGGGATATTGGGGAAATACAAGCACACCGAGTTGTTCTAAAATGTAGAATTATGCAACATAGTAGTTACAAATTTCGGAAATTCAAGTTTTATATGCGGGTTTAATAAATAAGTGAGGTTATTGGTTTAGTACAATTGTAATGATTTCTATACTTAAAGGTACAACTGAAATTATATAGATTTTTAAGTTCTAATAATTTTAGTTCAGGTAATGGTAGTAGCTGGGACTATAGTTTTCTAGTCCTGGTTACGAGGTTTTGAAAAGGTATTGTAGTAACTAGAGTTGTAGTTCTATTTTATGATTCTGCAATTTTGTATTTTATAATTACTATTATTCGCTTAATGTATGGGGGGGTCAAAATTGAGTTTAGGGAATAATTTCTTTTTCATATGACCATATACCAAAAATGGCTTTGGGTTTTTGAACAAATACAGATTACTAAGCTAGGAAGGGGGACTTAGAGAGATGACAGACGAGAGACTTACTATGATATGACAAACGAAAACGTATCGTTTGTTTGACTGATTGAGAGAAAGAGTTAGCGTAGGGTTTGTTTAATAACACAAAGTCAAGATTATGGTCAGCGGATATTGTTGTTTCTTAAGTTGAGCTTAGGGGGGGGAAGGGGTTCTTGAAGGGATTACAATGATCGTTGTCAAAGGAATCTTGGTGTTAGGTTAATTTTATACATACCAGTTCTAGGTATCTTTCTTTGACAATGAGACACTATACACGTTGCAAAAACTAGTTTCACACACCCTTTTGTTCAGATATAAGGTAGATCAGTGACTGAATGATTTTGAGTATTTCAGAATTGTTATTATTGATCTGTTTTTGTTTGAATAGAGGACATCACGCCATAAAAGGTAGTATTAGTTGGTTTGGAGATGGTTGTAGACTGGCTATCGGTACTTGGGGATACTATTGGGGAAAGTTATAAAAGAGTAAAGGGATAGTCGTCCTGACGAAGGCTTCTCTTGTCCCTTCATAAGGCCAGGGCAAAGTTGGTTGCGTTTTGTTTGATAATCAAGGGAAGAATCTTGTTTGATACAATACATATGAATGGGTAATGGGAGTTTCTATTAGAGATTGTAAGACCTCACAAACCTTGCACTTCCGTCAGGGCGGAAATTCTGGCTTTTTACCAATTCTGACTCAAGAAACTGAGAAACCACAAGGTCTATGATTATCTTGGAATCAATTGATTACTGCTGAGTAATGGTCACTTTTATATATCACACTATAAAAAAAAAAAAATTTTTTTGCTTCGTTTGATGATACTGTCAACTTTTTGATTGATGGTTAGTCAAATGGGGTGAAATAACACTGGGAGGGTGAAATATCAATATCTGTGTCTTTATTGGGTTACGATGCAATCTCTGCTTCAAGTACAAATGTCCTTTCCGCGTCAATTCCATCGGAGGGCAGAGCTGTAGAGGTCCATAGGGTCCTCTAAGTATGAAAAATAGGAAAATAACTTTAAAGGCTGATAGAGCTTCATTTGTAAGCTTTTACATGATATTTTCATGAGTAAAGTTCATGAAAAAAATGAAAAATAAATGATTCACATAGTATGTATGAGGGTGGAGGTTCACCTTATTACATATGGGTTTTATTTTAGTATGTAAGAAAAGATCAAGTTAATGATCTGACAAAGGAAATAAAATAAATGGAAGTATATAAGCATCATTGTGTTTTATTAGCAACAATACATACCTGAACTTTAATGATAAGCTATTATCATTGCTTTCAGCAACTGAGAATATTTGGAAAATATAAAACCTGAAATCTTTACTAGGATTTCTCACAGTTTTCGATAACTTATATTATGTTTAGATATAATTATATTTATATTATTACTTATTTTTGCATTATTGCATAAGCAATAGATACTATAGAGTTTTGCTAAATATTGTTCACCGTTGATTGGCAAGATTTTGAAACATTCATGATCTTGGTCAATTAATTATGTATTTTGCATAGTTGTATTTTAGATAGAAATAATGGTTATTATTATTATTATTTGGGTATTTAAAATGGCATTTTGACCATAAGTGGCATTCATATGTAATATATATATGCAGCTTGTGTAGATATTTAATGTATGTTTTAGTTTTCACAGGAACAGAGGCTATGAATAACAACTTAACAGGATAAGTATGCAACGTTTTGGGGAATTATTATCTGAAATATCCGTTTGTACCATTTGCAGTGGACAAACAGTAATTTGGTTACCGCACTAGATTTGTCATAAAGTTTTAGCAATCTTGTGATCGATTCCTTCAATGGGGGATATATTATTAGGTAAAATTAAACTCATAGGATGGCAGGGGTTCGTATATAAAGTATGTTCTAGAAATATTTACTTCATTCTTGAGATATGTACTAAGGACAAAAATATATAATTTACTAAAGACATTTTATGACATAGTACAAACGGTTAGTAACATAGACAGGTTCTTTTACCTACTTAGAAATTAGTATTTTGATTACAAATTGCTTTATCATCAGTTTCATATGTTTTCATTGTGAGAATATCTAGGGAAGGGAATGACCGACAACTGAGAATATTGTTCGTTAAGTAATGATGAAAATCGATACTTTTAATAGGATTTTCGAGATGAAATGTAGTTTATTGCATAGAGTAACTGTATTATTGATGATTTATTCAATAACAAAAACTAGTATCTAATGATATTTTAAATTTGTCTGAAAATTTGTCCGAATGGAGAGGTTATGTTTTTAATTTGTTAATTATTGTTATAAATCGATACTTTTAATAGGATTTTCGAGATGAATGTAGTTTATTGTATAGAATAAATGTATTATTGATGATTCATCCAATAACAAAAAGTAGTATCTAATAATATTTTAGCTTTGTCTGAAAATCTGTCCAAATGGAGAGGTTATGTTTTTAATTTGTTAATTATTGTTATAAATCGATACTTAAATTAAAGGGAAAGTAATTAAAGTTATATTGCAGGAAGTATATTAACGAAATTGAATTAATTAAGCGTGAAAAAGTTAAGAACTTACTTTCTCGTCCAAAATCGATTTTGGGATTATTATGTAAAAACTCGTATTATGAAGTTAAATAACGGAAATAAATAAAGTTGGGGGCTTTGTTTTTATAAAACATAACGAGTTCGATTCGGTAAAGCGCTAAAATAGACAAATTTTATGATCGAAAATTGTCGTAAAAAGATTGTAGATATTACTGATGTTTGATGGAATTCTAGGCTAGTTTTAGCTTATAAACGTGTGATAAACACAATTTTGATCAAAACAAATAAAGGAAAGTGATGAAAATTAGGATAAAAAGCGAATTTTCTTATAAAATTTATATTGGTATTTTACAAAGTAAATACGCAGTAAATCCGATAGGATCTGGTCATAATATATGCAGAAAAATTATCTTCATCATAGATTATATAAATACACCTTAGGAAATACTTACTTTTGTTTGAATTAAAGAAAATAGTTTTCTTAGAGGTTAGGTTTCCCAAAAAGGGTAGGGCGCTCATAGGAACTTGATTCTTATAGAAGTATGTAGCGTAGGGATCTTAAGAATCAAATTGGTATACAAAGATATATTGGCATTTTACGGGGAAAATAGACATTAATACTTACAGGGGCTTATTAAATCATACGCGGGGCTAATGTTTTCATCTATTTTCATATAAATTTTCATTGGAAATTGCATAATTGGATAGATATTCAAGAAAAACATTCCCTATGGGAGATAGGAGGTTATCGAACTAGGTCACTTAAGTATAGGAATTTGGTCTTTAAAATATTATGAACTAAAGGATCAATAAGGTTCAAATTGGCTTAGATCAATCTAACCAAGCTACCATAAGGCGGACGTTTCGGACCTCTCTGACGTCACGGGGGTAGTTCGCGTTTATATACGTAATTTTAATGCTATATAAGGGAAGGGCGTACCGTAGGGATGGACTTTTGCCTTCGACCAGAGCTGCGAACACTTTGCCTCCGACCAGAGATCTACGAGCACTTGACTTCTGCCGCCGTCGTGAGCCACAAGCACCATCCGGAGCAACGGGACCTGACTTCTGCCGCTGAATAGAGCTAGCTACAAACACTGAGGCCCCACCCTGAGCTGCCAATAGGACCAGCAAAAGAAGTCTAATTTGGTGAGGCAAAATCTATTCACTTATAAAATTTATTTCTTTTCTGTGTATTCTCTTTAGGCCTTGGAGTTGAGTAAGTGCTTTTAATTGACTGTTATATTATGAACATTTTCCTTATTACTGTGGTTCTTGCATTTAATTTATGTGAAATTTGGTTGAATTATTATATGATATGTATACGCGTACGGAATTTAACGGAGTATGCGGAAACATTTTACGAATTTATCGAAATAGGGATGGATGCGTTTATCCTATATTGCGTATGCGTTATCTTTTTATACGGTTGCGGAATGCGTTATATTTCTATATGTTTGTGGATGCGTTTATCCTATATCCTATATTGCGTATGCGTTATAATTTTATACGTTTTGCGAATTTTATTGCGGAATGCGTGATACTTTTATGTTTTGCGGTTGCGGCATATGAATTTAATTGAGTATATATTAAGACGTTTACCCTATTTTGGGAACGAATTTTAGCGTGTCTTACGTACCTGATTTATGAATTTAAAAGATTGTGTTCTCTATTATACTTGCGGTACATATGCTTTGGTAAATAAGCATTGGCTTGGACTAAAGTAATTATTACTTGTGTGATTGTAACATTATTTATGTATGACAGCGAAACCGACATTAACCATTGAACAATTATGTTCATTCTTCATAACCACTACCTTGATCCTTCTATGAAGGAGCCTATTTATATAACTGAAATTATTTATTACTTTTAAGCTGAAATAAGGCATCTAACCTTGTACCAACATAGAGTTGTAAAACAAAAATATTATGAAAATTTTAACTATGTTCTCTGACATAGTGAGACTTGTACCTTATCGCCATTCACAATAATTAATGAATAAATATTATCATATTGTTGGAAATACAATTATTGGCAAAGAGAAAGCCACTACAATAAAGTATTGAAATTCAACTGAGAGATTGAGTCGTGCTGGAGTGAGTTATGGGGATCCATATCAACTACAACTGAACGAAAATAGTTCATAAGTTAATTCAGGCTTTCAATTCAATAGTGTACATCATCTGTAAAATTTGATAATTAGATGAAGAGTTTGGTAGTTAGAAACAATGCCCTACTCTGCGTACTATACTATTTGCTTATCTTTGAAGTTTGAATTAGCATAACTGCCTAACACGACATATTTCTATGATTTATTTCGGCATGACCACAGACCCTTTGTTTGAATTTTAGATTTAATTTTGATGTAATTAATTAGCTAGGCATCTCAGAGGTTTTCTTGGCGTTTCTTTCCTCTGGTGTGTAGGTTACGAAACGTTGGTAGCTTCACTTAATAAAGTTATTATTAGAGAAAATAATAACACAAAATAAAAATATATAAAAAAAATGTAGACAGGTTCTGAGCTAATAATCCCCAACGCACGGATTACAGGCGTGTAGATAAGGGAAAACCTTTCACACATCAGCTACCCATCCTAACTTTTGTTTAAATACTTGCAAAATTATATCTAATCAAAATAATCAGAAAAAACAACTAATTAGAAAAGTTGTTACTGCCTGGATTCGTTAACATTAGCGCTTGTAGGCGTAGGGGTTAAATAAAAAAAAAAACTATATTTGCTTATAGTTAAAAAAATATTCAAATAAGACAAGAGATCATTACATCGTCAATAACAAAATTTTACAAGTTAATTTTCTATCATTAATCTTTACCGCAAATGTTGGGAAGACTTTGTCTATGTGGAAACTACCGAATAGCCTTTTCTTTTACAGATCCTGACACCATTCTACAGCCTTACCACTAACCTTCCCGCATCAACAGCTTGAACTTACAACCGAATAAATTTAATTTACTAATTAATTTTATATACCTATTTACTTAATATTTTTTCCTTGTAAAGTACCATTTATAGGAAATAAAGTTTAATCTAAATACCATTGTTTTTGTTTCAACAACCTCTTTATCAGTCTCCTAAAAATTATCGGGTTACTACATAACTAGGGATCTACTACTAGACTTTCACGAGCCATTGTTAGGAAAAACCGCTGAAATTGTCTGACAAATCATGTTTATATAGGAAATTAGATTATTGGGGTTATAGTATTTAACGCAGGGTTGTAGTGTTCCTTTCAGGAGGTAAGTATGTATAGTCATCAGAGCTTAGAACATTTTAGTATTACAGGGTTTCAGACGGGGTAGAGGGTTTCCTTCATAGAGAGCCACTTTGGCTTTCTAAGCTTTTCAGTTTCAGCTTTCTAAGTTGTACCGTCGTTTAGTAGCTTCCAATAGCTGCTCTAGCTTTTAGTAGCTTATAACGTAAAGAAGCGTATTAATTTAGAAAGAATAGGCGCGTTTCTCTTCAACAGCAAGCGGTTACCGTAGCCTATGAACGTCAGCTTCAATTCACGAAAATATGCAAATATATAGCTGACTCTAGAGTTGCCACGTTCATCATACCTACCATGCCACGTAATATCATTACTTAGCCCGCAAGTTCGTGCTACGACATAGAAGCGAGGTGTCACGAGATTAACTACATAACATAAGTATTGCGACCTTAGGTTTACCTGCTGCGATTTTTAACACAAAATCAATTTTTTTTAACGAATACACACTGTTCCGTAATATTTATCTCATGCTTTCTTAGAAACCTATTACTATATGTGGAGTTTCGCGAAAGGGCCCACTTTATCGATTTACAAGGAAACTTAATTCATTCACTTCACATTCACTAAATAGATAGCGTATATTGTGTAGTTTTAAAAAGTACTAATAACGCCATATCGACAAAGTGGGACCTTTTTCCCTGGACTGTCACATATGTTTAATTGTTCATTGCTAACTACTGCTACTTTTGCATTTACAATATATACAATTGTACAGGTAGTCATAGCTTAAAAATAACAATTAACAAAGAAAAATGCTTTTCATATTTTTAGAACATGCATGTTATTCGTAAACTTTTTATTTATTTTGAATAAGTTAATTATTTTACGTATCTATGTGGCAGACATGTACTAGATCTCGAGATCAAACTATTAGGTAAAGCCAAGCCTACTTGCATATGTTTACCACTTAAACGTATGAAGTTATGAGCGTAAGTCGTACCAATCTCAATAAAGAAACTGAGTCGCCCCTAACGTTAGACTTTGCGTTAATACTTGTCGTTAAGAGGTTCCATTGGTTCTGGTCATCATCAGAACTTCCACCTACCCGAATATTAATTTCTAATATTTCTTTATGGGTACTTAGGCATCGCATGCTTTCTTAATGAAAAAAATCGAAGTCATGTATACGTGCGCCTTTTATATCCAACGAGTTCCATTTGCTCCTCCTTGTTTCCATCATCAGAATTTCCCTTTGATAGTGGTAGTATATCCATTTAGTAATACATTCCTTAATAATTAATATTTTTTCTCAATTAGGTATCGTAATGGCGACTATTCGAGTTGCCAGACATATTTAAAAAATCGCATAAATTGACACCGCCCCCTTATTTAAAAGTAGGTTAAAAGTATTTTTTTTTCACTTTATTTATATTTAACACTTTTATTACGTACAAATCGTGTCATATTTTAAAGAAAAGAAAAAAAAAATGAAGGAAACGTTTAACGCAAAGTGAGCCGTTTTAGTGCTCGCGAGTGTATTCAACCCCATATTACTCCCTTCCCACAGCAAATCGAGACTGGCGACCCAGTAATCATTAATCTACACAAAATTACCTTTCGAATGATATATGACACATGGACATTGGACCGGGTACCAGGCTCCATACATTTCTGCCCCTTCTCCTTTATATAATATATATTTTTAATTTTATGTTATTTTAACGGCCTCCTAGCCCAGTCGGTAGTGACACTGCCTACGAAGCAGTAGGTACCGGGTTCGAATCCTGGTGAGGGTATTTATTTGTGTGTTTATCACAGATATTTGTACCTGAGTTATGGATGTTTCCTATGTATTTAAGTATTTATTTATATCTATCTATTATATATATCGTCGTCTAGTACCCACAACACAAGCCTTATTGAGCTTACTGTGGGACTAGGTCGGGTTGTGTTTTCATTGTCCTATAATATTTATTTATTTATATACTTACTATGTAGTAATACTTAAAAAACAACGTAAATAAAAACATTATATAAAAATATTTTATTGTAGGTACGTAGTATGCTAAAAAAAATAGTTCAAAGTTTGTTTGACGCGAACGTTTTTAGGGTTCCGTAGTCAACTAGGAACCCTTATAGTTTCGCCATGTCTGCCCGTCCGTCCGTCCGTCCGTCCGTCCGCGGGTAATCTCAGTGACCGTTAGCACTAGAAAGCTGAAATTTGGTACTAATATGTATATCAATCACGCCGACAAAGTGGTAAAATAAAAAGTGGAATTTTTTATTTTATTAGGGTACCTCCCCTATACGTAAAGTGGGGAGTGATTTTTTTTTTCATTTCAACCCTAACGTGTGATATATTGTTGGATAGGTATTTAAAAATGAATAGGGGTTTACTAAAATTATTTTTCGATAATGTAAATATTTTCGGAAATAATCGCTCCAGAAGTAAAAAAATATGCGTCCCCCCCCCTCTAACTTTTGAACCATAAGTTTTAAAAATATGAAAAAAATCTCAAAAGTAGAACTTTATAAAAACTTTCTAGGAAAATTATTTTGAACTTGATAGGTTGAATAGTTTTTAAAAAAAAATTACAAAATAATTTCTGAACTAAGTTTGTTTTAACCGTATAAGCAGGTGTTTATTGTATCTGTAATTTCTACAAACTCACAATGAAATGACGTGCTTTCAAATAAAGTAAAAACGGTGAAAATCGGTTCACGCAATAAAGAATTATTCAATAAAAATCATCTTCCATACTTTAAGCTCGCGCGCAATAGTTTACTTAATTTGCCGATAGATGTCGCTGTACGTGGAACTCTCGTATCATATGCTACATGGCGGTGTTATTAACTCTTAAGTGGGGACACTTACTGTGACGGACGGAAAACTACGGAACCCTACACTGAGCGTGGCCCGACACGCTCTTGGCCGGTTTTTTTTAAGACATTTTACGATCAGACCACATCCGAAAATTTAAAAAAACCTTAATTTTTTTTTTTATAAAAGTCCAACCCACTATAGGTACGGTACTCCATCTGTTGAGTATCCGATCTGGGTTCTGAGGTCTTGCCTCGCTCGTGCAGGAAACCTAACACTCATTGTGTTCGAATCAGAAAGGGTCCTTCAACGATTGTTCAACGATCGTTTAAGGACCCTACTGATTGGTCCCGTGGGTTGGTAGCTACTTGTGTAAACTATACGAGATAACATTAACTTAGTTAGAAAGGCTATGATAATATGTATTGTCGCATGTTGGTTCGTAATATGGCACAAAGTTAAAATGAGGAAATAGTAATAAATAACTTTTCAGATAAATAGGTAGGTATATAGCAATTAGAGAATATAAATTATCTTGGGTGATTACATGGGGACAGTCGTCGATTAATTAAAAAACCGGCCAAGTGCGTGTCGGACCACGCATAGGAGGGTTCCGTACCGTACCTTCAATGGAATAAGAACCAAACTAATACCAAAAGGTCGTATCTGATGCCTATGGAAGAAGTTTTTTGAAGATAACTCAAAAATGGCTGAACCTATAATGTTCAAAACTATTTTTCTAGAAAGTATACGATAAGGCGCATCTCTTCAAATTTTTTCATATTTTTTGAACTTACGGTTCAATAGTTACGGGGGGGCTACACAACTTTTCTGACTTTCGAAGCGATTATTTCAGAAAATATTCACTTAATCACAAAATGGTCAAAGAAACCTCAATGTTATTTTGAAAGACCTATCGATTGATGTGTCACATGTTGATATTTGGTTAAAAAATTTTTTTTATTTAGTTACCTGTATGGAGCGCCCCCCTAAAAATATTTTTTTTTTCAAATTTAACTACATAACTAAGTAGCTGCATACAAAATACACCTTATGAGTAAATTTTATTCAGATACGTCGTATAGTTTCCGAGTAAAATGCCTGTGACATACGGACGGACAGACAGACAGACATGACGAATCCATAAGGGTTCCGTTTTTTGCCATTTGGCTACGGAACCCTAAAAATACCTTGAGCTTCAGCTGTAAAAATTACAATAAGTCGAGTTTTTCGTTGTATGCTTATATTGCTTACACATCATTATAAAAAAAACCGGCCAAGTGCGAGTCGGACTCGCGCACCGAGGGTTCCGTACAAACCTGTAGGTATTTAGGGGTAGTAACTTTGAAATTATTAAAAATATTTTTATTATATGATGTAACATAAAATTTACGATTTTCTCAATTTTTCCTTTATCTGTGCTATAAGACGCTGCTTTGTACCAAATTTCAAGATTCTGAGTTCACAGCAAGTAGGTACCCTGTAGGTTTTGATTCCCTTGCGAGAGTTGCGAGTTTCGAAAATTTGCGGCATAAACGGCTGTATCTTTTGATTGCGTTGGCTTAGAAGTCTGATTTTTTCACAGCTCCAAGGGACAGTAGACCTGAGTATTTGATATAAATTTCAGCTTGATACCTCCACGCGTTCCCGAAAAAAAGGGTCTTGACAGACGGACGGACGGACGGACAACAAAGTGATCCTATAAGGGTTCCGTTTTTTCCTTTCGATGTACGGAACCCTAAAAATTATATAAATACCGAGATAATAGTACGGGTAATATATAAATAACAGCTGAGAATGCAGTAAATGAGTTTTGATAGGTCAATAATTAATATTGAAATGTCATAATACAAACATAAATTTCCCTTAGGATCGCTTTTATATCAACGACGTTTCCTTTCTGCCCCTGTCAGCCGTGACACCTCATCAGTCACGTCCATCGACGGCGAGATCGAGCCGGTCGGGTTAATTGAAGCGGGAGTCACGGGGGCGGAGGAATTGTCACTAGGGAACAAGGCGACTCATGATGTAGGTATACTTACCTACTCGTAGTTAAACTTAAATAAAGAAGGTAGAGAAAGTATAAAATAAGTTTTGCGTCGCACGCTACGCTGGGCTTTATCCACTACAACGTGTTACGTGTCATTGCGCGCCTCCGAGCTCCGTGGCACGGACTGCTGCGTTTGTAACGCATGTATGCAATGCAATGGGTACAAGCTTGTAAGTGCGCCCCCACATCATACGATCCGATATCGGATGTCGGATAGGACCACGAAAAAGAAAATTTGTGTATTTCAAATTTTTTTCCTAAAATTCCAAAATGTTGATGGCCATTGCTCAAAAGAAAGCACTACTTAACGCAAAAAAGGCGGACTCTCCAACAGCTTTTTTTTCTACGGGCCAACCGACATCCGATATCGGATCAGACAATTTGAAAACGCTCTAAAGCGGCTTTCACACTGCTGCGGTTTCCGCATGCGGCGGCGGTGCGCGAGCGAGATAGCGCTCTGCATGTGCATAGCGCTGTCACGCTTGCACACCGTCGTCCCATCCAGCTGCGGCGCCAGAGTGATAATCGCTTGACGCGTATAAGGCTTGTTCCCAATTTCGTCCTTCTTGTTACGAAGTTTTCTCTGCCTTTTCAGTGAGGGTTTCCGCGATCGAGTTTTTCATTAGGTGGCAGCAGAGAGGTCTAGTTGTTATAATCCACCAATCATGTTTTTTTTAGGGTTCCGTACCTCGAAAGGAAAAAACGGAACCCTTATAGGATCACTTTGTTGTCCGTCCGTCTGTCTGTCTGTCTGTCTGTCTGTCTGTCAAGACCATTTTTCTCAGGAACGCGTGGAGGTATAAAAGCTGAAATTTATATCAAATACTCAGGTCTATTGTCCCTTGGAGCTGTGAAAAAATCAAACTTAAAAGCCAACGCAATCAAAAGATACAGTCGTTTATGCTGCAAATTTTAGAGTTTTTCGGCACTCGCAAAACCTACGGGGTACTTCCCGTGAACTCAGAATCTTGAAATTTGGTACAAAGAAATTATTAAATATTTTTATTAATTTTAAAGTTACTACCCCTATATACCTACAGGTTTGTACGGAACCTTCGGTGCGCGAGTCCGACTCGCACTTGGCCGTTTTTTTAGGGTTCCGTAGTCAACTAGGAACCCTTATAGTTTCGCCATGTCTGCCCGTCCGTCCGTCCGTCCGTCCGCGGATAATCTCAGTGACCGTTAGCACTAGAAAGCTGAAATTTGGTACTAATATGTATATCAATCACGCCGACAAAGTGGTAAAATAAAAAGTGGAAATTTTTTTTTTATTAGGGTACCTCCCCTATACGTAAAGTAAGGAGTGATTTTTTTTTCATTTCAACCCTAACGTGTGATATATTGTTGGATAGGTATTTAAAAATGAATAGGGGTTTACTAAAATAATTTTTCGATAATGTAAATATTTTCGGAAATAATCGCTCCAGAAGTAAAAAAATATGCGTCCCCCCCCCCCCTCTAACTTTTGAACCATAAGTTTTAAAAATATGAAAAAAATCTCAAAAGTAGAACTTTATAAAAACTTTCTAGGAAAATTATTTTGAACTTGATAGGATGAATAGTTTTTGAAAAAAAATTACAAAATAATTTCTGAAGTAAGTTTGTAATTTAACCGTATAAGCAGGTGTTTATTGTACCTGTAATTTCTACAAAATTACAATGAAATGACGTGCTTTCAAATAAAGTAAAAACGGTGAAAATCGGTTCACGCAATAAAGAATTATTCCATAAAAATCATCTTTCATACTTTAAGCTCGCGCGCAATAGTGTACTTAATTTGCCGATAGATGTCGCTGTACGTGGAACTCTCATATCATATCCTACATGGCGGTGTTATTAACTCTTAAGTGGGGACACACTGTGACGGACGGAAAACTACGGAACCCTACACTGAGCGTGGCCCGACACGCTCTTGGCCGGTTTTTGTATATGGCTTTTACTTATCGCCGGCTTTAGCAAGGTGAATTCTGCCAATGTCGAGGCAATTCTGCCAATGCCAATGTATACTTATTATTTTTTAATAATTGAACGAGCGGAGCGTAAGTGAAGTGAAGTGAAGTTTCTTTCAGACAACTTCAGACGCAACCGAACTGTCAGCTGGCTACCTAGACGTCCCTGCATTTCGATGGCATTTTGATTTTTAACAGTTGTCGCGCGATGACTTTCTGATCTATATGAAATTTTTTGGGGTTGTAGTAGAGCTCAATACAATTTGAGAGTTCGTTCATGAGCATGATTGATCAATGGGTTATGGAGCTAGAAGGCTCGAAAAAATCATAATTAGGGTCTTGTCATGTTGGTCAACTCGTTTGTAAGAAAATTGCGAGTTCTCAATTCGAGGCGAACTACAAGCAACGTTGTTCGGTTGAGGCCTTGTTGATTTTAAGATAATAGCCTCCCTATAAACACGTGGGTGGCCGAGACCCCGGATAACCGTTTGTTCAACTAAAGGGTAGTGTAGTATCCTCTACTAGGGAATATGTACTAGTATTAAAATACCTATAGTAAGTCACTGGCTGATAGATACACCCAGTACGCAAGCACGCGTCTAGTTAGCCTCTACAACGACACTTGTTGACTCACGTCTGGTCGCGGAAGGGTCCTGGATTTTCCCCCGGCAACCATCCCACCAAACAGCCCGCCCGCTTTAGCGCTCCAGAAGCATAAAGCCCAAGTCAGGTTAAAAAAAAAAACTTGTTGACTGTCGCTAACGGGTACCTCGTCCCTGGTGTTCATGAGACAATGTACACATGTATTTGGAATACATGAACACTACATCCCTTCCTCAATAACATTTTTTATTAGTAAGATTTGAAATACATTTTAAACCTCACAACCATTTACCTGTTTACTCATCCATCATGGTATCATCACCATTTACAGCTTTTTCCACTACCTGCAGTGTAAAGTTTGTGGTAAGCTTATCCGTCTTCCATAATTCTTTCACATACACCTTTTCTCCTCCTGATTAGACATGGGTCGTTCAGGAGTGAGTGAATTATTTGAACTATATCTTTTGATTTAACTCACTCACTCTTCAACTCACTGAAGATTTAACTCGCTCAGTAACTCATCTATCTCAGTGTTTACAGTATTACTTGTTCGCTCTTTCCCACTCATGATCATTATTTTAATGAGCCGGCCGTGTCAATCGAGTAAGAAGCGTTATTCGCATTTCTACTTCTGATACACCTAAATCCTCGGCTTTTCTTTTTCGATCGATCAGCATATTCCTATTTCTTTTTCTTTTTAAGAAAGGTTTTTATAGCGCTTTTCCAGTAACTTTATGAGGAGTGGAGTTGTACATCATCTAGTATTCGTATAATGCTGTTTTGGAACGAAATAGTTTGTCTAGTTTTGTATGGCTACTTTATAGATGTCAACATCTGCAAAAGGTTCTGCCCGGGTTCTGCACTTGCGCCAGGCAAGTTATAAAAAAACTGAAGGGCCTGCTCCGCCCAGGACTAATAACGTTGCTCTCTTCTTTTATGTACTTTTCTTTGCATAGCCATTAAAAAGAATTGCGTAGTATTGGTCAATACTGCTATGATCTAAGGATCATAGCCACTTTTGTCATTAGACTAGCTTAGTGATACATGACTACTGGGAAAAATAACGACAGCAATAAAATAATGTAATTTTTAGCTTTCCGAAGCTAAAATGGCAAAAATGGAACCCTTATAGTTTCGACATGTCCGTCTGGCCATCCGTCCGTCCGTCCGTAGGTCACAGCCATTTTACTCGGAGACTAAAAGACGTATCTTAATACAATTTAGACATAAGGTGTATTTTGTATGCCGCTATTTAGTAATGCATTTCAATGGCAGAAAAAATATTTTTAGGGGGGGGGGGGTGCTCCATACATGTAAATAAATTGATTATTTTTACCAAATATCAACATGTTGCACATGAATCGATAGCTCTTTGAAAATAACATCGAGTTTTTTTTGAATATTTTGTGATTGATTTAGTGAATATTTTCAGAAATAATCGTTTCGAGAGTCAGAAAAATTGTGTCCCCCCCCCCCCCTGTAACTTTTGAACCCTAAGTCCAAAAAATATAAAACATTTGAGTAAGATACATCTTATCACATACTTTATTATTTTTAACATTATCGGTTCAGCCATTTTTAAGTTATCTCCAAAAAACTTCTTACATAGGCACCAGATATTAGTTTGGTTCTTATTCCATTGAAGGTACGGAACCCTGCATTATGCGTGGTCCGACACGCACTTGGCCGGTCCATTCTCTACATGGAATACGAAATAATAAAATCACTATTAATCATAGTTTGCGTCTATTTCAAAAATTGTTTTGCATTTGGACACCAAGATATTCTTTGTGCTGAGACTGAGACGTAACAAGACCCTGCTTTTAGCTTAACAACACAAACGAGAGTTCGCTACAGCGCAAGTTTTCTATTTACCTTGTGACTCACTTACCCTTCACTCAAAACATTTGACTGACAGGGAGTGACACAACGGACAGATATGTAGACACTAACGGAATTTTATTTTTACTATACTAAAGTGGAACATGCTTTTTAAACACCTATTATTGAATGAGTTATCATTATTTTAAAAATAAAAAAATAAAAATAAATATTATAGGACAATCTTACACAAACCTACCTAGACCTAGGCCCACGGTAAGCTCAATAAGGCTTGTATTATGGGTACTAGACGACGATATATATAATAGATAATTATGGATACATACTTAAATACATAGAAAACATGCATCAGACGCATATTGCCCTAAAGTCGCAAAATGTTCTAAACGCAAAATACCCCAAACGCAAAATGTCAAAATTGTTTTATGACCTAAACGCATAATTACTTAAACGCAAAATAACTTAAACGCATCTGGTCCTAAATGTCCTGAACGCATAATACCCTAATCGCTTAAGACTCTACTTTACATCCATAACTCAGGAACAAATCTCTGTGATAAACACACAAATAAATGCCCTGACCAGGATTCGAACCCTGGACCTCCTGCTTCGTAGGCAGATTCACTACCGACTAGGCTAGGAGGCCGTTTATTTTAACTATAAAACTTTCGTTAGACTCTATCATATTAAAAATATTTATAACGGGTTACTCACGTAATTTAAGTCGATTTTTGCTCGACATGCACATGTTTCAAAAAATCGACTTAAATTACGTGAGTGAACCCGTTATAAATATTTTTAACGAGTTATCATTATCACACGATGTTCCACATTATGGAAATTTTAACGATGATAAAAACATACGGAGGCAGCACCTGTCGTCAGCCGAGTCGTCCATTTGCGGACACATAGACGGCCTTAGGTGAAACTTTAAGCGTTTATTGATGACCACGGAACCCCAACAACCATCTTTATTCGAATGGCTCATTATTCTAAAGACATACGGCTCTCGCTCACAGCAGGTGTGGAGTAAATCATGTTGATTTATCTGACGAATAAATCGCCGGTCGGCGCTGACGCCCGCCTCCCGAACAAACTTGCGAGAGGAACTTAGACGACCCTGTACTGTTTTGGTATGAAAATAATTCTTAATTATTTTTACATGTTTTTAAAGTGGGGCATTCCACTCATACAATAGTATGTTATTTAATCAAATACAAACATTGAAAACATTGAAAAAATAATCAACCCAGCAGGACTTGAACCTTGCATCGATACGCCTTACCGGGGCTCGATCGCTTTACCAATTAAGCTATGGGTCAAGTTACTCAGTTGACTTACGGCTGCTGTAAAGTCGATGTAGATCAAAATAAATGCAAAAAGATGATTGAAGGCATTGAGAATTTCGTCCTGTTTTTTGCGTGGTTTGACATCATAAAAAGACTATTACGAATTTTATATAAAAGGCCTAGACGTGGGTGGAGCTTATTTCAATTGAAACCCAAACAAATATCGAATTTACCGAACTAGAATATTCGCATCTACAAATAGCCTGAGTGATTCTAAATTAACAAAACCCGTCTAAATTCATAACACGTTTACCAGGATACTGAAATTGTGGGAGTAATTTATATGGATTGTTCGCAAACAATCATGAGAACAATAAAGTGAGAACAAAAGTATCCGGAGTGCGAATTTGTAGATCATTGTCTCCCGCCGGCGCCGGGGCCGGTGCCTGGATTAGCCATTCAGGAGATCCGGCGTTGAAGTTCTAGGTCATGTGTGTTGTTTTCAATTCTAAGCGTTTTGGGAAGCTTTTCGTATGAAGTTTTCCATTTTTTTAATGGCTACTTAAATATACCTCATATATAAAAGGTTCCTCATCGTCTGTTGTCGATAAGGCGTCTATCATGAAAATTAATTTAGAAATAAACCTTATTAACAACCGACAAAGAAGTACGTTTTACTTCTGATCTGACTGAAAAACATATTTTCAAAATTTGAACCAAATCACTCGCAATAATTCCCGAAAACAATACTTTAAAAAAATATAATATAAAAGTTATTCACCAACAAAATTCGGAGTCCATTTAATGTAAGGGCCGATTTACTATGGAAAGCCGGCTTATGCCTTTCATAATTTTGGCCTATGGGAAGTTTAGTACCCTATCTATAGGTATTGTAAGTTTGTAATCGAAAACATATTTTAAAAAAACAACAAATTAAAAATTTTCGGACTTTTTCCTTTACTTGTGTCGTAAGGTTCCTCCTTGCCTATGATTCTAGGTCTAGGTAGCCTAGGGTATATGTAGGTTTTGAGTCCCCGACGAAGTGTTAGAAAATAACGCCTAAATGGCCATATCTTTGCATTGCGTTGACTTAGAAGCCTGATTTTTTTACAGCTTCATGGGGCTGGAGATGTTAGTATTTGATGTTAATTTAAACATGATACCTCCACGCGGTCCCGAGAAAAAGTGTCTCGACCGACAGACAGACTGACAACAAAGTAATCCTATAAGGGTTCCGTTTTGTTCCTTTTGAGGTGTAGAACCCTAAAAATACCTAAAAAAAATTGGGTGCGTATGCATCATCGCCTAACTAAAAGAAACGGGGGGAGGGGGGGAGGGGGGGGCTAAAGAAAAGGGAGGCGGAATGGGTGTAAAATGTGTACTGACAACGCATCTTTGAATTCTAATTTCTCTCTTTGCAAAGATGGCTGATTTATCTTCTTTATTAAGCAATCTTGCAGGTATCGGTCCCATTTATTAGCGAGCACGGGCGAGATAAAATTATACTAACCAATATAAGCGTGACCATACTTTTGAATACTTATTACAAATATATCGGTCATGATATACTGGTACGTCCGAGACCGGCCAGCGCTATGGCAACTATCGGGGGGTTGCGGGTAATTTATGGTATCACAATGGAATCAATAGGTGGGTAAGGAAAAGCGCTGTTCGGGAATCTCGGCGCTACCGGCGGCTACTGTTAAACAAAGCTTTTTAGACTCATCACGATATCTCTTTAGCTAATTAAAGACTGCATGCTGATGTTGGATCTATGATATATAATAATGACAGATGGGTTATGCACGCTCCAAAAGTGAAGCACTTAATATGAGTGAATTCAAACGACTGTCGCTAATAGTCGCGCACCGGCCAGCGTGAGATGCGGACGTGCGAATGAGCTCCCGTCACCCGCGTGAGATGCAATGAGAGTGACAAAGATGTAATGATTGTCAAAATAGATAAACATAACAGAATCGTTATTAGGTTATGAAATAACTCTGGAAGTATTTTTTCTGCTCATTTTGTTAGAGTATAACCCATCCATAGTAAATATCATTGTGTTGAATAGATAGATCAAGTATTAATGTTAAAATTAAAAAAATAATACAATGCTGATCAAAAAAACGTAATGCTGATCAGTGATCAATGACTAGCGAATACTACATTCCGGTTGAACAACAACTTGTTTCGTTTAGCGAGTAAAGCCAGGGTTTTCCAATAAGGGCGGGTTGGCTTTAAAATGCAATAAAACAGGCTATGTGTAAAATATTAACTACTTTTTAGTCTTAAGTGAAAAGCCCATAGGTTCAAATGTCCGCCTCGGCTTCTTTGGGTAGCCCATATCCTAGAAGACCAATTTTCAATAACTTAGGTCAGAAATTCAATTTTCAATAACTCTGCCGCACAGGTCAGACTGAATTTGAGCGATGGCTTTGGTTATATTGATTTTAAGTAATTTTTAAGGGCATCCGTGCATTTGAGCGCTTGACATTTTTTGTTAGGTTTTCTGAAATCGCAGGTCTACTCAATCAAACCGTCCACGGATTCCATTAAAATCAATATAACCCAGCCAAGCCATCGCTGAAATTCAGCCTGATCTGTGCGGCAGAGTTATTGAAAGTTAAATTTATAGGAATGGGCTACCAGAAAAATCTGAGACAGACATTTGAAATATGAAATATTTGACAAATAATGGCACTTATGAGTATGACAAATAATGGCACTAAAAAATAATTAATATTTTACACATAGCCTGTTTTATTGCATTTTAAAATCGACCCGCCCTTATTGGAAAACCCTTTAGTATGGCGTTCAATTATAAAATGGTTGATCTTCGCCGTCGCAATCACATACATACATTTGGACATATTATATTAGACATTATTTTGAGGTTCGTTAATCTAGTAATCCAAATCTAGAATAATAATTACAACAGCTAAGTACTCAGTATTTCAACATCTCTGTTCTGACCCGACGTGGCTAAATAAGTGTTGAAATTTTCATTACATATGAACCAGTATAAGCTTACACGAACTTAATAAAGTCAGGAATTATTTAAAACTCAGGTACGATTCAACACTTTATTTTCCATGTAACTTGGCTCACAACCGATCTTTTTCACGGTTCCCGATAGAATGTCGCAACTGGTCCGATTCTACCTTTTTTTTTCTTCCCCATATTTCAAAACCGGCAATGACGTTTTCGAGCCTCAACCAATCACCGATCAGTATTTTCAAGCCATTTTATCATGTCACTTCGACAACCAATCACCGATCAGCATTGACGCGCCATACATATATTAAAAAATAACGATTAAATTGAGGCTCGCTAAACAAACTCTTAATATTTTTTTAAAAATAACCATTGAATTAAGGCTCTTTTTTACAAACCTAACACCAGTATGTCTAAGTATCTTATTTATGGAAAACCACAAATAATCTGAACCACTAGATAGATCATAAGTACAACTCGAGGTCACCACACATCAGCGCTCCCGTACTAACTTGGTATGAGAGCGCGACCGCTTATTACATTTAAGTTAACGTTTTTGATCATTACTCATGTGAATTAAAAATATCCACAAAAATCAAGTTATAGGGACTTGGTAGTACTAGGGACCTGGATTGTTATACTACAAACTATTGAGATGTGCTGTTTGAATCGTAGAAATTAACGAATAAAATTGCGCTGATGTGTAGTGACCCCGTGAAAACTACTTCGCATGAATTCAGATAGAATGGCATATAGGCATAAGATCGCCAACCTCCGGGGCGGAGAAGGCACTTGAAGAAGAAGAAGAGAAGTGGTGACCCCGTGCTCCTTGTAAAAGCTTTATGATGAGTAGTCTGTGTGGAAAACACAAACTGTAACTACATTCTTAACTATATGAGGAATTCTGTCTAATGAATACATTTCGGTAAGTCAGAGAAGCCCGTGTCCTCTGGTCACCTCACTCAGGCACACGGAAGATTAATGCTAGCAATCAAATATGCTCTTGGTTTAATCAGACTGTCACCGGCACGGCCGTACCGGTGTACGGCTCCGGTAATAGTATTATATATGTAAACTGCAATCTGTTCACTCTGAGAAGCTATTTACTGTAAATATTTGCCTAATAAAATGCAACGTTTTATACAAAATGAGTGTAAACAGCGATCGATAGCGTTTGGTATAGGTACATATTTGCATAAAAATCGTTTTATTACGATACGAGTACAGGCATTTTACAAATACAAATATATACATTTTTCAAAAAGGTTACAGGCAAAATGAATGACATATAATCATATTATGTATAATTCCAACATTTATGATGTAGTTTTCTAAACAACTCCTGACGTATTCATTTTGTATATACTCGTAAAACCAGAGAAATGGGAAGCGCCATTTTATATCTATGTATAAAACAACAGAAAGGAGCCTTTTTATGTCATACACGGAACACTACATATACTACTTCGGTTATTTGTTCCTGAAGGTATCAAATCACCAAATATATACGTAACATAAAGTTTTGGAATTTGATAGGCTATATCTATGTAAGAGGCATCGCGGTGGTAACAAAGAATGGCCACTCTATTGTGCTGGTCACGCTAAATTCCTAGCATTCCGACTTTAGCACACAGAGGACTTATCGAGCTCACTTCATTTTGTCGCTGCAAGCAAACACAGGTTACTCATTTACTATCGCGAGTACACAACGAAAATAACCCTCGCTTGTTGACGACATGGTTCAATATTGAATGCACAGCTTCCAAGGGATGCCCGCAAAACTTTAATATCAAATGGTCATATGTTGCTAGAAATTGAAACGTTTTGAAGCATTTTGAAGTTGAAAAGTTGTAAAATTTATAACAGTTGGCCAGGTTTTAATCAAAAGGAGCGAGTGCAGTAATAAAGGCTCGCTTTTATACAAATTGAAATATTAAGAGATGAATGGACTTAGTGTTCGTTGAGTTTAATGAGCTTTCTGATCCCAGATGAAAGATAATGAACAATAAATATGATGGATCTAAATTAAACTGACAGCGATGTCGGATTCAGATAAAGGTTGGCGGGTTTGTTATGTGAATTAATCCGCGGCACTGTCATGACATGACGGAGGTAATATAGGAGTTGATATAAAGTTTCGTTTATCATTTTACAAGCAACAACCCGTGAGAAATAAAAACAGTTTAGGTATATTTTCGACGCGTAAGGCTGTACTTATCTAACATAATTAATTAACCTCATTTCCCTAAAACCTTCGTATAATACATATATACTTGTGACTTTAATAATTGTTGTGTCTGTATTATCTCGTGTAACACCTACTTAATATGAAGTAAGAGAAGTAAGTCATAATTATTCAAAAAGTGTGTTTGTTTTATCAATAATTTTATTCATAATTTAATGTATGAGTAATGCTATTTGTCTTTTCCGAAGGCCTCTCATGTCTCCTGTGGTGGATGCTATACTGCTCCGCTACAGCCGCCACACCGCAAATCAAGATTCCAGACGCCTTGTAGCCTTCCGTATGCAACTCCGAATGCTTATCTCTGCAACCTGCTGCAGTACCATTCGTCGACATAGTTAACTGAGCAATCATACACCTTGATACAACGAGGTGAGAACTAATGGTGTGAACTAAAAGTGTTTCTGCCATAGATTTGAAGATTTATAAACAGACACCCAAGCATTGTAGCTTGCATTACGTGCTTTAATTAGACTCAAGAAACTGTTTAATTTGGCCAAACGCCAGAGTTGCCCCACCGGGCAAAATAGCTTGTTGCACAAACCACTATTGATGGACTGATCAACGTTTGTCAGCAGATTTCTATGACATTTCATAAAATGTTATTGTGCGCACGTTTTAACGGTGACTGCAGCCTTACGAGTACCTACAGGCGGTGGTTTGGTGCAACTGACCCTAACGGCGTTATCGCACTTGCGATTTGCGAGTGAGGTTTGTATGGGAGCGAACACGCCGCGAGTTCGCCGCGTACGAGTTTCGTATAGAAATCGCTTTCAAATCGCTCAAGTGTGATAAGGCCCGTAAAGTCGCCGTAAGTACATCAGAAAAACTGTTTTTACCACCATACGAGTACAATACAATATACAATTGAAATAGTTTTAAACACAGACTCAGACATATGAAATACGGGTAACATTTCGAGCAATATTCCACTTAAGAAACGTGTTACCCGTTTCTATATATTTAGTTCAAACAATTTTAATGAAATTGTCTGTTACGGCAGCTCTTATGCGTAATCGGGCAGACAGCATAGCACGATATGTGGAATACATCGAGAGAAAGAAAAATGGTTGTGGTTATTTTAAGATTTTATGCGTTGCCATCCATAATCGTTTTGATGTTTTCCTCTTTTTAGCGCTACGTTCAGCGCCAAACGCAATCTTTCGAGTTCCGAGTGTAAGTAATCCGACCGAAACGAGATTTACACGTATGAATGTTTTATGTGAAGGTAAGTGTTTACGCACAATTTCGCTAATGTGCCTTTTTATACAAAATTCCCTGTACTTACTTTGCATTATAAGCAAACCGCGGTACCTATAATTGTATTAATATTACATAGGTATTTATCCAGAAGTTCTGATACCATTCATAAATCTTTGACGCAGTTAATACAAGCTTACATAATTGTCACATTCAAACCCAATAGGATTATATCAAAATCGTACACATGCGCACAAACAATCCGATTAAATTTATTACGTTAAACCGATTTAGGATTAGGTTGCAATTTTAAGTATTATATTCCTGATTCACAACCTACCAAATAGTGAACAAAACAAAAACGATAACACGCGCCTGAAAATTAAAAGCATTATTGCTACTGGACAAAAAAACGCCACAGCGGCCGCAAAGCGGACGTTTCGCGGCCTCGGGCGAAATGGAACCATTCCCCGCCGCCGGTGCCTGCCATAAAAAGATAGCACCTGCCCTGAAATTCTGCGACTACAAATTCCATTCGTGTTCAATACTTCTTTTTAGGCAAAAGTTCGAACCTGTGCTATGAACGAAGTGGACATATAATGTTTATTTCGCATAACATTCGTAACGTAACACTCCTTTAACAAATTAAATATTATAAACATATTTAATTATAACTAGGTAACTAGGTTAATTATAACTAGGTTGACCTTTAGGCAAGGGGCCCAACTGCCCATCACATAGGCAGCATTCCCGCGCTGAATCGCTATGGCGAGTTCGCGCGAGAAAGCTGCCTGCGCGAGGGTCTCCCGTTGCCTCCCTTAATCTTATACAATATCAATGTCATTTACGTACACGTAGTATCTTAAAACTGTTGGCAAATTTTTGTTTGTTGTGAGTGTTGGTGAGATATGTATATGTCGTTCTGCGACACTTTCAGCATTCACTGTCTCCGCACACTCGTGCTAGCCGTGCAAGCATTGTCGATCTGACAATGATCTGACATAATGCGTGTAGGTGATGGCGATGAAACCGACTCGCAAAAAGGGTTGCATACGTGCGTGGATCTGTTTTGCAATATAGATGGTCCACCTCACAGTGCGCGGTCGCATCCGTTATTTACGGCCTATTCAAATTGTAATTCAATCGATTGCGGGGTCTGTAAAGGGAATCGCACAATGAGCGTTTCTATGGGCAATAGGAAAATAAGGTTTTTTCAAACACAGCGCAGCGCATAAGTACACAGTACACAGGAAAATAGAGTGAATTACATTCATACTTAGTAGGCTTTTAGTTATTTGAAGGACAATAACTAGCTGACCCGGCGAACTTCATACAGCCTACATTTATTTTTATTTCTTCAATATTTTAATAGTTATTTTGCTATTCGGGACGGAGTAGGTAAATCCAAAAAATCAAACATCATTAAAATAGGTTTAGCGGTTCTTGAGTTGTAAATGGTCTAACCGACCCGACTTTGTCTTATAAACCTATAGATAGATAAGTAAGTATTGTATTACCTAGCTCTCGATTGGTTTGTGACCTTTAGTATTACTCCTAAGGGTTGCTTCTGAAAGTCATAGAAAATTAAGCTAGTTACTTAGAACTATTTAAGTAAGTATGCTTATTACTTAGAACTATTTAAGTAAGTATGCTTATTACTTAAGTAAGTTTGCTTCAAATTTTTTTGCACAGAGTTAATCATGTACATTAAATATGTTTTAAGATTCTTCAAAGATTTTTATTTAAAAAAATTCGAAAGCAGTTTTTATCAATTTAGGCAAATTACAATTAAGTTAACGCTATTTACAAAGCAGCATAAAGTCATTTTAACGAGTCCACACAAGTTCAGCAAAAACTCGAACCAACGAAACCAACACCCAACGAACAACTGTGACAACTTCACAAGCTATCGAAAACAACGTGGCATTGCTTCTCCGTTGCCAAGCGCGCCTCCGACGAGGACAGCGAGGATCTAAAAATGCCATTTATATGATTCCTGCTTTCATTTCCGCAGTTTAAATATCCTGCAGCGCGGAATGGTTTTGTTTACCTTCGGACGGAATTAAATCTGCGTCAATGTGATATATATGTATGCTTTCCGCCCGCGACTTCGTCCGCGCATAATACGGTTCCTTTCATACAGAGTTTCATATCCAATTGTATCTTCTTAACTAACTTTTGTTAATCCCCGAACCATCTTCTTAATCTATTTATACTTACAGCTATTTTGGCGAAAAAAAACGGGTAACGTAGACATAGTTTCAGTTACAAATAAGTGTTAAGAGTCCGGTAACGATTTGAAAACGAAAATCGCTAATAATGAAATAACGCACATGAATTGTATTTGATAAGATAGTTTGAATTCTCGTAATTGCTCAAAAATACTTTTCGTCCATATATGTTATTATTGAATACCCGAAAACTTGTTTAGTAGCAGAGCTTGTTTAGTGAGGACGCTTTTTAGTGCAAGGTTGTAGCTTGATTTAGTTTTATTATTTTTATGCACTCTTATATGTTTTATATTATCTGATTAAAGCATAAAGTAAAGTTTATTTCTACATTTTTATTTTTATGAAATATTTTAATATATTCCCAAAAATACCACCTAAACTTGGGGCATTTTTCTTAAAATTGCTCTGGCTAAACATACTCTTGCTTAAAAAATATGTATGAAAATTAAAAAAAACTGTTCCACTTATTCCTCAGACGACTAATTTTCCAACCTATTTATATATTTTATGTACTAGTTTTACACAATTTTAATCAATAAAAATCTTACTAGTTTCACCTCTGCAAGCAAAAATTGCGAAACAGCTGTTAGATTACGGTGAATGATTTAGTAATGAAACAGAAAACTATTACACTTATACAGTTTAAAAAGAAACTATCTTTCAAAATATCTAATAGACGTCTTGTTAGTTACAGCAAAATAGTATCAAAAGTTGAGCGAAATCGACAAAAAACTTTACCGGACTCTTAATATGCAAATAATAACGTAAATGTACCCTATTATTTGCATAACTTCTTTGTGTGATATATTGTGGTGGTTTTATTTGGCGATACGATGACCAAACTATTGTAAGAGCTCACTCTGGAACATGGAAATGGAACGGAAATAGGAACAATAATTGTTAGTAAATCTCAAACCAAAAAAATAGTAAATCTCTATACGAACATTCAACCCCTTTTTAGCCCCGTTCTAGGTTGAATTTTGAAAAACGCTGAAATGGCGTTTATTATTTTTTTATTATTAGTAAACGTACGAAGTTTCAAATCTCTAACTCCAAATTTTAAACACCACCGATACAAACTTTTACCCCCTTAGGGGTTGAAGTTTTCAAAATCGCTTCTTATTAGTTGTACAAATTGTAAATTTAATTCGTCTTGCAAATTATGACTTTCTAGCTTCAGTAGTTACGGCCTCCCTTTAATACAAACTTTCAACCTCGTTTCAACCCCTCTAGGGTAGAATTTTGAAAAACGCTGAAATTAGTTTTTTTGCCTTGAAGTAAGTAGCTTACAAACGAACTTTCAAGTCTGTCACAAAATAAAATTTAATCTCTTTACAAACTTTCAACTTTTTTTACCCTGTTAGAGGTTGAATTTTAAAAAACGCTGAAATCACTTTTATTGTTTTTTAATTATTAGTAAACGTACGGAGTTTCAAATCTCTAACTCAAAATTTTAAACCCCATCCATACAAACTTTCAACCCCCTTTTTACCCCCTTAGGGGATGCATTTTGAAAAACCCCTTCTTAGTGGCTACTCACGTTATAAAAACTACCTATTGTGAAAAATTCAGCTTTCTAGGGCCAACGGTTCGGGCTGGGCGTTGATTTAAGTGAGTCAGTCAGTCAGTCAGTCGTCAGGAATTTTACATTTATATACAGGATGATTCATGAGACGTGAGCAGGCTTAACACTACGGATTCAGTTAATAATAAGCTATTGTTTGATATCAGTATTAGCGTGATAAGCGCAAAAAATTTTTTTTTATTGAAAATAAAATGTTTAAAATTATTTACGACACGCATGGTCACTCTTTATTATTAATATTTTCTTGTTAGAATATTCTCTTGTTTTTCTGTGATATGTGTCAAATTGATGTCTGGTTACTTTGGAAACATCGTATCTCACTTAACTTGACAATTATTTTTTTCATAATCAAAGTGCTGTTACAGAGGTTTTATCTTTATTGATTTGTTTATGTAGGGTGACCATGATTACAGAGAACAAAATTTCTACGAAACAAAAAGGTAAAAAAAATTGAAAGGCGCTATTGTTTCACTTAAAAATGATGGCGGCCGATTCATTATCGTTAACTCAGTGTGTAGGGTTGTTCCTGCTCACGTCTCATGAATCACCCTGTATATATAGATTTATATTTTTAACCGGTTATAGTAAAAACGAAACAGGATATGTTTTCAGTATTTCCGCAACTAAACGTGGTCTACGCATGTATTTGCATGTGTGTGTGTATTATTTGTACGTTTTTTTTTTTTTTTCTTAACTTAATAATTTCTAATTTCTTAAATAAATAAACAATTAAATATATATTATGGGACAATCTTACACAAATCAACCTAGTCCCACGGTAAGCTCCATAAAGCTTGTGTTGTGGTTACTTGGCGACGATATATATAATATATAAATATAGATAAATACTTTAAAAAACATCCTTACACAGAAAACATCCGTAACTCAGGAATAAATCCGTGATAAACACAAATAAATTCCCTGACCAAGGTTCGAACTCGGGACCTCCTGCTTCATAGGCAGGGTCACTACCGACTAGGCTAGGAGGCCGTTTATTGATGAGGTGTTCATTGATTCATATTAATGTCCTGGGTGACAAAGACAACATTTCAACCTGGTTTCTAAAATAAGGAGGACCTACACAAAAATGTAGTCGAGTTGAAGCTCCATTATTTCACTTCTAAGAAAATAGTGAAACAAAACTATCGGTGTATTTGCTCAGCGCTAAATGAAAGGCGAACATTAAATTCTGAGTAAGTAAGTAAGTAAGATTTATTTGTAAATATAGGTAGTTACAATGGTGGTATATTTATACATAGTTTCACTATATTTTGCCATCAGGCGTACAAAAAATATGAACTTAATCCTAAACAATAAGGTATTTACTTATCTATCCTATCATGCACAGACTATACAGTTTTTGTAATATTAAAGCTACAGCAATTTGTCATTAAACTAAATATATCAACCTTAAAAAAACGAGTCGAGGCAAATATTTTTATATACAATCAGAATAATTAATAAAATAGTTATTCCCTGACCTGAGATCCTATTATCAGGTACTTTTTATTTCAAACAACTTTCATATTAGTTATAGGGTAGGCCACAGATTTACAAATTCTTCAGATGGAGTACTGCTAACAACAGTTTGTGATTCCATAATGAGCCAGTGTTCTCGTGGTTACGCACTACACACACATACGCACAGCAACACAACACTGGTCACTCCAGTTTGGCGCAATATTGTAACTCCCGAAACCTGTAATTGTTTTACACGAATAAATAATTTAATAATAATAATAATGAGCCGCTCCTCCGACAGTCGTATCCAAACGTCTATGAAGTCAAGTGCTGTTAAAAAAGAATTAAAATATGCCGTCGTGCGTTGTCAAATGCTGCAGAAATGCCACCGGTCGAAAGAAAAAAATGAATGGGGTAACTTTTTTACCGTTAAGTAAACAATTCATTGCGTAATCATATAAACAATCAGTAAATTCGTAAACTATTAACTTCACGGTAGCGATGTTGCCAGGTGGTTGAATAGGGAAACTTCCCGAACGTAAGGGGGTCTATAATCGCCGCGATATGTTGTCAATACGATATCTAGACGACTCGAGTCGTCTCCCAACTAGACGTTTTATTTCACGCACGGTTTCAACGAATATTAACACGTTACCTCATAGTTAATAACTTTTATGCTTTTGTGAGCAAATTATATTCATTATTATTTCTTGAATAAAATTTAGAAAAAACAAAATTATATATTTCTTAAAATTATTCCAAAAACTTCGTAAAACAAAAAGCCCATATCTAATCGTAGATTGAATGCGCAAAGTTATGTCACCACTACAGATCTGTCAAACTTTCGTCTCAGTCTAACTATCGTTCCCTCTCACTCTGAGCGGCTGACTAGCCGCTTTAGTAATCGACTGGTCAAACGATTAGAACGAGATAGAACTATAGTTAGAATAAGAGATCAGCTCTTAAGCCAAACCAAAGATTGTGTTGATCGATCGAGGAGCATTTTTAACCAACTTCAAAATAAAAACCGGCCAAGAGCGTGTCGGGCCACGCTCAGTGTAGGGTTCCGTAGTTTTCCGTCCGTCACAGTAAGTGTCCCCACTTAAGAGTTAAAATAACACCGCCATGTAGGATATGATATGAGCGTTCCACGTACAGCGACATCTATCGGCAAATTAAGTAAACTATTGCGCGCGAGCTTAAAGTATGGAATTGGATTGTTTTAAAGAATAGAAAATTGAGTGCAGGTAGGAAAACGATTTTTAAAATGGCTATTTTTTTATATTATCAATAAGGTATAATGAAAATATTTAGTCTTTGATTATATTGTGTAGTGACTAAACACAAGTAAGTACAGCCGTTTGAAACTTATACAGTAAAAATCCTAAATCCTAAGGGATATCCCAAAACTAATGTACAGTTGGTAACGATAACCTGAGACGTAATCTAATTTACGCAAGTCGAAAATAAAGCGTTTTCTATTATTTAATATACGATCGAGTCTGTTTAGGGAAGCCTGGGAAATGTTGGTAGTGCACACATCAGCTTAGTCTATAATAGGAAAAATTAAGGCCTGCACAAGCAGCTTTTTGGTACTCACGGGCAGGAAGTTTTTAAACCTATGCAGAGTCCGTAGTTATCAAAAACCTCTCCTTTCAAGGAAACTAACAGTGTTATTGTTACCATTCTTCGAGAGTATTCTAAGCGTATGACAGGGAATCTTCCATACAAAAATAATGTATCAACGTGTTAAAATCGATATATGGCCAAAGTATGAGTGTTCCCGCATACGAATGGCGCCAATCTTTCTCACAAAATGATAAATGAATCGAGTTCATTGAGTAGGCGTTAGGTTTTGTAGTTTCAAATATTGTACATAACCTACAATCCACTGGTGCGACAGGCGGCTCAATATTTAATAAATGAAACAGCATATAGATAACGACTGCCAGCCTTCATTAACGATATAATGCGGAATTTTAGTGAGGTAATCTATGTTGCGCATTGGTAGTACCACCAAGTAAATAATAGTACCTTGGATGAATAAATTAAAAGGATGGAGCATGCCTGTACAACAAACTGTGACGCAAGATGGCGGCTGTTTTGAATGTATGTGCCCAGACGAGTGTTGCCATGTAATACAAATTTTCCCAATTATTAATACAGTATTTTTTAATTTAAAAAATTTGATTATTAATATATATGGTTAAATAGAATGAATAAGCACCTGTTTTAATAAATTTGATGAAATATATTTTTGAAGAGGCGACTAAAAGGTAAAATTAAAAAAAATCCAAATTTACTATTTATTAACATTACACGAATACTGTTGAGTACTGGCCTCTCTTGTCGTCCCAATACTATTATTTTCAGCATACTTTATACCTTTTTAATCTGGAGGCACGGCAGTGCCCTCGCTAAGACAAAGACAACTAAAAGTGTTATAACGTATTCATTTATTACGTAACACGATTTAGGGGGAGGGGAATTTAGATATGGGCTTTTTGTTTTACGAAGTTTTGGAATAATTTTAAGATATATATAATTTTGTTTATTTACAAATTGTATTCAAAAAATAATAATGAATAATTTGCTCACAACAGCATAAAAGTTATTAACTATTAGGTAACGTTATAATATTCGTTGAAAACGTTTCACGCACATTTTCAACGAATATGAAACGTCTAGTTAGGAGTGGTGACGTCAATATCGTATTGACAACATATCGCGGCGATTATAGACCCCCTTACATTCGGGAAGTTTCCCTATTCAACCACCTGGCAACACCACTACCGTGAAGTAAATAGTTTACGAATTTACTGATTTTTAATATGATTACGCAATGAATTGTTTACTTAACGGTAAAAAGTTACCCCATCCGTTTTTTTTGTTTGACCGGTGGCATTTCTGCAGCATTTGACAACGCACGACGGCATATTTTAATTATTTTTTAACAGCACTTGACTGCATAGACGTTTGGACACGACTGTCGGGGGAGCGGCTCATTATTGTTGTGCGTATGTGTGTGTAGTGCGTAACCACGAGGACACTGGCTCATTATGGAACCACAAAATGTTGTTAGCAGTACTCCATCTGAAGAATTATATAATCTATAAATAGTACTATTTATTTATCTAGAACTTTCTATCATTCTGTCACTTTAAATACTCGCTACTCAAATGCTGCGCAAAGTCGATATTTATATCGATAAAATTTCATGATTAAGGATAAGGATCGACATATAATATTAAAACGAGTAAAGTTAAACAATGCTCATGTGAAAAATTAACCCATTTTCAGGTTTACAAAAATAAAATGTCTCGTGTCTTGTTACCCAATAAAATACCCATTTTCGAAGCGTAATTTATTTGTTAATCTTTATTCTTTAAAGGTTTCATGCCATTTCTCTTCAATCTTCCCTACAAAATCAGTGTTTGACAGAACTTTGACATATGAACGGTGGCACATGACGTCTACATTCTACATAAAAATTTTCTTGTCGATTATCTAGGGTTGACAAGTACGCGATTAGTTTGATTGCTGGACCTGCCCTAATCTACCTGATACATCAGAAATTTTAATACAAAAATACATAAATGTAAGATTTATTACTTAATTTGCCCAATCTAACCGTTATTTCAACTAATTCTACTACTATAAACTACATAAATATTTTATCTTACCTGTGGTTATGCAGCAAATAAACGAAGGGGATTTTGACAACCCCGTAAACGTAAGCTGTCACTTGGTTCAGTACACCCTTGTTTAAATCTTACTTAATATAATTAAAATGAATGGGGAAGGCAACTATCACAATGACATTTCCAACATTACTTTTATATTGATATTGTAAAAAAACGTAGCCTAAGAAGAAGGATAAATAAAGAGAATATAATAATAAAATAAGAAATTACTTTTCTTTTATTGCTGATGGCTATCAGAATCGGTATTCAACTTAGAGACTTCAACCCGGATGGAGTAGCCATGTCTGTCATTTTCTATACAAAAAAAGTCTGCCGATTTTTGCGGTGGAGGGGAACGTCAAATGTATGGCTATTCGTACGTAGCTACGTTAGATAAACGTCAGTCCATACATGTGTATGACCACTGGTCATATGTTTTCGGCAGAAGGGAACGCCTGTCAATGGCGACTCCGGGTGGTTGAATTCTCTAAGTATTCAATGGTCAAAATATTGCTAAGGGTTAATATTTTTATCGACAAATTAGGCAGCCATATATCCGTAATTTCCTAATGATTGTGCGCCCCTTGGCGAGCCAACTTCTCTAACTGCCAGTGTAAAATGACCGCGAGATTCGTAACAATGCGGCACACTTATACTGGTTAATTATCTACTGCTCACCCGTGCTGGGTCAGCAGTTGGAATTCAAATGTCATACCCTGTCTATGTTTAGTAGATATTAGCGCAATCTAGTGACGAGTAGCTGTATTATGATGTGGCTTTGTAAGCTAAGTTCATTATCAGAACAAAACCTAATATGTCACATATTTTTCCATAACAATTTAAACCGAGAATTCTGGCTGTTAAAGTCGATTTCCTATTTAGAAATAACTATCGGTAATATCGTCTTGGCATGGAAAGCTGTCAACTAATAAGTTTTATTCGAGCGCCTGATTAATTACAAACAGTTTTCACAGATCAGAAGAAAATAAACCGCAGGCGTCCGGTATAAATGCATTTAACTTCAACCTGCCTCTTTTCCCCCCACTGAGACATCTTCCACGTTATATTCCAATTATATACATCAAATGCCACGATATCGTACTAAAGCAAGAACTCTCAGTATTGCGTCGTTCCCAAGATTTTTAAACAACTTTTTTGGTCTGCTACTCTTGAACCCCCCGGCTTAAAGCTGCCAGATTGCCAGATTAGGTAATAATAATAGTATAGCAGTCTAACTATATCAATTTCGTTGCTCTCATTATTGTGTCATTCCTGCCGTGGCCAGCTCTCCGTCTATAACGCAATAAATGTCAAATGAAGTAATAAGCATAAGTCATTTTTAAACTTAATCATGTGTAACTACTGTAACTAGTATTTCATATACACTTTCGACATTGATTTCATGTTGCAAATGATTAAAATTATTTTGTATGCACTAACATGTAGCTTAAGAATACTAACAATGTTTATCGTAATTTATTTCGTATGGTTACTCTGATTACTAGAATTACCCTATCAAGTACTTACAGCCAATCTGGTCTGTCAAATCCTTTATGATGCTTACTCGTCGGCTGCCTCAATCCAAGTGAACGAGTCTGTGTCTCCGCTTGTCTAACTTTTTCTTCCCCTACCACATTCCATAACTACCGTGTTGACAGGAGTATCATTTTAATTTCCCAACTACCCCGGCATTTAACTAGGTATCGTAAAAAAGTTGCCACAACAAAATTATTATTTGGCTGTTGTACTAAGTAGTATACATATTAATATTAATAAATCATAACATTCGGCCATCCAACTTCGTGCATGACTCCGGCGCACGAAACCCATCAAAGCTTAAAATAATGTTTTTTAATGTAAAACTCTTTTCACAAAATCAAAAGATTATCAGATAGAATTGTGATTCTAAAACTAATTTTGATTTTGATATCCACAAACTTGAGCAGAGCTAATAAAATGATAATTAATTTTCACCTGAAAACCATATCATAACATTTTTATGGAATCGCAATGTCCTTATTTTAATTTATTTTATTTATAACATACAGTAACCTACCGATGGCATACTCGTAGTAACAAAATTAAAGAATATATTATTTAGTTACTACATAACTAAAACTAAAAAAACCGGCCAAGAGCGTGTCGGGCCACGCTCAGTGTAGGGTTCCGTAGTTTTCCTTCCGTCACAGTAAGTGTCCCCACTTAAGAGTTAAAAAAATGGGCCCATGGTTGGGTTATTTGAAAGCACGTCATTTCATTGTGATTTTGTAGAAATTACAGGTACATTAAACACCTGATTATACGGTTAAATTACAAACTTAGTTCAGAAATTATTTTGTAATTTTTTTTCAAAAACTATTCAACCTATCAAGTTCAAAATAATTTTCCTAGAAAGTTTTTATAAAATGCTACTTTTGTGATTTTTTTCATATTTTTAAAACTTATGGTTCAAAAGTTAGAGAGGGACACATATTTTTTTTACTTCTGGAGCGATTATTTACGAAAATGTTTACATGATCAAAAAATAATTTTACTAAAGCCGTATTCATTTTTAAATACCTATCCAACAATATATCACATGTTAGGGTTGCAATGAAAAAAAAATCACTCCCCACTTTACGTATAGGGGACGTACCCTAATAAAACATTTATTTACCACTTTTTATTTTACCACTTTGTCGGCGTGATTGATATACATATTAGTACCAAATTTCAGCTTTCTAGTGCTAACGGTCACTGAGATTATCCGCGGACGGACGGACAGACATGGCGACACTATAAGGGTTCCTAGTTGACTACGGAACCCTAAAAATGGGGTATTTACTCGTGGCTTTTTTCCGTTGCCGATATTTCGGTATTGTTGCAAGAACAATCTTCTGTCTAAATTCGCTTTTTTCGTTCAATGTGTCCGTCACTACTACAATCTCGTTCGCATTTTCACTTCTGCTCAACTCAATTTACGACACAAAATACGACACTTTAAGAGCAAGTACTATGAAGGAGTCCTATATAAATACTCCAAATCATTCTTTAAACGAGGTATTTGTACAAGCTGCCATTTATTTGTGCCTTTGTATTTTCGCGGTATCTAGATGTCCTGTTCTAGCGACCTGACTAAATGGGATCTGTCCGACAGCTTTGTTTGCAGTTACCTGCTGAGAATAAAGTACGGGCCTGAATTAGCCTCTCGGCACGTCCCGGAGTGCCGAGTCGGTAGCAGTAGGGTCCGTTCCGGTACCTTCAGTGCTCATTCCCGGCTTTTCGACAAAAATCGAGGTAAGCACTAATAACTATTTACTTATAAATTCAATGTAATGCAACGACAGGTACACTCGTGTGCAGAGGCTAACAACCGCACGGTTATCTCCACAGGTGCGGCATGAAACTCATGAATGATTTATTTACAAAGAAACAATAAAAATTACTTAACAAAAATAAAATTCACCTACAGGCTGTAACAAGAATACTGGTGATCCGTTTTAAGGGCATAATTGGTATCGTATTGCCACTAATAAAATGTAGGAGAAAAACTTTTTGGACGAGAAAAATTTTTTTTTTGTATGAGGCACGTCGTCCCGGCCGGCCAACCCTCCATACAAAACCAATATTTTTTTCTCGTAATTTTTTTTTCTTAGTTTTTCATAATAAATAAGTACAATAAACCAATTATGCCCTTAAACGGGTCACCAGTATTTTTGTTATATCTTGTATACCTACATCAAAACTACTATAAATAAATTAAAAACTAAAACTTATCTTAAAATACATCTATTATACATGTTAGGCTTATAAAAGGCCCCCGCGGCATCGTGCCAAAGACGCTGGCAGCATTCCCTCGTTGAATGGCAACGCTGATGCGCAGCGAAAGAAAGCTGTAAGGTCTCTGGTCCCCGGTGGTGTCTATTAGCTTTTTGCTAACCTAAAGCTAACCTCTTTAAAAAGAGTACAAACACTTGGATCCCACGGCCCGAGGGTTTCGATACTAAATGCAGAGGCGTATTTCAAAATTGGGCGCCCCGGGACATAAAGGCCTTATGGGCCGGCGCCCCTGACCAAATGTCATAAATGACGTTGGACGATAGTGTCTGGTTCGCAACAAGCGAATATCCTGCTGCTGAAGCAGTTGTAAAGTTGACAATAAAAAGTAAGTTATTAGATTTTTATTGCGATATTCAACAAACACCTGCCGCTTTTTTGGATCTTGCCCAACTGAGGAAGAAGTGGGGTAATGTATTTTAACAGTGTGTTTGTAAGTAGGTAGGTACGTAGGTAAGTATTTCTTTTAATATTGATCTAAATGTTCTCCCAACACGAAGTTTTTTGCGTTTCCCTTGAATTTCGTACTATTGAGGATCTACGGTATTTTTCATAAGAATACCTTTTTCTGACAAGATTTTAAGTGTAATAAATTGTAGGATACTATTTACTACACAAAACAACAGGACAAAACTGTAAAATGTGCTACTTCCCTGTGAAAGGTTATGTCGTCGTATTTTTTATGAAAAGTATCACTTTTGCAGCACAAAACGTAACAAATTACCATTGTTTTCCTGAGCCGACAACTATTTGACAAACATATCAGGATTTCTCGTAGTAATCACATAAATTCTTAGAGAATACGCTAATTGTATCTGTTTGTATCCCTCCACTGTCAAAAATATGTGAGACTATGACAAGGACAAACGATAATAGCGTCTTCTCTGTCATACTTAAGTATTGAAAGTTTAATAAGACTCTCGCTTTCAACCTTGTTATTTGTATTACCATGATAGGTCTATAGCTAATATGTCTATGCTCTAAACAGAATACTCATTACATTATATTTAAGCTGCTATCAACTGCTCTTGACATGACCTCCAACACATTAGGCTCCTTATTCCCTAAAAGATCGAAAAACTCTATTAATGAAAAAAGCCGCGTAAAATGCTATTTATAAGATAGTTTGAAGTATTAGTAATACAAAAAAAACCGGCCAAGTGCGAGTCGGACTCGCGCACCGAGGGTTCCGTACAAACCTATGACAAGCTAATACCTCTACGCGTTTACGAGGAAAAAGGTAGTAAGTTTAAAATAAAATTTATTTTATTTAATTAAATTGTATGATTTTACTAAAAATGTCTACTTTTCGTAATTTTTCCTTTGTCTGTGATATATGAAGTTTCGTCGTGCCAAGTTTCAAGTTTCTGAGTTCACGGGAAGTACCCCGTAGGTTTTGCGAGTGCCGAAAAACTCTAAAATTTGCAGCATAAACGACTGTATCTTTTGATTGCGTTGGCTTTTAAGTTTGATTTTTTTACAGCTCCAAGGGACAATAGACTTGAGTATTTGATATAAATTTCAGCTTGATACCTCCACGCGTTCCTGAGAAAAATGGTCTTGACAGACAGACAGACAGACAGACAGACGGACAACAAAGTGATCCTATAAGGGTTCCGTTTTTTCCTTTCGAGGTACGGAACCCTAAAAATAATTTTGAACCATGTTTATTATTATTAAGTACCCAAAAATACGATTCTTACAAAAAGTGTCCTGTGAAGTGTGATTTAAGTGTCATTTTTAAAAATTCATAGTAATTTGAAATTTACTGCTATAGTAATGTTTTTTTTTTTATCGTGATAGAAATATAGTTTAACTTTGCAATGGTAATATTTTTAGGGCAAAATATTCATAGGGTTTTCGTGGAAAAAATGAAATGTAACCGTGTTTTCATCAAAAAACTGGCATATAATCAGAAGGTATTTTGTCGATTGTCCAAGATGAATCTTCGATTTTTATTTCCATGGCCGTCTCATACATGATATACTCAATTGAATAAGAATTTTTACCCTTTTTTGCGTAATCTGAAAATGAACGGTACATCTAACTGGAAAATCTGGAAAGGCCTTCCAAGACAACCAATTTTTTTCATATTTCACTCGTTAAAATGTTATATTTGCTCCGATGGCCGTCTAGATAAAGAAACGAACTATTATGTGCATCAATAGTTGATTTAAAAAACTTAGTATTTTCGCCATAGCCTTCGAAGAAAATGAAGCATTTCGTGAAATTCGCGCGTTTTGGGAATAAGGCCTCTTAAGATTTGCTGTACAAAAACACATATCTCCTCCTCTTTTAACGGCCTCCTAGCCCAGTCGGTAGTGACACTGCCTACGAAGCAGGAGGTCCCGGGTTCGAATTCTGGTAAGGGCATTTATTTGTGTGTTTATCACAGATATTTGTGCCTGAGTTATGGATGTTTTCTATGTATTAAGTATTTATCTACCTATATCTTTCTATTATATATATCGTCGTCTAGTACCAACAACACAACCCTTATAGAGGTTACTGCGGGACTAGGTCGGTTTGTGTAAGATTGTCCTATAATATTTATTTATTTATTATACCTACACTTACGAAAAATTTGTAGATGTCAAATAATTCTAGTAATTAGCCTTCAAGGAACAATAGGGTTTTTTCCGCATACAACTTTGTTGTGTACCTCCTGCTGGGAGGTACTTGAGACCCTCCCTCTTTCCGGCGAAGTCGTAAAGGCAAACAAAACTTATAAATAAAAGAAAACCGCTAATTAAATAAAACTTTCACGACCTTTTGAAATGGACACGTTACTCACTAATGACTAAAAGGACTTTAATGTAGTTGTTAGAATGATACACGACATGTAAGTGCAAAGTTAACAATAATGTGTACTCAGTCTACTGAATAAAGTTGGAGATTATAAAAGTCCCACGGATAAGTACCGATGTTATCTAGACACACGGCAGTGTGTCCGCCATGTTCGAGCAAAAAAAAAGCGACACACCGGCCGTGGGTTATATTACACGAACCATTTCGGGCCAATTTCGACCACCCTATAACTCAAAACATATTTTATCTACGCATATGAAATTTCGAGTGTCTGTTGACATCCCCTTAATTGTCTAGAATACAAAATTTCATTATTCTACCTATAGCAGTTCTTGAGATATTGACGTCAGAAAATCGCTATTTTTACTATACACTCACTGACTCACTGACTCACTGTCTCATCAAAAACCAAGACCACTTCCAATGGTCGTACTGACTTGAAATTTGGCATGGAGATAGGTCTTAAGGTCAAGGGAGAAATCTGAAAACGGCCAAGTGTGAGTCAGTTTTAAAAATAGCGAAGGTGTAACTTTGTTCTACTATGAAGTCATAATGAACTAAATGGGTCTATCTTCCAATGGTCGTACCGACCTGAAATTTGGCTCGAAGGTTTGTCTTTAGGTCGAAATAAAGTAAAAATCTGAAAACGGCCAAGTGTGAGTCAGTTTCGAAAACAACGAATGTGTAATTTTGTTCTACTATAAGTAGGTATGGAGTGGAAATGAGATAAGACTTATTTAAATTTAGATACATACCAATTTAAGACAATACATGTTTGTCTTAAAGACAAGAACAATAAAATTGTTCACCACTGTGTGTGTCTGTTGCGGGAACCAACCCACGATTTACGAAGTGCAAAACAGGTCACTAGGTACACTAGGTGCGCTAAATCAGTCAAACAAAAATGAAAAGACTATTTTTTCTCGCATAGTCTAAATAATTTCTAATTTTACAACTAATAAAATCGCAGATTCAAGAACATGGAAATCATATATACTCTAAGATGGAATTATATATACTACTGCCCATCTCACCCTCCGATACGCCACGGGATGAGATGGGATGGTGCACCTCTAGGGCTACATAATAGGCCACCAATTATAATACCTACTGGTAGGTAGGTATTACAAAGTTATTAATTATCTATGTTGGTAGCGTACTTACAAACAGAATAAAGTACGTTATTGATGTATGTAATTATATGTAAGTAGGTACATTTTATAGATGTAGGGAGCCAGTTTATTTGTAAAAATCACCTATAAATAAATAGTAAAATAGAATTAGACGCTTAGTATAAAGGGTATAGTATAAAGTACATACCTAAGTGGAATGAGACATTTCCTAAAGCAAAAGTGATAAAAAAATAATAAAGAACCTACACCTAACAAAAATAAAGGAAATCCCATCAAAAACATAAATGTGAAAGGCTGCCAAGTTCGATACTATGGGAATGCTTCGCCTATAAAAGAAGTGAGATCTGAATAAGTACCAAGTTCCATAAAAATACCTCAAATCATAAATAGTTATAGGAATGCACACTTGATTTCCAGCAGTTTTTAAGGTACATTTTGAATAAGTATCACGTTACATAGAAATACCTAAAATTATAATAGTCAGAGAAACGCACACCGGTTTTTTTAGCAGTTTCCTGATAATATTTATTATTTTCAGTACTTTTTAATGATGTAACTTGGCAAGTTTTAATAGAAAATTATATACTTGACACATTGCAGTCCAAAGGTGTCGATTCATTGCCTTGAAAAGGTGTGTGGTGTGTGAAAACTTGCCAAGTAACATCATTAAAAAGTACTGAAAATAATAAATGTTATCAGGAAACTGCTAAAAAAACCGGTGTGCGTTTCTCTGACTATTATAATTTTAGGTATTTCTATGTAACGTGATACTTATTCAAAATGTACCTTACAAACTGCTGGAAATCAAGTGTGCATTCCTATAACTATTTATGATTTGAGGTATTTTTATGGAACTTGGTACTTATTCAGATCTCACTTCTTTTATAGGCGAAGCATTCCCATAGTATCGAACTTGGCAGCCTTTCACATTTATGTTTTTGATGGGATAAATATTACTCTTCTACTATTTCACGACCTCCTAGCCTAGTCGGTAGTAACTCTGTGCCTATGAAGCAGGAGTGTCCGGGTTCGAATCCTAGTCAGAGCATTCATTTGTGTGCTTATCACGGATATTTCCTGAGTCA
Organism: Pammene aurita; assembly: GCA_947086415.1. Lineage (NCBI taxonomy): Eukaryota > Metazoa > Arthropoda > Insecta > Lepidoptera > Tortricidae > Pammene > Pammene aurita. Next base: position 344,604 of record OX352305.1, on the reverse strand, counting down.
TGGATGTTTTCTATGTATAAATTTATGTATTTATCTATATCTATCTATTATATATACCATCACCTAGTACCCACAACACAAGTCTTATTATAGCTTAGTATGGGACTGGGTTGATTAATGTAAGATTGTCCCATAATATTTATTTATTATTATGATTTGAACCTAGGCCCTGCAGAACTGAATTTTAATATTTAGTGGCTCTGTGAGCTATAGACCTCGCAAGCATAGCTAAAACTGAATAAATTCGGGGTCGATAGAAAAATGAAATAATGTAAACAAACCCATTTACCTTCATCGTTTCGCAATCACGCACTTTTAAAGAACAACCATGGTTCCATCCTCAATTTATACACACAAACTTGTTATTTAAATTGAGTTTTAGTAAAATATCCGTTAAGTACTTACATATACTTCAGCGAAAGCGAAGTTCTTCAATAATATTGCCTAGAAAAAACAGCCATATTTGGTTACCTTATTTTATTTTTATTGACCGCGAATATAGATGTATGGCTCTGTCAATTTGATTTTCCAAATACTGAATCGACAAAAAAAAAACAGATAATAGGTAACTAACGGCTACTAAAAAGGCTGGCCGAGTTTGAATGAAAAGAAATTTCCGTTTCATACATGGCGGCCCTGCCTGCCTGGCCAGAAGAAGGCTGTAGTGTAGTACAAGAAAGACACACCTAACTCCTAATTATAGTTCTTCTTAGATTTGAAAGCGACAGAACTGCATTAGACCAATCGCAACTCCTTTTAAATGGCGGGGCAAATATGCATTGAATGATATTAAAGTTTGAGTCAGTAATTATTTCTAAGGAAGATATGTATTAAATGCCAGTGAAATAAGTCAAATATCTGACCCGATTTCCATCATCAATGGATAAATCCATAATTATTTATCGGTAAGATTATCCAATAAGGATAAGTACGAATTTAAAAAATAATAAAAGAAGAGTTAAATATACCTACGACGCTACGACTCTTTTGATGGTAATTTCACGACGGTGGCAAGCAAGCATACGGCTCGCCTGATGGTAAGCTGTTACAGTAGCCTATGGACGCCCGTTACTCCAGAGGATTCACATGCGCGTTGCCTACCCTTTAAGAACCAATACACAATTTTTTTTAAGAACCTCATACTGTAGCCCTCTGGAAAAACTTTATAAGGGCCATTTTATTTAAAGTCGTTTCCTCCACTTTTTTTTTAATTTCGCTCCATCGTGTGGGTGTCGTTGGAGCTCTTTAAAAAATAATTAGGGTCTTCGTAATATTTTTTGGATAAAACTAATACTCTCGTAAATAATAGCTCCGAAAGTTTAAAACTGTGGGTACAAAATTTATGAGAAAATTCATGAAAGTGAGGACTAATACGTATTAGTACTAACTTTCAACAAAAACTAGATAGAATAAATTCGATTGAGCCGTTTTTGAGTTATAACTTATAACTCAAAAACGCATAGTAAAAGGACGTAAGTGCCACATAGTAAAATGACGTAATATCCCTTAATAAATTACCTTGTGAATGGATTTATCGTAATAGGCCGGCAACTACGGAACCCTACACTGAGCATGGCCCGACATGCTCTACGCCGGTCTTTTAGAATTATGTTTAAAGTTAACGTACTGAATGCTCTGCATGAATACCTATACTGTGCAAGGAACAGATGTTCAAACAAACGAGTTCAGAAGCGAATACCAGTGAAATGTAAATTTCACTAGTTTTTTGGGATTGGGAAAACAAAAACGACCCGCGAACCATTTGGTTTGTGAAAACTACTTATAGCTATCATCTGGTTTAAGTTATACAAAACAGGGAGTGTGAATCCCAAGACCCGCACCGTTCGCGGGGACTGGATTTAGCCATGCCAGAACAAAATGACGAACTTTACTTTTGATCTCAGCTTTACATCACTTGCAGCGCATCTCACCCGAAATAATATAAGAACTATGAGCAACAAATACCAAACTAAGAAATATAAAAATTTATAAAATATCGCTGCTTATCTAGAATAACGTTACATTTCAAAATTGTGTTTTTACAGTAGAGAGGTTTGAAAAACTACTAAAATGTAATCGTTATAACTTTTGAAGGAATAAACATTTGTCGAATTTTCTTTTTTTCATAGTTACGGTATTTATAGGTACTGAAGTATAACGCAAATTAACGCAACAATAGAATAAAACATTAAGTATATTAAAAATAATTACTACTGTTTGACTATACTTTGAGTTATGACTTCGCATTTTGCACTATAGATCGGTTTTTATTAGCGACATCGTCGTAACACGAATTAATTAAAAATATACTTTTAATTTTATGATCAATAACGGCGATTTTAGTGAATTATTTAGTAATACGACAATACCAGTCACCACAACCACCACCACCACCAGTCAGTCTTCTACTCAGAGCTGCAGAATGGAAAACGGAAACAGGGCGGCCAGCTTCTGCGCTACAAAGATGTGTTCAAGCGCCACATGCGAATATGTGACATTGAGCCATCGCACGGGAGAACTGTAGAGAGATTTTAATTTTTAACTAATTAACACAAAATTATGACCATAAAACCACTTTTTTTGCCTAAACCGGTTCGACTTTGATGTCAAATATCTCGAAGACAATCAATATTGAAGTAAATATAGGATACTATATTGTTTAAAGCCGTTACTGATAACATGATAAGCTATATAAATCATTAGAAAACTAAGGGAATCAGATCTAAGGTCGTTGGCGCCAGGGAGCCCCTTAAAATATAGGCCCTGTCCTATATATAAATATAGGCCTGTGTTTATAACTGAGACAACTTCGGCAGTTTTTACCTAGTTTGGTATTACTATTTTCCAATTAAAATATTTTGCTAGTCTGTCACTGTGACCTCCACCCATTAAAAGCTGCCAGATGCCAGGATCTAGCAATAAGAATAGTATAGCAATCTAACCAGACGGGTTTTGTTGCTCTCATTATTGTGTCATATCTGACGTGGCTAGCTCTTAGTCCAATAGCAGCTTAGTGACCCTTAAAAAAAGCTTATTAATACCTACAGCATTTCACGTGAATAATTATGCTATTAAACAACATTAAGCATTATATACTACTTAAAATTGCTATTGTAGACCCTTAGGCTCTAAAACAGCTAAAATCTGTATAGGGGCTGTTCATAAATTACGTCATAAATTTTTGATGATTTTTATCCCCCCCAAATCATCCAACCCTGCCCCTGCCAAATAAAGTGACGTCATTTAAAAAAAATGCGTTTTTAGCTTAATTGTAAAATAAATAATTTTTAAGAAAAAAAAACCGACTTCAATGGGGGTAGCCGGTGAAGGATTATTGTAGATAGATGGTGCACTTAGATTCCATACAATGAAATAACTTGCTTAAAAAACGCAGCGGAGAGGACCAATCGCCAAACGTGAACTATGCGTCGTTGAAGAGTTCCGTTCTGATTATCATCAACAGTTCCACTTCATCAAATGTCACTCTTTTGAATGAAAATGCTTGATTTGTTGATAAAAATACAAAAGTCACTTTATGTATGCCTTTAAGATTTGAGGAATTCCCTCGATTCCTCGTGGAACTCATCATCAGAACTTGAGCTTGACGAAAATTGGTCCTGACAATCTAACTTGCTTAACAAACATAGCGAAGAGGAAGAATCGCCAAACATGAACTATGCGTCGTTGAAGAGTTCCGTTCTGTTCATCATCAGCAGTTCCACTTCATCAAATGTCACTCTTTTGAATGAAAATGCTTGATTTGTTGATAAAAATACAAAAGTCACTATGTGTAAGCCCTTAAGATTTGAGGAGTTCCCTCGATTCTTCATGGATCCCATCATCAGAACTTGAGCTGGACGAACATTTGTTCTGACAATTAAACTTGTTAAACAAACACAGCGAAGAGGACGAATCGCCAAACGTGAACTATACGTCGTTGAAGAGTTCCGTTCTGATCATCATCAGCAGTTCTACTTCATCCAATGTCACTGTTTTGAATGAAAATGATGGTTTTGTTGATAAAAATATAAAAATCACTATATGTATGCCTTTAAGATTTGAGGAGTTCCCTCGATTTCTCATGGATCCCATCATCAGAACTGCGTTTTGACAAAAACGGGACCAATCTGTATATATATACTTACAATCAAAAAAAGACTTTTCAAAATCGGTTCAGACATGACGGAGTTATGGAGTAACAAACATAAAAAAAAAAAAAAAAAAAAAAAAAAAAAAAAAAAAAAAAAACATACACGCCGAATTGAGAACCTCCTCTTTTCAAATCTTGAAGTCGGTTAAAAACTATTTAGGAGATAATATTTTATAGCATTAAAAGTGTATAGAAACACGTATTTCATTCCTTTTTTTACACATTGAAGCACTTTTTAAAGATGCTTGAGATGATGTGATCTTCGGAATGACCGCCCCCCCCCCCCCCTCCTAAGTCATGCTACCATCATCCGATGTCCAGACCCCCCCCCCATTTGAAATGACGTATTTTATGAACAGCCCCTTATAGTGAATTACTCGGTTTTATAATGGTTTAAATTATTGCTATTATACAGCATTAGGAATGGATTACCTACTTATAAATGCTATTGTACACCCTAAAGCATTAAAAATAGCTGAAAGCTGTATAGCGAATTTACGTGGCATTATAATGGCTAATATTCTTGCTCTTAAACAGCATTAAGCATTTATTTATGCTATTGTAGAACCTAAGGCACTAAACCACACCGAAGCATTAGTGTAGCAAACCAAAACACAACTGTACAGCTGAATGCTGTACAGTTGCATTTTGGTTCGCTGCACTAAAACTAATGGCTAAACAAAAGCATTTACATATGCTATTATACAACCGTTATACAGCGTAAAGCATCATATAATGCTATTGTAGAACCTAAAGCACTAAAAACAGCTGAAAGCTGTATACCGGATTTACGTGGCATTATAATGGCTAATATTCATGCTCATAAACAGCATTAAGCATTTATTTATGCTATTGTAGAACCTAAGGCACTAAACCATACCGAAGCATTAGTGTAGCAAACCAAAACGCAACTGTACAGCATTCAGCTGTACAGTTGCATTTTAGTTCGCTGCACTAAAACTAAAGGCTTTAAAAAAGCATTTACACATGCCATTATACAACCGTTATACAGCTTAAATCATTATATAATGCTATTGTAGAACCTAAAGCACTTAAGTGCTTTTAAACAGCTGAAAGATGTACAGTTGCGTTGTGGTTTGCTGCACTAAAGCTAAAAGCTTTACAAAAGCATTTAGATATGCCATTATACAACCGTTATACAGCTCAAAGCATCATATAATGCGACAAGTTGCTCGGTGAACGTATATAAGACTTTATACGTCCTTAAGTTCGAAATAAGTTAACTATTCATATGTTATAATGCTTTCTGTGTTACTTGGGGAGGCATACAGTGAGGTCGAACGTGCAAGCCTTCGAAGAACAGAGGCGAATTGAACTCGACGCTAAACGCGATGAGTTAAAGATCCGTCCACCTGCGGTCATCAACTATAATTTTGTCGGAGGGGTGCTGACTTGCATTGAGTGTGGCCGCATGTTCACTGCAAAGATGGCTACGTCAGTCACCTGAGAGCTCACGACCGACGCTCTACCTAGCCAGTACACTCAGTCGCCATGGCCGAAATCGGCCATGATGATGACTAATACAACAATGTTGTTGAAAAAGATAGACGTGTATCTTGTTCATAAGATTGTGTCGGAAACGGTCGGAATAGACCAATGGCAAATCGGTACAATGCTGCCATCTGGCCGTTTTTTCTCATGGGTGTTTTATTCACGATAAACTTTGGCTTGTAGCGCGTCTAGTTTTATATGTACACTTACTTGCAAAACGGAGTATTTCGAAATGCAACGTTATTCTAGATAAGCAGCGATATGTATAAAGATAAGGTCGACTGCCGTTCCCGTTCACCCGTGCTTTGCAAGAGGTTGGATGAAGGAACTTTCAAATTGTAGTGAGCTCTACTACAACCCCAATAAATTTCATATAGATCAGAAAAACGTTACTAAAGATATCGCGCGACAACTATTCAAAATCAAAAAGCCATCGAAATGCACAGACGTCTAGGTAGCCAGCTGACAGTTCCGTTGTGTCCGAAGTTGTCTGTAAGAACTTCACTTCGCTTACGCTCCGCTCGTTCGATTAATTTTGATTTAATTATGATTATTTACATTAATGATTGAATCCCAACTCTCCTGCCCTGACGCAAGTTTTGATCTGTCCACGCGCCCACCGCCCGCGAAACAGGTACTCGTACCATAACTTTTAATTGAGTCATTCATTTCTGAACAAGCTTAAGCCCATCGCCGTCGGGGCTCCCGTGCAGATCCCGGTCCTCTAGCACATTCGGTTTATTTATAGGACTAAGTACTGTTATTGATTAAAACTTTCTTGATTCCCCGTATAATCTACATATGTATATTAAACAGTGGTGTCGATCACATCATTTATTACTCAAGAACGGCGGAACCGATTTTAGTGATGTTTAATTTTTTGGATTTATCTCCGTCCCAAATAACAGAATAACTATTAAATTATAGGAGAAATCAAAACAAAAAGTAGTTGGTGGTACGAAGTTCACTGGGTCAGCTAGTTTTATCTGAACAGAATATAATCAACATCATGTGCATCACTCAACAGAGGGGAAACTAAGCGTGGATCAGGATTAACTCCAGTTTCCTCACGAAATACTTCAATTTAGCTCAGTTTCTTCATTTACCGAAAAGCGACGTCGACCTTCGACCGAAAGCCAGCCTTACGGCAGAATACTAAGGCTCTTTACATGTGAATCACTTATACATCTACAGTATAACATTATACTTGTCCTGAGGTTACCTACTTCATTCTTGTTCACAGGAAGGGTGAGAGACTTAGAATACATTTATATCTAAAATGTATTCTAAGTTGTAATTGTCCGGTGTCCAATAATGTACAAAAATATTTTGCTATTTATTTATTATTATACACGATGCAATTTTAATCACCAGTCATTTAAGCGAGGTGATTAGTTAGGTATGCCATACTGAACAACTTTTACTATAATCTCAGTCTCGAAATCCCAGAAAACTGTTGGCTTCCCCATAGCAAACGACGAAATTTGGATGCGTAGCCAACGTGTCAATCGTTAACGCTTCGTAGCGAACGAAACGCAACTGTCACCGTCGCACTAATATGAAAGAGTGATAGAGAGGTACGATACGCTACGGAGCGTTAACGATTGGCACGTTCGCTACGCCCCCTGATCATCTTAAAGTTCTGCTGATGACTGTACCTTCTCTATAAACAGCATCAACTAAACCAATGTCAAATGGTGTAGCCAGTCATTAATTTAATTAGGCAATGCATTAAGCAATCAATTTGTAAACTATGTATATTCCATACTGATATTATAAACGCGAAAGTGTGCCTGTCTGTCTGTATGTTATCTTTTCACCATTAAACCCGCTGAACAGATTTAGATGAAATTTGGTATTAAGATTGAGCGTCGGGAAAGCACAAAGGATAGTTTTTTATTACAAAAATTATCCCTTAAGGGTGTGAAAAGGGGGGTGTAAGATTGTATGGTGAATTAATAACCGCTGAACAGATTTATATGGGTATGAAGTTTGAGTTCTGGGTGAGGATAAATAATATTCTTTTATTCTTGTAATAATCCCTAAACGTGGGCGGGTTACTTATTCCACGAAGACAAAGTCGTAGGCTAAAGCTAGTACTTAATTCAAGAGTAGATAAATGGCATTTTAACTAATTTATGTGTATACTTGCAAAAACCGTTTTTATATTTACCAACTAGTATAGATTAAAATATTAATTTTGTACATTATAAATTGTTGAGTAATGTTATACTTAGTCGTGGTAAGTACGTACAAGGATACTTATGTGCGCTTAAAACAAAACTCACCTTTTTAAAACTTTTTCGTAGACAGTTTTAGTTTCAATTTAATTCCAATTCAGCAAAGTCGCCGAAGTAACATGTTCAGCTTGTAGCGAGTTTGGCGGGATTCGTAGCACTCGTAGCGGATCGCGCCGGGAGCGGGGGAGCGGCGGCGTGCGAGCTACGCCGTAGGCCGTAGGCGACTGGATACCTGTGGCGTCGCCCGCGTAGCTCCCAACTCCCGACTAGGATAATATATTATGATTTAATAATATAGGGCGTGATATATACCTATGTCAGCTTTTTATTAAGTTGATTTGTGATGTAATGTTTAATATTTAACTGCCATTATTTCCGATGGTTCCCGGTATATCACAGACGCGGTTAGAGATGCTTAGTGAGAGGTTGATAATTAAATCAGAATACTAAACGTATTTTCATATTGTTTTTAGATAAATGAGAGGAGGCCTGTGCCCAGCAGTAGGACGTATACTATAGACTAACATATTATAAATATAAAATGTTGTTTGATTTTTTTCTCCCCTGGCAGTGGATTTTTCAATTTTACTTTATTTCTAAAAATGGCGGTCCGTTAACAGACGTTTCTGCAAAATACAAAATTGATTTACTTTCTCGAAACCTGTAACAACTTAATCCACCTTTTAATTTTAGTACCGATAGGTATTCTTCGAATGGACACTTCATGTTTTATTTATTTAAAGTTTATTGCACAGTAAAAAATTTACACAAGGAGAACTTAATGCCGAAAAGCATTCTCTACCAGTTAACTGTCGGGCGGTAATAGTTGCATGAAATTATTATAAAGGTGATTATTTTTTAATTTTATATAGCTGCAATTATTAATAATCTACATACCCGGGGCGGTATGTAGATTATTAATAATGCCATTTTATAAATAAAATACGTCAATCAAAAATGATGGCTCCCTGCTGCAAGACTGACGAGTTCTAGTTACGACATTTTTCTAGAAGATGTTTGCGCAACTTGCTCTCAAAAGAAGATTTGGTCTGAGCTTGGCATATCTAAAGGGGCATATTTAAAGACGAATCGCATTTATGTTGAAGATAGTGAAGAAATATTTGTCATAGAACCGGAGCGATGATAAGGGACAGAAAGTATGCGGGAGAAATGGAGCTCGCGGCCGGCTGTGCCGTAACAAATTGAAATTTAGACCGCAGCAGGTACTCCGGTGCAGCTGGATCGTATAATATGCTAAAGAGCGTACACAGGACTACGGCACCCGCGTTCACGAATACGAAGAGACATGGTCATTCTTGCCGAGCTACGGTCATTTTGCAACCGCATACTGCATAGCCTGGGGGGCCGTACGAGGTAGACGCGAGGTTAAGTAAAAGCGAGTTTCCGAAATAAGAATGGCATCAAAAGATATCAAGGAGGTCGTTTTAATAGCTTAATTCGGGTGGTTTGAGAAGAATTAGAACACATTGAGAAGATTAGTTGTATTTTAATATTCCCGCGTAAGGTGCCAAGTGTTTCGGGCTCAAACATTGTGTTGCCAAGAAAGTGAAAGGATGACGACAAGTCACATGCAGAGTGAAAAGATACATTGTTGTCATCACCATCAGTCATAACAATGTAAGGCAGGTGTGTAGTTTATAGTTTATAAAATAATAAATATAATAATTATCGTAGTTATGTGTACGTATATATAACAACAAAAATAACTATAATTTAATTTAACACTATGTGTCCCACCGGTTGACCATTCACATTAAGTAAATGACATAATCATGAAACACTATTTTTCATATTGAAATATGGTGTTGTTCACTTTCTTGTATGGAATTTAATGAAGTTTCGTTTGCCATACACATTCATTGCATACAAAAATCGATGGCAACAGACTCTGGTACTCCTGGCAGCTCTTGTTTTCAGACATGCATACTAGGATCCAAGAAAACATAAATTTCAATACTGCCACTATTAGTTGACCTCCAATTAAGGCCTAAACTAGGGTTTCATCGTCAAATTATTTAGCCTTAGTGATTTATCCCTTTAAAAAAAATTGCATTGCATGGCACTGGGGCCGTATTACTTATAAATTTAAAACACATCTATACACGATCCAACTTCAATACAATTCCAAACAGCTAGCCCTAAACGTCTGAATCAGTAATGTCAGAATTTGCTTGAAAATTATTCCGATGCAACTTCAATACAAGTTCAATATTGCTTGATTATTTGTTGTGTGTTGGAGTCATGTTTGAAATATATTGTGTATTTAATGTATTGTTTATGTATTTTTTAATTAGAATACGGCACATTATAATGATAGCTTATTGTGCAGTGATCTAACGAACTAGTGTGCCGCTAGTGAAGAAGTCAGTCGGACATAGGGTCAGATTTCTCGAATTTGCTCGAGACTTCTCGAACTCGAGACAACTCGAGAGTTTTGGCTCATTTCGAGACGAGAAAAAAAAGATTCGAGAATTCGAGAATTTTCGAGTCCCGAATTTGAACTTCGGGTTACCTGCCTAAGGCTTAAGTGGGTCCTAGGATATGTTTATTTATGGGGTAAGTACGTTTAATTTTATCTACAGTTTTTTGTAGTTTTTTCCTCCCGCATAATATGCTTCTATTCACAGTGTAAAATGCGTTTTATGTCTAGTCCCTTCAGAATAGTATGAAAGAACTGGATTTTGATTTACTATATTTCGTGTCTTTCTATATAATATATAACTGTTTGGTTTTGTGATGAATATAATCATTTAACTACCTACATTATTAGTGTAAAAGGCAATGTCCTATATTTTAACTAAAGGCTGATTTTTATATGTAATTTAGGTATATTAGTATTGTACAGTTAGTCGTGTCGGTTTAGTAAGCATCGATAGCAGTTGGTCAGAGCGATCGGACCGGTGTTCAGAAAGGTCGCAAGTTCGAATCTTGTTCGATGCCGTGAATTCTAAATAACTATCAAGTTATTTAGATAGTTAAGGAAATAAGATGTTAGGTACTTAAATTTTATAATTGAAAGAAAAATGAAAAAAATTACAAAATCAAAAAACAGCAACAAATAAACTGATGTTGACGGGAAAATAATTATATTAATTTTTTTCACCTTATTCTACTAGCGTCGACTGAAGTGACTGAACCCATATCATTAAGCGCACCTAACGCGGTCCCCAAAACGGACCACAGTAGGAATTCTGGTCAGCTGTCATTTTGACAGCTTGATATCCGGACGTCCCGTGGGAAGTGAAGTGGATGCCGGGCGCGGGCGTTTTTCTCTGCGCCGCAAATTGAAACACGACACCCGACACCATTCTACTCGCACTAATCGAGTTTCCAGTGAATCCTCTGAGTCCTCTGACACGCGGCGCCGAGAAATTTGTAATGCATAGTTGTCAGGAAACTATTAGGTTATATTATAAGTAAGGCGGTTGTCACACTGCCGCCGCGTCTCGTTGCGAGACGCGGAGCAACGGACTCGCATGCGGAGACAACGCACCCACGTCCGAGTTTTCTCCGCATCTCCGTCCGGAGCTGCGATGCGCGACGTCGCGCGTTACTTCCGTCTCGCGTTCATTTCACATTCGAACGCTAAGGTGGAAATAGTTCCTATTTGTCGATAAAATGGACACGGAACTTATTCAGAACGCTGCGGTGATACTTTTAGTTTGGTTTTTGTACAATCGAGTCATAAAACGCAGAAGACACTGGGTACATCCCTATTTACAAACCAGACCTATAAATGGGTCTTTTGCTAGAGATTACCAAGATTTAAGGCAGCATTAAGATTTTTTTTTATTGCACCCGTATGTCAACCGCGTCATTTGATTATTTGCTAAGCAAAATTGGAGTGATTATTACTGGCGCAGCCACAAATTTTCGACGTTCTATTACAGCGGAAGAAAAGCCTTGGCTTACGTTCAAGTAAGTAAATAATCTACTACTTCAATCTCCAATTATACTTTTATAAGAATTCCTAGATTATGATTAAACGAACGACTTTCAAATTCAAAAATAAACTTATAGACGTCGATATCCATTACGCCTACGTCCTTTCTTGCACTAAAATCCGTACGGCACTGCGGAGCTCGGTGTGACATACCCAGCGGCACGCACCGCGTCTCCGTCCGAGCGCGCGAGTCGTCGTGCGTTTCGCTCCTCCGCGCGTCGAGGCGGAGCCAGTGTGTCGTACCATGCGATTTTTCTATATAAAATCAAGATTCTACATACAAAGTTAAAAAACGCGTCAACGGACGTCGCTGCGAGATGCGAAGCAGTGCGACGACCGCCTATGTATGATTTAATATATTTTTAAAATATATTGTAATTTATAGTTACATCTTATGTACTGGAAAACGGGGGGAGAAGGGACAAAACTCAAATTCAAACCTCGATAAAAGTTTATTTTTCCATGTGTTACATTTTTTTCATATGAATTTTAGTTTTTTATTGAATATCTGTCGTATAGTAATACCATTAAAACTAAAAAAAAACAAACATTACAGTTATACAAGTAATGCGAAAACAAAAATACCTTAAAAAAACCGGCCAAGAGTGTCGGGCCACGCTCAGTGTAGGGTTCCGTAGTTTTCCGTCCGTCACAGTAAGTGTCCCCGCTTAAGAGTTAATCAAAGACAACTACGACAATTCGAGCACGACAAATTTTTGACCTAATGTATGGGCGCACCTGCTCCGACCCCATTAAATCAGAAAAAATCTTAACACCGCCATGTAGGATATGAGCGTTCCACGTACAGCGACATCTATCGGCAAATTAAGTAAACTATTGCGCGCGAGCTTAAAGTATGGAAGATGATTTTTATGGGATAATTATTTATTGCGTGAACCGATTTTCACCGTTTTTACTTTATTTGAAAGCACGTCATTTCATTGTGATTTTGTAGAAATTACAGGTACAATACACACCTGCTTATACGGTTAAATTACAAACTTAGAACAGAAATTAAATTCTATTTTTTTTTCAAAAACTATTTAACCTATCAAGTTCAAAATAATTTTCCTAGAAAGTTTTTATAAAGTTATACTTTTCAGATTTTTTTCATATTTTTAAAACTTATGGTTCCCCCTCGGTAAGAGCCCCCCCTCTTACTTTTGAACCATAAGTTTTAAAAATATTACACATTTTTTTTAACTTCTGGAGCGATTATTTCCGAACTATAAGGGTTCCTAGTTGACTACGGAACCTAGTTTCGCCATGTCTGCCCATCCGTCCGTCCGTCCGCGGATAATCTCAGTGACCGTTAGCACTAGAAAGCTGAAATTTGGTACTAATATGTATATCAATCACGCCGACAAAGTGGTAAAAGAAAAAAAGGAAAAAAATGTTTTATTAGGGTACCTCCCCTATACCTAAAGTGGGGAGTGATTTTTTTTTTCATTTCAACCCTAACGTGTGATATATTGTTGGATAGGTATTTAAAAATGAATAGGGGTTTACTAAAATCATTATTTGATAATGTAAATATTTTCGGAAATAATCGCTCCAGAAGTAAAAAATACTGTGTCCCCCGCCCCCCCCCCCCTCTAACTTTTGAACTCAAAAGTAGAACTTTATAAAAACTTTCTAGGAAAATTATTTTGAACTTGATAGGTTGAATAGTTTTTGAAAAAAAAATACAAAATAATTTCTGAAATAAGTTTGTAATTTAACCGTATAAGCAGGTGTTTATTGTACCTGTAATTTCTACAAAATCACAATGAAATAACGTGTTTTCAAATAAAGTAAAAACGGTGATAATCGGTTCACGCAATAAAGAATTATCCCATAAAAATCATCTTCCATACTTTAAGCTCGCGCGCAATAGTTTACTTAATTTGCCGATAGATGTCGCTGTACGTGGAACGCTCATATCCTACATGGCGGTGTTATTTTAACTCTTAAGTGGGGTCACTTATGGTGACGGACGGAAAACTACGGAACCCTACACTGAGCGTGGCCCGACACGCTCTTGGCCGGTTTTGTTTTTGGATTACGGCATTCTCTGTGTGGTGTTACTAATACGGTTTTTAGGTTATTTCATTACATGTGCTAGTTGTGCTATATTTTGCCTAATGCCAAATTACATGTTTCTAGGTCCAAGGGAAGGGTTTTTAGGGTTCCGTAGCCAAATGGCAAAAAACGGAACCCTTATGTATTCGTCATGTCTTTCTGTCTGTCTGTCCGTCCGTATGTCACAGCCATTTTACTCGGAAACTATACGACGTATCTGAATAAAATTTACACATAAGGTGTATTCTGTATGTCGCTACTTAGTTATGTATTTAAATTTGAAAAAAAAAATATTTTATGGGGGGCGCTCCATACATGTAACTAAATTTCAAAAAAATTGTTTTTACCAAATATCAACATGTGACACATCAATCCATAGGTCTTTAATAATAATATTAAGGTTTTTTTGATCATTTTGTGATTAAGTGAATATTTTTTGAAATAATCGCTTCGAAAGTCAGAAAAATTGTGTAGCCCCCCCTGTAACTTTTGAACCGTAAGTCCAAAAAATATGAAAAAATTTGAGGAGATGCGCCTTAACATATACTTTCTACGAAAATTGTTTTGAACATTATCGGTTTAGCCATTTTTGAGTTATTTCCAAAGGCATCTTCACTTCTTCCATGGGTATCAGATACGACCTTTTGGTATTAGTTTGGTTCTTATTCCATTGAAGGTACGGAACCCTCCTATGCGTGGTCCGACACGCACTTGGCCGGTTTTTTATTGGTTTTTCGTGACATAAACACGCAAACACACTTGTGACATAAACGAACACATGTTTTGATTGAGTGACGGACCTGGGTATGTCCTTACTAGTTAAACTACTTTCAAAAGAAAGGTAAGTATGGGCACCGCGAATGTCATCCCAAGTGTGGTATGGCACAGAACAGATAATTAATCTCTCTCAAACCTGAAGCAGATCCAGACTGGAGAAGTACCTACCTCCTTACAGAAAACCACAGCCAAATAGCACTTGGCCCTACTCATAGTGTTATGTTACTGCCGGTGAGTAAGGTTGCCAGAGAGCTCAAAGAGGATGCATAGTGTCGACGAACCTTACCTTCTTGTCCCTTTAGCCGTCAACACAGTGAATTGTCCTTTATATAAAAGGATTTGGCGACACGCATGTCGCGCATGTGATATCTCCGGTGTTGCATAGGCTATGGTAGCCACTTACTATCAACGGCAACTTGTTTGCGTGGTATTAAAGAAAAACTTTGAGGTTTGATTTTCATAGCATAAAGGGGCAGCTTACTTTACGGTTTAGTATTAATTTTCCCTTAATACCTATATACGCGTTCTTGAAACAAAGGGTCTTGTCGAAAGGACAGACGAACAAGCAAAGTTATCCTAGTTATTTAACTATAAAACTTTCGTGAGACTATAGAACTTTCTTTAGAGGTCTATAATACCTTTAAGCTGTAAAGGTTTGTACGGAATCCTCGGTGCGCGAGTCCGACTCGCACTTGGCCGGTTTTTGTCGAAATGATTGCATATTACATTTTGATATTACAACTTCCCAAAAAACAAAAGTTTATCGTTTGAGTTCCATTAACATAATTTAAAACTTAGATAGTTTTTGTTTGTTTGTAGGTAGGGGACTACCTATCTATAGTATTAAAAATATATAAATATTATTTGATAGCGGATATTCAACAGAACCGTAAACTAAAATTTATAGATGTAAGTTTCGCACGTCTTTGACCTAAACAAACAGATATCATCGGTGAATATGTCATTACATAGTTAACAAAACTATTCAAATCTTGTTCTCTTCAAGCTTCGATTTATTACTTCAATATGAGAAAACACATTACATTAGATAGGTACTTAATAAGTAGTACAAGTACGTGCAAGGGTCTACAACATTTTCTTACTGATATTTTAACTGTATATTTTCTACGGATGATGATACATTTCGCTGTGTAAAAATAAATTCTGTAAAATGGTATGAACGGATTTTCTCAGTTTACTAGTCGTAGTACTCGTAGTTAAATTCCAAAACATCTTATTTTGATTTGATAAAATCGTCAAATAATCGAAAAAATATGGGGCTGATTTTGTTTCAATTTAAATGTCCCTGCGGAACTAATGAGCCAGCCATATTTAAACTGAACAAACAAAGATTAGAGAAGATAAATAGTGCAGCAGGTACATGCAAAATAATAATTACCTATAATATTATACTCAATATCTGCAAATTTGTAATTTTACCCATTAATTTAATCAAATTTATATAAAATTTTACGAAAACTTTCCAATACCGGGATTCCTATATTTCGATATTGGTCCTTAACAATACCGGTATTGAAATATCGTCAATATTGGTCCGAGATTCCGGTATTTCGAGTTTCCGGAATTCCGGTATTCATGCCCTAGTGCCATCAATTGATAATAAAATAATTAAGTATGTAATGTCATGGTAATAAAGGAGGTATCTATAATATAATTTGACTAATGTAAATTTGATACATTGTTATACGCAATAAATTCATTAATCGAGTAAAATGTTTTCTCTAATAGCCATTTAAAAAGCGCTGTATTAAATTTCGTATATGGCAGATCTTTTATATGCTGTGGTAGCCCATTGTATACCGTGACACCCATTGAGTAACAGTTGTTCTTAAAAGCAGCAGTTCTTTGCTGTTTAGGTACAACAAGCCTGTTTGTATTCCTAGTGTTTCTAGGAAATACTTCTTTTGCTGTCTTAAACAAGTTCATATTCAGTTTTACAAATTTAGATACTTCAAACACATAGAGACAGGGCAGAGGGAGAATATTTAGTTTAGAGAAAAGAGGTTTACAAGAAGTCATCGGGCACACTCCACATATGGCACGAATACATTTTTTTTGACAGATGAATGCCCTTTGAACATGAACCCCATTTCCCACACGATCAGTCCATATCGAAGCACTGATTCCACATAGCCATGATAGGCCATCAATGCTGTTTTTTGATCAGCCGTTGTGCGTAGTCTGTTCATGACAAAAACAAATCGATTTATTTTGTTACATACATGTTCGATATATCCCTTCCATTTCAAATCAGTATCAACAATCAGGCCTAGGAATTTTGTAACATTAGCATTTTACAAGGTGTGTCCACTATAATTAATATTCAATGATATTGTCTTCGGTTGCCGCGATAGTTATTCATGAAATAAAACAATTAAAAACGGATTTTATCGCGTGTATTGAGCTTAAATTACATCCCGACGTTCCGAACACTTTACAGCGTTCGTGGTCAACGGGTCGACCCGTTAAACGTACACGCGATAAAATCCGTTTTTAATTGTTTTATTTCATAATATTCAATGTCCAATTTAAGCTATTAAAATTCATATAATTAGTATTAGATAAATGTACTTGCATATTATTATGTTGCATCCAGTTAATTACGGCAGCTATAGTTTTATGTACATTAATTTCATGATCTAATATAGTTTCAATCTTATTATTTGTGACAATAATCGAGATGTCGTCGGCAAACAGAATACATTTGTGGGACGTCACTTTCGGTAAATCATTAATATAGGCCAAAAATAGTAGTGGGCCTGAAACACTCCCTTGAGGAACTCCATAATGGTTAAATTTATAGTCAGACTGGTGTATCTCTATTTCCTGTAAACCACTTTTCGTTACACACGGGAGGATTTTCCTAAATTTCAGTACCGGGGATATGAAAGCGATCAGTGGAACACTGTATCTCTTCTTAGAAAACGAGGGAAGTCTCCAATGCCAAACAATCTTTTCGAGACTGAAAACATTCCTCGTTGTTACAACGAGCCGTTACCAATATCGGTAGACAAAAAAAGAGACTTGATGTTTCTCCTGCCTTTGATAAACTCTAGCGCGAGATCTTTTTATGAAGATTTGCCTTTTTCTGAGAATGTAAGAGACACTCATCCGTTGGAACCTACTGAACATAATGATGTTTAACTGATAATAATAGTAACGAAAAAAGCTCTTATGAAAATGTTGTAATACTCTTGTAATGTGATTGTTTTTTTTAGAATCTGTTGTATTATTATGACTTATGAAGAAAATTGTTTGGTTTTGTAGTTAAAAAGTCTTCTGGGGGAAGAATTTATTATTTTTTCTAATTAAAACTATCAAAAAACGTGCCTTTTATTTCATTTTATTCCGTGAAATTTCGATACAAAACAAAAGAACTATTAATATAACTCTTTTTAAATCCAATTAAAATTGACTGACATGATGTGAAAATAGGTACAAGTCGATATTTTTGTACTTAAATAAAAATGTGTATGTCATGTCATACTTATTCATTAGACAACTAAACTTTAACTAGGAAGTTTATTAAAAAAACTAACACAAAAAGAGTTATTTTAAAAATATTTTAATGCATATCTTTTTTCACTTACATAAAAAGTACGTGAAAAGAGGGACTACTTTAGTTATATCTCATAAAAGCTTAAAATCAAATGGTTACAAGTTAATTATTTTATTAACCGTTAATTTTATACAAAATCCAATAATACTACATAAAAAAGAGCATTTTTTATACTTAAACTGCATTTAAAGTTATATTTCATTTTAAACTATTACGGCACAGAGCGCTGTAAAACATTCTCACTTTGTTTTTTTGCTCTCCTGTAAAGTAGCAATTTTCGACTTGTATCGTTTTTCACTAGGGGCACAGATTATTCTTTATTGCGTGAACCGATTTTCACCGTTTCTACTTTATTTGAAAGCAAGTCTTTTCATTGTAATTTTGTAAAAATTACAGGTACAATACACACCTGCTTATTACGGTTAAATTACAAACTTAGTTCAGAAATAATTTTGTATTTTTTTTTCAATTACTATTCAACCTATCAAGTTCAAAATAATTTTCCTAGAAAGTTTTTATAAAGGTTTACTTTTCATATTTTTTTCATATTTTTAAAACTTACGGTTCAAAAGTTAGAGGGGGGGGGACACATTTTTTTTTACTTCTGGAGCGATTATTTCCGAAAATATTTACATTATCAAAATAGTAGTTTATGTAACTGTTACGTAATAAGGGTCCTTAAAACATGAGTGTGGTTTTATGAAATGAGCCGCAGGCGAATTTCATAATAAGATCACACGAGTGTTTTAAGGCCTAATTACGTACAGTTGCATACACTGCTTTATCTACACCCATATTATATATATTAAATTAATTGTTCGGAAACCATAGAATGACCGCCATTGTACCGTCATGGCCTACTCGATTGTGCCGGCGCTCGCGCGGGACCAATCGAGTTGGCCATGGCGGTAACATTATGTTATCAAATTCGATGTTCCAAATTTGAAACTCATTGCTTAACAATATTTGAGCATGCATAGTTAAAATTACGTTACTGCCGCAGATAAGAAACTTTATCATAGTTAAATCGTTTGTTGTAATGCTTGTCATTGTCTACGGTTTTTGAACGCATTTTAGAGTACTTACAGTATGAGTGTAGATAAAATTATTTTAGTAAACCTCTATTCATTTTTAAATACCTATCCAACAATATATCACATGTTAGGGTTGAAATGAAAAAAAAATCACTCCCCACTTTACGTATAGGGGAGGTACCCTAATAAAACATTTTTTTCACTTTTTATTTTACCACTTTGTCGGCGTGATTGATATACATATTAGTACCAAATTTCAGCTTTCTAGTGCTAATGGTCACTGAGATTATCTGCGGACGGACGGACGGACGGACGGACGGGCAGACATGGCGAAACTATAAGGGTTCCTAGTTGACTACGGAACCCTAAAAAGATCATCTAGAATTATGTTTATCAGAACTATGTGATTCGGGTATAAACGTAGATGTAATCTGTCTAACCGAGACATTTATTAGATCAGGCGAGAAAATAAACATCTTGTTGCGGCATTACGGATCACATTTCTCTAGGAAAAGTAAAAGAGGAGGCTCTTGTATCCTAATAAAAAAAGGTCTGAGACATAAAACTATAAAACCGATTAACGATCTAGCTGAAATGTTCACCTTTGAATGCTGTGCCGTAGAGATTTCCTCTATAAATGTAATAATAGTATGTATCTTTAGAACACCGTCATCTTGTTTGAGTTTATTCTTTGAGAAATTGAAGTTACTACTATTTATGTTGTCAAGAAGTTATTCAAAAAAGAAATTTATAATAGCAGGGGACCTTAATATCGATACACTTAAGACTAATAAATACAGTTGCGAGTTATTAGATATATTAAAAACTTCAATTTATACGACCACATTAACAAACCGACACGACAACATGCGTGCCTGGATCACATCATCAGTAACATTAAGGACAGTACTGGCACAGTTATCCCCTTAGGGCTCTCTGATCATGGCACAGCCCACATTGTTCTCATTTAAGCCCAAAAGAAGCCCAATGCTACTAAAAACTGTCACTATACTTAAAAAGGACTACTCTGACGAAAATGTACACAAATTTAAGGAAAGCCTGAGCAGTTTGTCTTTCCAAGATGTGTATACAGAGCCAGATTTAAATAGAGCCTTCGACAATTTCCATGAGGCAGTGTGTCTATTTTATAAATTATGTTTCCCACTTTAAAAAGTTAGAATAACAAATAGGAACAAACTAAAGTGGCTAACTACTGGACTAAAGATAAGCACAAAAAGAAAAAGACAGTTAAGATTTGATTTCTATAAGGAAAAGTCGTCTGAAAACAAAAATAAATACATTGCATATTCAAAATTATTGCGGCGTTGTATTTCGCATGCCCAAAAAAATGTAAATAAAAAGTTTGTTTTAAATAGTAAAAACATATGCAGGGCCTCTTGGAAAATCATAAAAAATGAGGCAGAATATTCTAATTTTGACCAGTATATTGATACAATTAAGTATAATAATCTGACTATCATTGACCCAACTAATACTGCTAACACATTTAATAATTACGGGTCGACCCGTTGACCACGAACGCTGTAAAGTGTTCGGAACGTCGGGATGTAATTTAAGCTCAATACACGCGATAAAATCCGTTTTTAATTGTTTTATTTCATAATATTCAATGTCCAATTTAAGCTATTAAAATTCATATAATTAGTATTAGATAAATGTACTTGCATATTATTATGTTGCATCCAGTTAATTACGGCAGCTATAGTTTTATGTACATTAATTTCATGATCTAATATATTTTCAATGTTATTATTTGTGACAATAATCGAGATGTCGTCGGCAAACAGAATACATTTGTGGGACGTCACTTTCGGTAAATCATTAATATAGGCCAAAAATAGTAGTGGGCCTAAAACACTCCCTTGAGGAATTCCATAATGGTTAAATTTATAGTCAGACTGGTGTATCTCTATTTCCTGTAAACCATTTACGCACTTAATTTCTACACATTGCTGTCTGTTTTCCAAATAGGATCTTAGCCATTGCAATGCTAGTCCTCTGATGCTGTAGCACTCTAGTTTTGCCAAAAGTAAGTCATGTGCAACAAAGTCAAATGCCTTGGACATATCAAAGAATAGGACGGTAGTAAGGCTGCGGTCGTCGCAGTGAGTAGAAATTTCGCTTACTAAGTTAAAAACCGCAAGCCGCTGGATGCAACATAATAATATGCAAGTACATTTATCTAATACTAATTATATGAATTTTAATAGCTTAAATTGGACATTGAATATTATGAAATAAAACAATTAAAAACGGATTTTATCGCGTGTATTGAGCTTAAATTACATCCCGACGTTCCGAACACTTTACAGCGTTCGTGGTCAACGGGTCGACCCGTAATTATTAAATGTGTTAGCAGTATTAGTTGGGTCAATGATAGTCAGATTATTATACTTAATTGTATCAATATACTGGTCAAAATTAGAATATTCTGCCTCATTTTTTATGATTTTCCAAGAGGCCCTGCATATGTTTTTACTATTTAAAACAAACTTTTTATTTACATTTTTTTGGGCATGCGAAATACAACGCCGCAATAATTTTGAATATGCAATGTATTTATTTTTGTTTTCAGACGACTTTTCCTTATAGAAATCAAATCTTAACTGTCTTTTTCTTTTTGTGCTTATCTTTAGTCCAGTAGTTAGCCACTTTAGTTTGTTCCTATTTGTTATTCTAACTTTTTAAAGTGGGAAACATAATTTATAAAATAGACACACTGCCTCATGGAAATTGTCGAAGGCTCTATTTAAATCTGGCTCTGTATACACATCTTGGAAAGACAAACTGCTCAGGCTTTCCTTAAATTTGTGTACATTTTCGTCAGAGTAGTCCTTTTTAAGTATAGTGACAGTTTTTAGTAGCATTGGGCTTCTTTTGGGCTTAAATGAGAACAATGTGGGCTGTGCCATGATCAGAGAGCCCTAAGGGGATAACTGTGCCAGTACTGTCCTTAATGTTACTGATGATGTGATCCAGGCACGCATGTTGTCGTGTCGGTTTGTTAATGTGGTCGTATAAATTGAAGTTTTTAATATATCTAATAACTCGCAACTGTATTTATTAGTCTTAAGTGTATCGATATTAAGGTCCCCTGCTATTATAAATTTCTTTTTTGAATAACTTCTTGACAACATAAATAGTAGTAACTTCAATTTCTCAAAGAATAAACTCAAACAAGATGACGGTGTTCTATAGATACATACTATTATTACATTTATAGAGGAAATCTCTACGGCACAGCATTCAAAGGTGAACATTTCAGCTAGATCGTTAATCGGTTTTATAGTTTTATGTCTCAGACCTTTTTTTATTAGGATACAAGAGCCTCCTCTTTTACTTTTCCTAGAGAAATGTGATCCTAGTTCGTAATGCCGCAACAAGATGTTTATTTTCTCGCCTGATCTAATAAATGTCTCGGTTAGACAGATTACATCTACGTTTATACCCGAATCACATAGTTCTGATAAACATAATTCTAGATGATCTTTTTAGGGTTCCGTAGTCAACTAGGAACCCTTATAGTTTCGCCATGTCTGCCCGTCCGTCCGTCCGTCCGTCCGCGGATAATCTCAGTGACCATTAGCACTAGAAAGCTGAAATTTGGTACTAATATGTATATCAATCACGCCGACAAAGTGGTAAAATAAAAAGTGGAAAAAATGTTTTATTAGGGTACCTCCCCTATACGTAAAGTGGGGAGTGATTTTTTTTTCATTTCAACCCTAACATGTGATATATTGTTGGATAGGTATTTAAAAATGAATAGGGGTTTACTAAAATAATTTTATCTACACTCATACTGTAAGTACTCTAAAATGCGTTCAAAAACCGTAGACAATGACAAGCATTACAACAAACGATTTAACTATGATAAGTTTCTTATCTGCGGCAGTAACGTAATTTTAACTATGCATGCTCAAATATTATTAAGCAATGAGTTTCAAATTTGGAACATTGAATTTGATAACATAATGTTACCGCCATGGCCAACTCGATTGGTCCCGCGCGAGCGCCGGCACAATCGAGTAGGCCATGACGGTACAATGGCGGTCATTCTATGGTTTCCGAACAATTAATTTAATATATATAATATGGGTGTAGATAAAGCAGTGTATGCAACTGTACGTAATTAGGCCTTAAAACACTCGTGTGATCTTATTATGAAATTCGCCTGCGGCTCATTTCATAAAACCACACTCATGTTTTAAGGACCCTTATTACGTAACAGTTACATAAACTACTATTTTGATAATGTAAATATTTTCGGAAATAATCGCTCCAGAAGTAAAAAAAAATGTGTCCCCCCCCCTCTAACTTTTGAACCGTAAGTTTTAAAAATATGAAAAAAATTTGAAAAGTAAACCTTTATAAAAACTTTCTAGGAAAATTATTTTGAACTTGATAGGTTGAATAGTAATTGAAAAAAAAAATACAAAATTATTTCTGAACTAAGTTTGTAATTTAACCGTAATAAGCAGGTGTGTATTGTACCTGTAATTTTTACAAAATAACAATGAAAAGACTTGCTTTCAAATAAAGTAGAAACGGTGAAAATCGGTTCACGCAATAAAGAATAATTTATTATCCCATAAAAATCATCTTCCATACTTTAAGCTCGCGCGCAATAGTTTACTTAATTTGCCGATAGATGTCGCTGTACGTAGAACGCTCATATCATATCCTACATGGCGGTGTTATTTTAACTCTTAAGTGGGGACACTTACTGTGACGGACGAAAAACTACGGAGCCCTACACTGAGCGTAGCCCGACACGCTCTTGGCCGGTTTTTATATAAGAAACTTGCAATATTTTGGTGTAATACACTAAAACTTTTGTTCACGAAAAAAGTTTTCATACTACGTATGTGTTCAGATAGCCTCGTAACGATGTTCCGGCCAGTCTCTCCAATGTAACTCTTCCCACAGGAGCAGGGAATCATCTAAACCCCAGGAACATTCAAGGGCTCCTTATTCTTCGGCGAACGCATGCACTGTCTGAGCTGGGCTTGTGGGCGGAAAATCGTCTTGATGCAATATCTTCGGCGTAACAAGTGTCCGATTTCATCCGTCACACCCTTAATATAAGGCAGGTAACCTTTCCACTCGAACAGGCCTAGGACTAGCTGATGCAATGGCAACCCGATTACTCTGCCTCCAGTTGCAACCGTTTCTCTCCAGCACCCGCCTTACGTGAGCGAGCTCTCTGTCGACATAATCATAATTAATCAGTGTTCTTGGCACATAAGATAAATGAGATGGATGATGATGTGAATCAGCCCTAAGATAACGGTCTGTATGCATCGGCTTCCGGTAACCTGTAGTTTCTAAACGTCCACCGGGATTCCGCACGACTAAGAACATCCAAAAATAGCATTTTCCCATTCCTCTCCTCGTTGATATGTTCCGTGATCCCCTTCAGGCCATCCCTTGTGACGATAGCAAACACGTCATCCACGTATCGCCACTAATATCTCGGTGGTACTGGCGTGCTATTTAAAGCTTTCTCTTCTAGCCACTCCATGAAAATATTGGCAGTAACAAACATGTCGAACAAAAATCGACTTAAATTACATAAGTTACCTTAGGGTTACCGAAAAGGTCATCTTTTTACTCCCAACGCAAAAAGCCCCTCTTTTTATCCCTCTCATAAGTTTGACATCTCATAAGTCTGTTTCATATTTTTCATACTCATATTTTTAGTCTGTTTCATACTCATATTTTAAATTTAAGTATAATGAATCTTGAAGCAAATCAAATTATTTTGTTCAATATTTTTTGATTTGCAATTTTTAAGTAGTTACACTACTATATATAAATTGAAAATAGATGTCATATACATCAGAAAAAGTGACCTAACCCTCCGGTGTCCGAGGCCAGATTTGAACTGGCGTCTTCGCCATATAACGCCTTTTATTTATCTCTTGTATGTCCTTCGGAGATGGATCTGTTGGGAATTCCAATGTAGGTATCCCATAAGAAGATATTACCATGTTTCCCCGCCAACGCCATACCGCCAACGCCTTACCATACGTTAAAAACTTCATTTGTTTAAAAACGTCTGTTTTTCAAAAAAGAATTTGTAAATTTATTTATGTTTCTGAATAGTTATTTATTTTTGATTGTTTAGTAATAGTAGTTTATGAAACTGTTACGTAATAAGGCCTAATTACGTACAGTTGCATACCCTGCTTTATCTACACTCATATTATTTATCCTAAATGCCGTGTTCGGAAACCATAGAATGACCGCCATTGCACCGTCATGGCCAACTCGATTGTGCTGGCGGTCGCGCGGGCGCGTGTCGGCGGACGCGCGGGCGCGTGCCGGTGTACATTATGTTATCAAAACTCATAACCTATCAATATTTGAGCACGTAAAGTTAAAATTACGTTACTGCCTCCGATAAAAAGCTTATCATAGTAAAATCGGTTGTGGTAATGCTAGCCATTGCCTACCGTTTTTGAACACGTTTAAGAGAACTTACAATGTGAGTGTAGATAAAATTAATAATATGGAATTGAAGAAGTGAAGAACCAAACTTTTATCAGTAACTCGTAGTCCTTGGTATGTTTCCACGGTTTATTCTTAAAACCCTTTAGGGTGATAGTGGATGGTTTTATTACCAGATTCCTCAATAAGTACTTCTATTATTCAATCAAATACAAACATCGAAAACATTGAAAAAATAATCAACCCAGTTGGACTTGAACCAACATCGATACGCCTTACCGGGGCTCGATATCGCTTTACCAATTAAGCTATGGGTTCAGTTACCGAGCTGACGAAATTCTCAATGCCTTCAATCATCTTTTTGCATTTATTTTTACATCGACTTTATAGCAGCCGTAAGCGACATCTAGGTGCCAACCACTAGAGTTAGATACCCTTCCCGCCGACCCTTTTACAAGTGTCACAACGGAAATAACAGATGGCGCCTGCTATCAACTCATAATTATTTTTTTACATGTTTTAAAGTGGGTATTCCACTCATACATTAGTATGTTATTCAATCAAATACAAACATCGAAAACATTGAAAAAATAATCAACCCAGTTGGACTTGAACCAACATCGATACGCCTTACCGGGGCTCGATATCGCTTTACCAATTAAGCTATGGGTTCAGTTACCGAGCTGACGAAATTCTCAATGCCTTCAATCATCTTTTTGCATTTATTTTTACATCGACTTTATAGCAACCGTAAGCGACATCTAGGTGCCAACCACTAGAGTTAGATACCCTTCCCGCCGACCCTTTTACAAGTGTCACAACGGAAATAACAGATGGCGCCTGCTATCAACTCATAATTATTTTTTTACATGTTTTAAAGTGGGTATTCCACTCATACATTAGTATGTTATTCAATCAAATACAAACATCGAAAACATTGAAAAAATAATCAACCCAGTTGGACTTGAACCAACATCGATACGCCTTACCGGGGCTCGATATCGCTTTACCAATTAAGCTATGGGTTCAGTTACCGAGCTGACGAAATTCTCAATGCCTTCAATCATCTTTTTGCATTTATTTTTACATCGACTTTATAGCAGCCGTAAGCGACATCTAGGTGCCAACCACTAGAGTTAGATACCCTTCCCGCCGACCCTTTTACAAGTGTCGCAACGGAAATAACAGATGGCGCCTGCTATCAACTCATAATTATTTTTTTACATGTTTTAAAGTGGGTATTCCACTCATACATTAGTATGTTATTCAATCAAATACAAACATCGAAAAGATTAAAAAAATAATCAACCCAGTTGGACTTGAACCAACATCGATACGCCTTACCGGGGCTCGATATCGCTTTACCAATTAAGCTATGGGTTCAGTTACCGAGCTGACGAAATTCTCAATGCCTTCAATCATCTTTTTGCATTTATTTTTACATCGACTTTATAGCAGCCGTAAGCGACATCTAGGTGCCAACCACTAGAGTTAGATACCCTTCCCGCCGACCCTGTTACAAGTGTCACAACGGAAATAACAGATGGCGCCTGCTATCAACTCATAATTATTTTTTTACATGTTTTAAAGTGGGTATTCCACTCATACATTAGTATGTTATTCAATCAAATACAACACATACATAGCTTAATTGGTAAAGCGATATCGAGCCCCGGTAAGGCGTATCGATGTTGGTTCAAGTCCAACTGGGTTGATTATTTTTTCAATGTTTTCGATGTTTGTATTTGATTGAATAACATACTAATGTATGAGTGGAATACCCACTTTAAAACATGTAAAAAAATAATTATGAGTTGATAGCAGGCGCCATCTGTTATTTCCGTTGTGACACTTGTAAAAGGGTCGGCGGGAAGGGTATCTAACTCTAGTGGTTGGCACCTAGATGTCGCTTACAGCTGCTATAAAGTCGATGTAAAAATAAATGCAAAAAGATGATTGAAGGCATTGAGAATTTCGTCAGCTCGGTAACTGAACCCATAGCTTAATTGGTAAAGCGATATCGAGCCCCGGTAAGGCGTATCGATGTTGGTTCAAGTCCAACTGGGTTGATTATTTTTTCAATCTTTTCGATGTTTGTATTTGATTGAATAACATACTAATGTATGAGTGGAATACCCACTTTAAAACATGTAAAAAAATAATTATGAGTTGATAGCAGGCGCCATCTGTTATTTCCGTTGTGACACTTGTAAAAGGGTCGGCTGGAAGGGTATCTAACTCTAGTGGTTGGCACCTAGATGTCGCTTACGGCTGCTATAAAGTCGATGTAAAAATAAATGCAAAAAGATGATTGAAGGCATTGAGAATTTCGTCAGCTCGGTAACTGAACCCATAGCTTAATTGGTAAAGCGATATCGAGCCCCGGTAAGGCGTATCGATGTTGGTTCAAGTCATACTGGGTTGATTATTTTTTCAATGTTTTCGATGTTTGTATTTGATTGAATAACATACTAATGTATGAGTGGAATACCCACTTTAAAACATGTAAAAAAATAATTATGAGTTGATAGCAGGCGCCATCTGTTATTTCCGTTGTGACACTTGTAAAAGGGTCGGCGGGAAGGGTATCTAACTCTAGTGGTTGGCACCTAGATGTCGCTTACGGCTGCTATAAAGTCGATGTAAAAATAAATGCAAAAAGATGATTGAAGGCATTGAGAATTTCGTCAGCTCGGTAACTGAACCCATAGCTTAATTGGTAAAGCGATATCGAGCCCCGGTAAGGCGTATCGATGTTGGTTCAAGTCCAACTGGGTTGATTATTTTTTCAATGTTTTCGATGTTTGTATTTGATTGAATAACATACTAATTTATGAGTGGAATACCCACTTTAAAGCATGTAAAAAAATAATTATGAGTTGATAGCAGGCGCCATCTGTTATTTCCGTTGTGACAGTTGTAAAAGGGTCGGCGGGAAGGGTATCTAACTCTAGTGGTTGGCACCTAGATGTCGCTTACGGCTGCTATAAAGTCGATGTAAAAATAAATGCAAAAAGATGATTGAAGGCATTGAGAATTTCGTCAGCTCGGTAACTGAACCCATAGCTTAATTGGTAAAGCGATATCGAGCCCCGGTAAGGCGTATCGATGTTGGTTCAAGTCCAACCGGGTTGATTATTTTTTCAATGTTTTCGATGTTTGTATTTGATTGAATAACATACTAATGTATGAGTGGAATACCCACTTTAAAACATGTAAAAAAATAATTATGAGTTGATAGCAGGCGCCATCTGTTATTTCCGTTGTGACACTTGTAAAAGGGTCGGCGGGAAGGGTATCTAACTCTAGTGGTTGGCACCTAGATGTCGCTTACGGCTGCTATAAAGTCGATGTAAAAATAAATGCAAAAAGATGATTGAAGGCATTGAGAATTTCGTCAGCTCGGTAACTGAACCCATAGCTTAATTGGTAAAGCGATATCGAGCCCCGGTAAGGCGTATCGATGTTGGTTCAAGTCCAACTGGGTTGATTATTTTTTCAATGTTTTCGATGTTTGTATTTGATTGAATAACATACTAATGTATGAGTGGAATACCCACTTTAAAACATGTAAAAAAATAATAATAAGTACTTCTATTATTTTGCAACACGTATGTTGACATATATCCGTTCTTAATAAAACTAGCGGTCATTTAATATATTTAATATTTTTTCTATCAAAAATCGAGCTAAAATATTTACACTGTTCCATTTCCATTACTTATTTTACCATATTACGACGTAGGTACACATATAAATTAAATTAAATTTTCTTAACTGTTGTAGTATGATATAACCAAATCTTCACAGCGTCTCGTTGCTCCTATCCTTTACCCCTGATAACTCTGTATTGTGTAAGCACAAGTCTGATGTAGGTAAGTAAATATATAATAGAACATAGGAGTAAAATATAATATAAGTAATTATCTCTGCAGTTAAGTAGAGATGTTGTCTTGATTAGTGAAGGCGCCGGGGTCAATGCCATCGCGAGGCCCGTTGTCTTGTCTAGACTCTGCTTACAAAAATGCTGGAGGTATTGATTGAATTTACCGAGAACTAGACCTGTACTAACTTTAAAACACGTTTAGACACAATCAAAATTTAACTTCAATACAACTCCAATTCATTAACTACGCAATACAGCTTGCGCCTAAACGTTAATACTTTGAATCAGAAATATCAGAGTTTGCGTGAAAATGGATCCGACGCGCGACGCAACTTCAATATAACTTAAATATTGGTTAGTTATTTGTTGTGTGGGAGTTATGTTTCAGAAAAAGTGTGTTTTTAATGGATTGTTTATGTATTTTAAAATTAGATTACGGCACCTAGTCTCCGTTTACGACCTGTTCCGTGTCGTTGAACTGACATTTTTAAAAGCTCTCCGTTTAACTTTTACCCAATCCAATTTTATCAGGTTTCGGAGTTTGCATAACAAAAATTTTAAATTAGAAATAAACACATTTCAAATTTTTGTGCTATATGGACAAAATAAAGTTTTACTATACCACGGATTTGGTTTAAAAAGATTCACCCCGTCCCGTCATAATCGAACGAGCGGAGTGTAAGCGTAGCAAGTTCTTACAAACAACTTCTGGCTACTGGGACGACTCGGCATTTCGATGGCTTTTTATTTTGAGAGTTTGTTCCACGATAACTTTAGTAACGCTTTTCTGATCTTCATGAAATTTGTTGGGGTTGTAGCATAGATACATGTAATTTGAGAGTTCGTATATGAGCAGGATCGACCAAGGGGTCATCTAGCTAGATGGCGCCAAAAAATCATCATAAGGGTCTTCTCATATTGGTCATCTCCTTTGCAAGGAAATCGCGAGTTCTCAGTTCGAGGAGGAGGACTAGTTATAGTCAAGATACACTCTAGCTAGCCTATGAATGTTTGTAACTGGAGCAGTCACCGGCGACAGCCATTCCCCACTGTAATATTTTATTCTTCTGGATGGTCCGTGAGAGTGCCCTTATTGGCAGTTTCAAACAAAGACTCGTGTAACTAAAAACAAAGACTCGTGTCAATGTCCGTTGGAATGCAATAACTATTGGAATGATCGTGTTCGGCCCGAAGTGTCTCGGAGCTTAGCATAAGCCAATGGCCAGACGCGTTTCTCACACCATTCCACGAAGCTGACTGACATTTTATTGAATATGTATGTGTGGAGTGGATGACTAACGAAAAATATAAAAAAATACACTAGACTAGATATATTTTCAGTGACCATGATTATGGTCATTTATCAGTTAGATAATACATTTAAACTACTAGTTTTTTTCCACCACCACTTCGATTTTGATATCTTAAAGAAGCTATAATAACTTTTTCACAGATTAGAAATTTGCAGTAACAAAACAGTGACCGGTGAAAATTTCCAATTTTCATCTCGCACGTGGGACCGAACGGTTCATCTGAAAAGAAAAACTAAATAGTGATAATTGTAGAAAATTTTAATTACTTGAATTTCTGTAAACAGACTACTTACTAAATGTTAATAGTTTTCGAGTTTTAAGCAAAAAACCGGAAAAAATTTTTTTCTCTTTTTTGCGATTTTTTTATGTTGTGTCACGAAATTTTGTCCGCAAACCTCAGATTCGGATTCAGCACCCTAATATACATATGGAATAAAGTAAATCAGAACTATCCCAAACTTTCCTAGTAAAAACACAATTTAACTGAAGTAGTTATATACCGAACCCACAAAAGCTGCCAGAGTAATAATTTTTAAGAAAAAAAAACCGACTTCAATGGGGGTAGCCGGTGAAGGATTATTGTAGATGGAGCACTTAGATTCCATACAATGAAATAACTTGCTTAAAAAACGCAGCGGAGAGGACAAATCGCCAAACGTGAACTATGCGTCGTTGAAGAGTTCCGTTCTGATTATCATCAGCAGTTCCACTTCATCAAATGTCACTCTTTTGAATGAAAATGCTTGATTTGTTGATAAAAATACAAAAGTCACTTTATGTATGCCTTTAAGATTTGAGGAATTCCCTCGATTCCTCGTGGAACTCATCATCAGAACTTGAGCTTGACGAAAATTGGTCCTGACAATCTAACTTGCTTAACAAACATAGCGAAGAGGAAGAATCGCCAAACATGAACTATGCGTCGTTGAAGAGTTCCATTCTGTTCATCATCAGCAGTTCCACTTCATCAAATGTCACTCTTTTGAATGAAAATGCTTGATTTGTTGATAAACATACAAAAATCGCTATGTGTAAGCCCTTAAGATTTGAGGAGTTCCCTCGATTCTTCATGGATCCCATCATCAGAACTTGAGCTTGACGAACATTTGTTCTGACAATTAAACTTGCTAAACAAACACAGCGAAGAGGACGAATCGCCAAACGTGAACTATGCGTCGTTGAAGAGTTCCGTTCTGATCATCATCAGCAGTTCTACTTCATCAAATGTCACTGTTTTGAATGAAAATGATGGTTTTGTTGATAAAAATATAAAAATCACTATATGTATGCCTTTAAGATTTGAGGAGTTCCCTCGATTCCTCATGGATCCCATCATCAGAACTGCGTTTTGACAAAAACGGGACCAATCTGTATATATATACTTACAATCAAAAAAAGAATTTTCAAAATCGGTTCAGACATGACGGAGTTATGGAGTAACAAACATAAAAAAAAAAAACATACACGCCGAATTGAGAACCTCCTCTTTTCAAATCTTGAAGTCAGTTAAAAAGATTGGTTATAGGTACGCTTTGAAAAGCGTTATTTTTACTTCCTAAATGTCGCATTTACTGCATTTCAGTCGAGTGGCGAAGACGGGTGAGTTGCTTTATTACTCTTGCACCAACTCTGCAATTTGATCTACAAAAACTAGTGTCCGACCGAAGTTTCGGTTTCGGGTTCGGCCAGTTTCGGCCAAAAAAACGTGTTTCGGCCCAAGGTTCGGTTACGACCAAAAAAACTGCCGAACGTTTCGGCCACGTCAAAACTTTCTACATTGTACTTAATCTGACCATAAGTTCTGTCACAGCGTTTTTAACTGATAAAATAGCCGTTGTACAGTCACCATCAAATATATCAGAGCGGCCACGGTACTCAAAAATATCTGAAGATGCACTTTATCGCCGTGACAATAGGGGCGTTGTTCAGATATTTGTGACCATCTTAGCCGCTCCGATATATATGATGGTGACTATACAACGGCTGACATGTAACTGAAATAAATATGTACTATTTAACACGTCTATCAATGTTTCGGTTTCGGTTTCGGCAAAAAAACATGTTTCGGTGGGACACTAACAAAAATACCACCGCGTCTACTACAAAATATAGGTCGTAATACATATTTACATAGTTTCGGAAACTAAAAGTTAACATTTTAAATGGTTATCTCCACAGGATTGATTGATATGAATAAGTAGGTAGGTACACAAATTTAAGATTAAAATGGAATCGGCCATGCGGGTGTAGTTGTCATGTATCTGAACATTTAATGTTATTACTATTTTCTACATTAAATTAAATATCTACCTAAGTTGGTACAAGCAGTGGATGACATAAAAATTAAAAGGTGCCACATTACTTGCAATACAGTGATTATTGCGGACATAAATCATTCTTTAGGTTATATTATTATTGGTTTTAGTCACTATGTTAGAGAATAACCTATCTGCAGGACGATACAAACATACTGGTGATACATTTAAGGGATCATAGGTATAGTATTTCGGCTAGAAAAAGTAGAAATATTTTTTCACACCACCTGCTCGACAATGCCAAATTATATATCATGCAAACCTCACCGAAAGCTAATCATTATAGCCCTTGGCTTTAGCCGGGTTATAATGTTGTACTAAATCTCATTATACCCCGCTGGTTAATAATGTGATTTCACTTCCCATAGTTCTTATTGTTATGTGCTTAAAGTCTAATTTGGTAAAGTCCGCACGGTGCACAGCCCCGCGACGCCAGCCGCGGCCCGCGCCGCCGCGTCGAACTGATTTGAAAATCGAATTTATTCGGAAAATCGTGCTGGCCACCTTTTTTAAATAGGTACCTAAAACAAATGCCGCGAGTGTCATAAGACGCTGCAGTATACGGAGTAAAACTGCAGGTTCTATAAAATTGAAGATAAAATTTGAATAAAATGGACTAATGTATCAAGAATAAATTTTTAGGGTTCCATAGCCAAATGGCAAAAAACGGAACCCTTATGGATTCGTCATGTCTATCTTTATGTCTGTACATCCGTATGTCACAGCCATTTTACTCGTAAACTATACGACGCATCTGAATAAAATTTACACATAAGGTGTATTTTGTATGCCGCTACTTAGTATGTAGATTTGAAAAAAAAAATTAGGGGGGCGGGGGGCGCTCCATACATGTAACTATTTTTTTTTGACTAAATATCAACATGTGACACATCAATGATAGGTCTTTAAAAATAACATTGAGGTTTCTTTGACCATTTTGTGATTAAGTGAATATTTTCTGAAATAATCGCTACGAAAGTCAGAAAAATTGTGCCCCCCCCCCACCCCTGTAACTTTTGAACCGTAAGTCCAAAAAATTTGAAAAAATTTTAGGAGATGCGTCTTATCATATACTTTCTACGCAAATTGTTTTGAACATTATCGGTTTAGCCATTTTTGAGTTATCTCCAAAAAAACCAAATGCACCAGATACGACCTTTTGGTATTAGTTTGGTTTTTATTCCATTGAAGGTACGGAACCCTCCTATGTGTGGTCCGAAACGCACTTGGCCGGTTTTTACTTTTGATTTACTTTAATAAAAATCCGTTTCTAGCCTTAGCTATTTTATTGTCTCGCAAGAGGTGAGAAAAGTAGAGTATACTCCTCGGGGATAGATCACTGTTTTTGTCACGGGCGCGCTTGAACCCCTCACTACACTCAGGACTCAGTCTTAATTCCCTCGCTTCGCTCGGGAATTACCTCATAACCCCCTCGCTGCGCTCGGGAGTAAAATCTGGAGTCCTTCGTTACGTTCAGGATTCAATATTGCGCCCGTGACATAAAACAGTGCTTTATCCCCTTGGTGTACAATCTACTATTGTATGAGATACGTCATACCAACTGGCCAGCCTTCCTTATAAAACCATTTCATTTTGCGTCAAAAAAAATGTTTAAGTTTTTCCTAATTATGATACGATACAAATTATAACCTTAAACGGATCACTACTTTTGTAACTTCTTGTCAAATGAGCAGAGCGTAAGCGAATCGAAGTTCTTACATACAACTTCGGACGCAACGGAACTGTCAGCTAACTGGCTAGGTAGATGTCCTTGCATTTTGAAGGCTTTTTAAATTTGAATAGTTGTTCCGCGATAACTTTAGTAACGTTTTTCTGACCTATATGAAATTTGTGGGAGTTGTAGCAGAAATCAACATAATTTGAGAGTTCGTATATGAGCAGGATCGACCAAAGGGTCATGGAGCTAGAAGGCGCCAAACAATCGTCATACGGTCAAGACCCTATGAAGATTATAACAAGTTATATGTATAAGGCCAACTCGTTTGCAAGGAAATCGCGAGTTCTCAGTTCGAGACCGAACTGAGTACTCGCCTAGCACTAGACTTGCAAGTATGCGCTCGCGCAGCCTTTGTGAATGCATACTTATGTACACGAACACGACCTAGGTAAAGGTTACGAGTAAATGACCATTGTCTAAACTAGATGTTAGAAGTACCGTTATTTATGTTCTAACTTTGCCAGCTTTTAAAAAAGAAACACGATTTTCTCAAAAATGCTGTATGATAACATCTTCCTTTTTTAGATCAATAAGTCCATACTGATCATACGCATCCAATTTTTTGACAATAGATTTTTTTGATCATCAGCTTACCCACTTTTCTATCGATTTTGAGGGCGGGTAAAGTTACGTCGAGTTTTGCCCAACATTGCCCACGTCGATGCTGTGCTTATATAAGCTTTTCTGGAATTATAACAAGAATCACAGCAAGGTTTTGGGTAATCCTATAGTTCCCTGTAAAAAGCTCAGCGATAAGTACGTAAACTTTTGTACAAATCGGTTGGGAAAAGTTAGGTATCCGTTTTCATACAAGGCGCACCCAAACATTTCAACAGTACTTAGGCTTGTCACTCTTGATTAAATTTCTTTAATTACGTCATGCAATTTTTTTCAAGGCATTAGTAGTATAGTGATTAATTAAGACATAGTTTAATGAGTTAATGTTTATTATTTCTAACAGAAAAAAATATAAAGAGCCAACCATAGTAATGCTTACAAATAAATCGGCAGATTGAATACTATGGTTTAACGTCAACACTTCATTCAGCACGTTCATTTTTTGTTTTCAATGTTATTGTATCTCAATGTACTATCGGGTTCATAAGTGCATACCCAATTTATGAATGAATTCATTGAAAAATTGGGTATGCAATTATGAACCCGATGGTACTTGTACTAAGCGTCACAAATAAATGTTTTTATTATGAAATGTTTTTCTTGTTGACACTTAAATTTAAAAGACTATTCAAAAACAGTTCCAAACCGTTCTACACTCGCGAGCAAATAATACGGGTCAGTGACAAAAACCCTTATATTTTGCAAATTAATAGCGGTATGTGCAGGAAACTAACTGTGTATTAAAGAGAATTTAATATCGAATTAAATTGAACCTTCAATGTTCTACAAGAATTCTGGAAAAAGTTTTATTTAAAAAAAGTCGAATTTGGTACCAAATTCATATTGAGCTTATTTCACTTTTGATTGTTTTCTCACTTTTGTTTTCAATCTGTCAAAGCAAAATGATAAAAGGCAGTTTTTGTTGACTTTGACGGTCATTATTGAATTACTATCATGTCGCTAACACAAGTTGAATGTACACGTATCGTCACTTTGTTACAAGAAGGCAGAAGTCAGAGATATACAGCAAGAAGAACAGGCGTGTCACTATCTACGGTGCAGAGGGTCCTCCAACGTTTCCTACAAACTGGCAGGAACCTTCGAATCGAATACCAGGAACCGGCAGGCCGAGATGTACTACGGCTAGAGAAGATCGATTTATTGTAACAACAATGCTTCGAAATCGGCATCTCACTGCAGTTGAAGTCAAAAACCAACTTCGGGAGACCCGAAAAAATGACATCAGCGAGTGGACTGTAAGGCGGCGGCTTCGTGAAGCTAATTTGACCCCACATAGACCGGCAAATGGCCCAAAACTTGACAGAGGGCATCGAACTGCAAGGAAACTTTACGCACGCGAATATAGGCGATGGGGTGCCGAAGAATGGGCAAGAATTATGTTTTCTGACGAATCCAGATTTATGCTGTATGCACATGACGGGCGGCGAAGAGTTTACAGACGGCCAGGTGAACGTTTTATTCCAGCCTGTTTTGAAGAAAAAGTTGCTTTCGGCGGTGGGTCTGTTATGGTTTGGGCTGGAATCACTTCAGAGAGACACACGCAATTAGTTTTGATAGAAAATGGAACGTTAACTAGTGCCAGGTATGTGGAAGAGATTCTTAATGAGCATGTAGGCCCATATTTAATTAATATGGGTGAAAACACAATGTTCATGCATGACAACGGAAGGCCACACACCGCACAGATTGTGGAAGATTATTTTGAGGAGGTTGGCATGGCATCAACACTATGAACTGGCCCTCGAGAAGCCCGGACCTAAATCCGATTGAGCACGTATAGGACGAGCTCGGAAGGCGTGTAAGAAATCGAAACCCCGCCCCAGCTACACTTAGAGACCTGAAACAGGCGTTAGTGGAAGAATGGGCTAATATCCCGCAAGAACGCATAAGAAACTTAATAAACAAGCCCAATCGTTTAGAAGCTTTAAGAAGAGCCCGAGGAGGCAATACGAAGTATTGATATGTTTTACTTTTTTTTTTGTTTTTAGTTTTGTGTGTGAGGTACCACGGTTGCTTTTTACCTATAATTAATTGATATCGTGTTTACTATGGTAATTAAATAAACAAGTGAATATCATCTCTAACTCTTGACGTTGTTTTATTAACTATGCATTTATCTATAATATACAATTTAATTCAGGCTCCTAGCTTTATTATTTTAGGAGATATTATAGTTTTTCGTACTGACCCGAATTATTTGCACGCGAGTGTATTAATAAAACAACCACCTTTTTTCGCGGTTCAAACAAAAAGGTGACAACCTTTTTTGGCCGTGGGCAAAGTTGGGCATCACTGGTTGCTATATTACTGCTTATCGTTTCCCAACGCCGAAACTCCCCCATTAATTTTCCCTTTAAAGTAAAATTACGATATAAACAATCTAGTTATTGCCTTAATAGTCTTATTACAAGTCATAGGTTTTACTCACCATCGGCTTCTTCATTTTATGAAAGCACTTAATTTTTCACAAAAAAATTGCCCGCGAAATAATGCACCGAACTCAACGATTTCTGACAATCAA
The DNA here is from genome assembly GCA_947086415.1 of Pammene aurita. Lineage (NCBI taxonomy): Eukaryota > Metazoa > Arthropoda > Insecta > Lepidoptera > Tortricidae > Pammene > Pammene aurita. Next base: position 306,400 of record OX352305.1, on the reverse strand, counting down.
CTGGCCATGTAGCCAAGATGACAATTGCTTGCAGAAAACGAAACGCAACGCTACACGCTCTCGCTCACTCTTCCATATTAGTGCGATAGAGAGACGGATAGCGTATCGATTCGTTTTTTGCATACGACTGTCATCTTGGCTAAACCCCCTGAATGAAGTTAGATACAAATGTGATACGCTATGTTGCCGCGCATATAACCTACTAGCTTAAATTCGGGGTAACAAACCATACAAACTTCCACCCCCATTTTAGGGAAGAGTGGGGTTAGAAAGAGAAAAAGTAGCCTATGACACTCTCCATCCCTTCAACTATTTCCACTTAAAAAATCACGTCAATTCGTCGCCCCGTTTTGCCGTGAAAGACGGACAAACAAACACACACATACACTTTCCCATTTATAATATAAAAATAGTGATGTTGCCAGATAGCTATTACATTTTCTACATTAACGGGTTTTGTTTCAAATTGTCATTTCGGGCAAAGTTTTATATGGGGGCAAAGTTGGAGCGTTTGACGATACATGTTTTTACGAGTAGTTCGTCGCATAAGTGAGAGTTACTTTTAATCAAAACGTTTTTTAGTAAGTAGATACCTATCTATAACAGTTTCTAGGTAGACAAGAGTGCGGAAAGTTCGACTTCGAGCGTAAATGATTTTTTTACTATTCGAGCTTTTAAATGTACCTATATTTACTAAATGAACATTTGTAATTAATTTTTAAGTGCATTTAACATAGTTTGACGTAATTAAAGTACTAACAAAATATAGTAAAGTAGCCGAAGTAGGTGTAGTACAAAGTACTTATACTGTAATTAGTATCTACTAAATAGTACTAAATGCTAGTACAATACAAATACAAATACAAATACAAATACAAATACAAATAATTTATTGAGAAAAGTATTTTTTTTTTTTTTTTTTTTTTTTTTTTTTTTTTTTTTTTTTTTTTTTTTTTTTTTTTTTTTTTTATACCACGACGGTGGCAAACAAGCACACGGCCCGCCTGATGGTAAGCAGTTACCGTAGCCTATGGACGCCTGCAACCCCAGAGGATTCACATGCGCGTTGCCTACCCTTTAAGAACCTATACACTCCTTTTTTGAAGAACCTCATACTGTAGCCCGCTGGGAAAACCTCGGCAGGGAGTTCATTCCACAGTCGCAGCGTTCGTGGGAGGAAATTCCTCTTAAACCGTACAGTGCGCGACCCATTAGGCTCCAGGGTGTGAGGATGAACACCCTGCCGGCGGCGAGCGGTGCGGTGATAGAAAGCTGCCGTGGGCATCATATCAAACAGTTCTTCAGAGCACAACCCATTGTACAAGCGATAGAACACACATAAGGAGGCAAAGTCTCTCCTTAGACTCAATGGTTCAATATCGCTCGTGAGTTTGGGATCGTCGACGATCCGCACAGCGCGCCTTTGCACCGAGTCAAAGGGCCCAAGCTGGTATCCAGGTGCTCCCGCCCAAAGGTGACAGCAGTACTCCATGTGGGGCCTGACTTGCGACTTGTATAGAAGCAGTCTCTGCCCCGGAGTGAAGTATCTCCTTGCTCTATTGAGCACACCGAGCTTTTTGGCTGCCAGCTTGGCCTTCCCTTCAAGGTGACTACGGAATTGGACGTCGCTGGAAATGTCGACACCGAGGATCCCAATACTCTCTGACATTGTAAGGGTTGTGCCTTGGAACTGAGGGGCCACAGTAAATAGGGTTTTCTTAGCGGTAAACGCGCAAACTTGTGTTTTTGTGGGGTTGAATCGGACTAAGTTGTCCTGACCCCACAGCGAGACTCCAGAAAGAGTGTTCTCGATATCGGACACAAGTTTTTCACGACTCTCTACCACAACGGATCGAGGGATATTGGCACGGCCCGTGTAAAAGGCATCCCCAGTACTGTCGTCCGCATAACAATGAATGTTGCCGATAGACAACATATCATTGATATGCAGCAAAAACAGCGTTGGGGATAGCACGGAGCCTTGCGGGACACCAGCGTTTATGTCCATGCTTTCGGAGCAACTGCCGTCGACTACAGCTCGTATGCTTCTGCCGGACAAAAAGCTGGCGACCCATCTGCACAATCCCTCGGGCAGGCCGTAAGCTGGTAACTTCGATAGAAGACCTCGATGCCAGACCCGATCGAACGCCTTAGCTATATCAAGGCTGACTGCCAATGCCTCTCCCTGACTCTCAATGGCTGAAGCCCAGCGGTGAGTGAGATACACTAGAAGATCACCAGTTGATCGACCGTGACGAAAGCCATACTGGCGATCACTGATCAGGTCGTGCTCTTCTAGGTATCCCAGGAGCTTTGCATTGAATATGCGCTCCATAACCTTGGAGAGAAGAGAGGTTATAGCGATAGGCCTGTAATTCGACGGGTCCGAACTATCGCCCTTTTTAGGCACAGGGTGCACGAGGGCAGTCTTCCATGAAGACGGCACTTGCCGTTTGTGGTAAGAGAGTGTGAAAAGGCGCGTTAGCACGGGACACAACTCAGGAGCACACCGTTTGAGCACAACTGCTGGTATGCCGTCTGGTCCGCTCGACTTGTGAACGTTTAATGATAGCAGCTCCCGCCGGACATCACTTTGTTTAATGATAATTTCCGGCATCGAGGCTGCGCACCGCGGGATGTCAGGCGGTACGGTGCTGCCATCATCGTTCAAGGTCGAGTTCGAGGCAAAGAGAGTACCCAGAAGATCGGCTTTTTCTTTTGCACTATGGACCAGATTACCATCAGCATTACGCAGTGGTGGTAAGGACGACCGACAAAAGTTTCCCTCGGCAGCTTTGGCAAGTGACCAGAAGGCACGACTCCCGGTGGGGTAGCCCACTAGCTTCCTACCAATTCTGCCGACGAAGTCGAATTTGGCTCTGGCAATTGCTATTTTACTGGACCTCGAGGCAGTGTTTAATTTACGTTTCACATCAGATATGTTGGGATCCTTATCAGTAACGGCCTTGGTCCAAGCCCTGTAAGCAGCCTGCTTACGAATTGTAGCTTCTCTACAGGGCCGATTAAACCAAGGTCGTTTCTTTGCTCCTGCAGCTATTACCGAGTTGGGAATGAAGCAGGCCATTCCCTCCAGTATAGTCTCGGCGACTTTAGCTGTACAGGAGTCAGGATCTTCTGATGTGAAACAGAGCTGCCTCCACGGGTACGATGCGTAGAATTCACGCAATCCATCCCAATCTGCTGACGTATACTGCCACACGCGTCGCGAGCCAGTTGGCCGTGGTGGATCAGGCCGCGCGCTAGGTGCCAGCGTCCGGACGAGGCAGTGATCGGACGAGCCGAGAGGTGCATTCACTGAGACGGAATATCCGTCCGGACGTGTGGTCAGCAGGAGGTCCAGTAAAGAGCTTGTATGGTCCTCGATATCTGGTATTCTCGTGGGAGAACGTACCAATTGCGAGAGACCATAGGCCAGAGAAAATTCGTAAGCAGACCTCCCCGCATAGTCGGTGGACCGAGAATCAAGCCACTCAATGTGGTGGGCATTAAAATCTCCCAAAATCACCAATTCAGCGGATGGGTACTGCTCCAGAACTCTGTCGGTCGTCACTTGTAGGTGCTCGAAGAGCCGTTTTGTGTCCGTGTCTCCGCTGTGAGACCTGTAAAGGCACGCGTAGACGCGGGTGTGGCCGCCGAAGTCTACACGCACCCATAGCACTGACAGGTCCCTGTCTTCATAGGCATGGAGGCGGCGACAACAGACATCCTGCCGAGCGTACATACATACCCCAGCGCGCCTCACAAACCTGTGTAGTACAGTGTTTGCTCTTACGGACTAAGTTTTTTTAACGACACGTGGTTAACAAATGCCTGAACTAGGATTCCCTGTGTTTCAGGCAGCGAAGGACAATATTAGTTAATTTTAATTATTCACTTAATTATAAACTATAAGTATTACACAATAAAACTCTTATCACCTTAACAAAATAAGTAGGTTCTTAAGTAATAAATATCAAAGGACAGTAGGTAGTAATTTTACGACTAATAGTAATTTCTCTATATCATCGTACGTCATTTTTTTTTGAAGGGCGCGTCGTAGAGTATTCTTACAACAGGCATAATTGCCTGTTGGACATTTTTAATCCAGTACATCATACTATTTCCTGCGTCAGCATAATTATAAATGGGGCCGAAGTCAATATTGCATAAATCATCTACAAGTTTGTTTTTATTTAATTTGTTGACAAAATGCGTGCACATGCATGTATTACGTGATTTACGATAGAGGGTTAGTAGGGCAGCTTTGTGGTCGGTCACTGTAGAGTTAGTAACAAGTGCTAATGCCGAATAATTAGATTTTACCATAATATGGTCTTCGGAAATACTGCGTATGTTTTGTGTTATAATGGATAATGGACTTTGACAGAGTCGAATATGTTGTTTGCAAGTTTCGACATCGCATGCTTTAGACTCTGATACGGAGATACTATCTAGGTCAGAGAGTATGCTATTATTCATAGGTAGTTAAACTAACGAAACAAGAGGTGCTATAAAGAAAATGTGAAAAGTTAGCGCTCTTAGGCGCCTTCATAGTCTATGGAGTTTAAATACCTATTTTGAGCCATTCGTCTAGCTGGGCACTCGGTGTCGCGTGTTTGGTGGTTGCATGGTTTGTTGTAGTGCGAGCATGTTGCACATTTTGGCGCTTCGTCCTTTTTTGTGCATTCCTTGAATGAGTGACCCGCTTCGTTGCAGTGGCCGCAGATGTTAGTCTCCATTTTGTAGGTCTTCGCCGCATGGTTGTAGAGCTGACATTTGAAACAGCGCGTAACCAAGGTGAAATCCCTTACAGGGCACGATGGCCAGTTCACAAAAAGTCTGTCGTTCGTAATTAAGGCCTTGCGTATCACTCCAGAAACTTCAATTATATAATTACAGGTCTCGGCGCCCTTTTTTCCGGATTTGTGACTTAACTTAGTGGAGGCCATCAATTTTTCGAGCGACCAATCTTGTAATTTATTGGCTAAGTTTTGTTGGTATATGCACTTCAGAACCTCAGGTTCCTGCATGTCCGCGGGAACTCCGATAACTACAATTCTGGGCTTGCGTTTTTGTGGCTCATCAACGGTGAGTCCAGAGGTCGTAAGCTGCGCTGATTGCTTGAGTTTTATGACGTCTTCTTTTGAGTCAGTGCTTATCACTACACCGCCGTTTTTGACCTTGCGCAACCCTCTCACGTGCAGGTTCATTCCGTTGGGCCGGATAATCTTTTGTACGAGAGATTTTGTCTCCTCACTCGATTTCAACTTGTCGACCGGGTAAATTGCGACTGAGCTGATGTTAGACGGTTGAACGTACCTCGTTCCATTTTTCTTAAGGGCGTCGGCAAACGAAAAAGATCGCGAAACATGTCGGCTGGATTCCTCAATCGAGTCCTTTAGTTCTTGGATGCGTTGTTCAAGGTTCATTTTTTCCTGGTGAGCTTGACTGGACTGGTATGCTTGGATTGCGTGGTTTTTTAGGGATTGATAATCAATAGCCATTCGTGAGGCTAAGTGGGTCACGTTGCGACACATGTTGTTAATTCTGATCTTCTGGTCAGTGTTACGTTTACCTTCTGAAGAAATAGCGCATACTTCTTGCAGGTTCACTTCAATCTTTTTCAGCCAGGTGTGGATGCCACTTGTGGGGATTACCTTCGGGGGCTCTTCTTCCTGTTGCATGTTTGCTGGAGCGGGTCCGGGTGACTGTCCACTCTTGTTAAATGGACTATTCACCGACATTTTCAATTACACTTGATTACTCCAGTTATACATTATACTATAGTCGTAGGTCGCGATAGATGACTAATGACCTAGATAACGTACGATTGGAAATGCAGACAATCACGAATTATGCGCGCGAATAATTAATTATTTTAATAAACACGTCTGATCTCATTGACGGCCAGGTATTATTCTTCTATTGCCATTTTTTCGTATGTGTATTAAATAAAACATAATTACATGCAGCGGCACGGAATCTAGGAGATCATAAAACAAACTCATTAAAAATATCTCTCTCCACTTAATATTCTTGTTTATACCTAATTTATGACTAAATGGTTTTTCCTGTGTATCATAAATAAGGTTTTCCCATCGTAAGGAAACCGGACCTAATCCCGACCGGCCTAGTTTTCCGTCTGGGTTAGAAGGTCAGATGGCACTCGCTTTGGTAAAAGCTAGTGCCTACGCCAATTTATGGAATTAGGTTGTCATGCGGACCCCAAGCCGGGACAAACGCATTGAGGATCGATGGATCATAAATTAGTTTTTCCTACCATACCTACTTCAGATATTTCCTGTTATTAAAATATCGATTAAAAACCAAACCTATTATGAGATGATGACACATGTTGAATTACGCAATAAAATTTAGTTGATAGAATGCAGAATCTATATAATAAAAACGAAAAACCAGAACGGGATAAAAAACGATGGATGAAGCGAGATGGCGCCTTACCAAATTTTAAGAACTTCCTTGACACGTTTCTCGAATACAACGCACATATCATTCGAAAAAACTATGCAAATCTATTGTATAAATATGAGAATAGAACAAGAGCATAAAATCTACCGCTTACGCTGTGTATATATTATACAATTAGCTAAATACATTTTGATATATTTCTTCATTTCACGAGCATCGGTCATTTTCGGCAACTCTCGGTTCGTTTCACTAAACTTGAATAAGTTTAAGTAGCCCAAATTATTTGACGTAAATTCATTATATTTATCATGATGGTATACAGTTACATCAGTGTTTTTTAACTCGATATAAAATTAAAATTGCTGTCAACCTCTATGCCCATACAAGTGACTTAAATAATATGGGGATAGTTTTCAAAGGGGTTAAAATGTCATAATATATCATAATTAATTATTGTAAGTATTAACTTATCATATCGCTAATTTGAAATTTGTTGGCTTGCGCAAAGTGGCGGACGGTAGCGGAGTTCATCGCAAGAATTCCCTGCAGCGCACACTGACGAGGGAAAAGAAAATACTCCATGATACCGCTCGCGCCCGTCAGTGCGGGGCCGGCATACCAGCGCCTACCGCCGCGGTATCCGTCATACGCACTATACGCATGGTATACCTTATCAAAAGGGATCTCCTTCACCAGTGTGCGCGTGTTCTTCCACGTCGCCCGCTCAGTTGCGCAAAGTTTTCCCGTCCCGAGGTCGCGCTACCACGGCGCTCTCGGAAAACTCCGGTGCATGTCGGTGGATGCTTACGTACAATACAATACAAAACAAATACTCTTTATTGAACACCTCAAATAAAAACCAGTACAGAAAATGCATAAAGTCAGAATAGAGGTAAATCACAGGCGGTCTTATCGCTAAAAAGCGATTTCTACCAGACAACCTTTAGGTAGTAGAATTGCATTAAATAAACTAAGTCATCACTCGAGAACCTTTCCGCCCCAACCCCAACGGCCATCGGTTCTACGTGCAATGTGCCCCGCCCACTGCTACTTTAGTGATTCGGAGGGCTATATCGGTTACTTTGGTTCTGCTGTGGATGGCCTCATTTCTGATGCGATCACGCAGAGAGAATCCAAACAGAAAGCATAGCCCTCTCCATTGCCCTTTGGGTGACGTTTCAGTTCCATATGTCATCACTGGCAACACACACTGGTCAAAGACTTTCGTCTTGAGACACTGCGGAATATTGGACAATAACAAATGTATATTAAGATACAATACACTTAAACAAAATAAATGCATAAATATATATATGTACATATACAGTGCCGGCTGTGAAGAAAAAGTGTGAAAAAGGACGAGACAAATAGTAAAGTTTGAGGAGCTTTTTAAATTAAGCGGGTGATTACACCCGCTATACTACTTACTTTCGCGTTATGCTCTAGCGTGCTCCTCAATATCTGCCGTGATGCTCCGAGGTTAGCCTCAGGGCATTCAAATGTATACTTTATTGTAATTGATATAGGAAAAATGCACATTGATCAATTTAATGTGCTCTGCGCCTCCCGTGCGCTGGTTTGCGGGGGCTTTTATTATTCAGAGTGACTATCAGATAAATACATCAAAATTGAAAGCAATCCATATTTTAATATTTACAGATGATCTGAACAAACAGTGGAATCTAGCCGAACCTACTCAGGGACCGGGTATAGGATGCTGATTGCTGATGGATCTGAGAAAATAGTTTGTGCCTTATAGTTTTCCAATATTATTATAATAGGGTTATTAATATGATGTTTTGTATAAATTTCGATTTTTTTGCTCTGTAAGTCACTATAAAAGTTATATTTTGGTTATTTTTTTGTTGTACCTTTTCAATACTAGCCATAAGATGCGAAGAAAGCGAACATTACATAATATAACTGTTAGAAATAAGTAGTATCACAGTCATGAATACTGGCAGGGTTGAATGCTGAAGGTTACCTGATGATAGATTGATTATATAATGAGGTGTCGGTATTTACTAAGATAAACTCTTTATTTCACTTACGCGAGCGGAGCCGCGGGCACGTCTAGTTACCAATATATCCAAATAAAGTGAAAATTAAAAAAGTCTATTGAAATGGTTAAAAGATATCCCACCAAAAACATTCTGTAAAAAACTAGCCAAGTCTCGATGGAGCTGCTTGTTTATCTCTAAAATGAAACTATAATAATAATAAAGAAATCGCAGTAAGGAACCTTAGACTTGGCACGACTTTGTCTAGATTTCATTACTTTTTAGAGATAAACAAGCAGCTCCATCGAGACTTGGCTAGTTTTTTACAGAATGTTTTTGGTGGGATTATTATAGTTAATGTTGTGTGACTTGGCCGTTGAAGGGTACACAAGGGTACAAAACCAGGTGCTCCAGCAGACACCAGATTCAATAACCAGTTATTGAATCAACGTTTCCCAAGTGGCAATTTTCCATCGTCAATGGGTAGCGGTTCTGGCGACAGATTGGTGCAATGGTGCCATGGAGCACCTGGTTTTGTACACTTGTGTACCCTTCAACGGCCAAGTCACACAACATTAACTATAATAATAAAGAAATCGCAGTAAGGAACCTTAGACTTGGCACGACTTTGTCTAGATTTCATTACTTTTTAGAGATAAACAAGCAGCTCCATCGAGACTTGGCTAGTTTTTTACAGAATGTTTTTGGTGGGATTTCACTTCTTTTTGTAGAAACGTTCGTGTATACGTCACCATCAGCATCACACGTGCATTTCGTCCCAATCTTCAGCAACGTATGCAACTATAGCAGATCTGATACTGCAAGTTGAGTCAGTTCTACCATACACCAAGAAAAATATTGAATGGAAGAGACAAGACCCGTCTTTGGGCATACTTACCAACTACTTGGTAGCCACTAAGTTCATCGTCGTCTTTTAATATTATCGACATTTTTTACGATATTATCTTGCGAAATCAAACACAAATAAACTCAACGACCTTTAGTATATGGACAACAAATCAGAAATAACTAAAACAATAGTAACCTATATCTGTAAGACTTCCCAAATCTTTAAAATATTACTCAACCTACTCAATCTATACAAACTATAAACAAAACGTTAACTCTTAATTATTAGACAAGTGTCAATATAATAATTAATTATCAATGAACTTTCTACTAAAAGTATTACCTACTGTAGCATGACGCTACGTTTACCGTACGACATCTGTCGACTTTCTTCACAACTTCCGTGTCTAAGGAAGGTCTAAGGCTAGGTTGCTGTTGATATATAAAAAAGCGTACATTGTGATTCACGGCATTACAGGTAGATGGCGCTTATATCAGTCCGCATTTTGTAATACGACTGGCAGTTATAAAATTGAAATAATACTCGCGCTAATTTTGAATGTGAATTTTTGAGGTATTCCAGATTGTCACAAAGAAAAAAGTTGATTTTTGATTGAGTGTGTCAGAGCTACGGGGAGATTTTTAAAGAAAAAAACAGATATTCTGGTTTTGTCTGGGGGTTTTGCTATAATTTGCTTAGTTGCATCGTGGTGAAGTGCGATTTATTTCTCTAGATCTTTGCATTCAAACATTATATAGCAAGTGCTATTAAAACATTATTGGAGCAAAAACAAAACCAAATACGTTACCGGGCAAAAAGGCAACTAGTTTGACCGCCTGAGCCGGAAGGATTCCGGAAGGCACTTGTGGGTGCCGGACCGGCGAGACGGTCTACAACTGCCGCGTTTTTCCGCGAGATTCTTCACCATCGTCGGAGAATTAGAGTCCGCATCCATCGGGCTCTCCAAGTGAGAAAAGGAGTTCAGCGAGCTATTGGGTCCGCCTAAATCAAAGCGGAAACTTGCCCACGAACTCTTTTCAATTTAAAACTACAGCTTTAGCCATCCTGCTTTCGAGAATATCATATTATTTACATTTTTTTAAAAACGTTATAAATCTGATTCCTTTTCTTTGTATCCAGTATTTTTGTGCCATAATAGTCTTTTTTGTTGTTTTGCTAAATTTCCCAAAATTCCAATTGCCTCGTTTGACGGGCGTTTAAAGACCTGGCTCTTTAATTTAGGCTACGTTCAGCCAGCGAATCATCTGTCACCATCCATATCACCCGCCTCATTAACCCATTATTTTCCTGCAGCCAAATTATTACCAGCCGAGTCTTTATTTTTACTTACCAGTTTTGCTAACTATTGAATGTGAAATATCCTTATATAGGTACAGTTTTCTTCATTTTTAAGTGAAGTGCTAATTTTAAATATTTTTATTATTGTAATTTAATTACATTCTGACCACTAAGGAAGTTATTGAATGTGAAATATCTTTATATAGATACCGTTATTGTAATTTTTACGTGAAATGCTAAATTTTAAATAATCTGACTATTGTTGCTAATTTTAAATAATTTTACTTTGTCTTCAAAATTAAACGTGTTAATGCAATTATAGAAGTGTTTTACTGCAAAATGGCGCCCGATAAGGTAAAGAACTCTGGATTTACTTTTAATAATTGTAATTAAATAATTTTTTTTGGATTTGTGAGACGGTGACCGTAGACCGGTCGCGGTTCTATTAACCTTGATTTTGGTTTGTTTCAGCCTGCTGCCTCCTTACGTCCCATCATTAACCCGAATTCCGTCATATTGAAATATTGCTTTTATTTATGTTAAAAAAAAACGAATTTATCTGTTGACCTTTACTTATGCCTTTTTCTCAATTACCCGTAACATATCCCGAATACCTTATTTCATAGTTTGAATCCTGTAGTTAGAGCCCGTAGACGTTAGGGAATTCGCAGGTAAGTCAGACATAGAATGTATGATTTGCGTTTTGTTTTTTTTTTCAGAAACTGAACTTGTTTTTTTTTAATTCGAACTCTAACTTAGCATTTAGACTTCGAGTGTTATTTTCTTTCTTTGACTCAAGCGCTTGGTTTAGACCACGGATATACTCGTACTTCGGATTTTATTTTTTAGGTAGATTAACTTTATTTTTTGTTTGAACTTGCAACGCAAGACAACATTCGACTTTTCGCCATTTCGCACTTAAGTAATGAAGGATCAATTGCTGAGACGCCTCATGCACACTCGTCGTTAAACTCGCACGATCCGAGGATTTTAGAACCAATGGCAAACGATGAAGAACAGTTTTTTGATTCTGAACCACGACCCCAAGTGATGCATATGTCCGGACTTCCCCCGCCTTTTCCTTTCAAAGATTATTCACTTACGAAATGGAACTTGATCTTTTCCGGGGACACTTGTGCTCGCGAATTTTTCTTTCGAATCGAGGAAGAAGGTATGGCGCGTAACGTCAATCCTTCATATGTTGTCAGACGTTTCCATGAATTGTTGTCAGATAGTTCCTTGAAACATTTTAGGGCAATCAGATATCCGGGTCTTACTTACGCGGAATTAAAGTCTGAATTCGTTAAAACCTTCGACGTAGCCGATTTCGATTTCAAGCTTGAGAGCCAACTTCGCGCTTTATCACAGAAGGACAACCAGTCAGTGGTTGATTTTGTTATTCAGGCGCGCGATCTAAACGCAAAGCTTCGTACACCGGTTTCCGAAGACAACCTGTTTAACATTATTAAATATGGAATGAATCCTAGATATCATCCTTGTCTTGCAACTAACGTGGTTAGAGATATTGATGGTTTGTTAGAAGTCGCGAAAAATTTTGAAGCCTTTCAAGGTTCACGTCCAGCACGTTTGGCTATTGCACCGATTAGTGCTCAAGTTGTAGGTCAACCCAGTTCTATAGTGTGTATGAAGTGTGACGCAACTGGTCACAACTATCGTAATTGTCCTAACGTTTCAGGGGCAGTGTGCTTCAAGTGTAAGCGTGTTGGTGCAATCACACGCGATTGTCCTAGTTGTAATTCTGATCCGTCAAAAAACGAATAAGTGGCGCACTGAGAGGTCCATCGGTTTCGCCCGTTTATATGAATAATTCCCCGGATAATAGACTTTTTATTGATGTTTTAGTTGCTGGCTCTTCGGTAAGAGCTCTTTTGGACTCTGGTGCTCAGGTTTCACTAATTGATATATCCCTCTTATTAGAGCTCGGTATAACATATCACGAGGATATCCGGCCTTATGTTGTCTCCGCCGACAATTCTCCTATTGAAATTCTAGGCGGTTTGGACGTCCCCATTCTTTTTAGTGGCATTCGCGTTCTGCACCCCTGTCTAGTGAGCAGTAATCTTCCTACTGCATTTATTTTAGGAATTGAGTTTTGGAATGCTGTTGGTCTCATTGACATTTTAAAGAAGGCATTCCGTGATGGTTTGTCAGGTAAGCTTTACGTCGCTTCACATCATGTTCCTGTCGCAGTCCCACGAGTAGGTGAGGTTCGCTATGTCCACCCTCGTACGGTGCTTGCACCACTGCAGGAATCAAAACTCCAATCTGTTATTGACGAGTTTGAGGAGATTTCTTCTGATAAAGCTGGATTAGGTTGTACTTCGTGGCTTTCGCATAAGATTGAGACTGTTGGCCCATCCGCCAACGTTACTATCCCTTATCTCCAGTCAAACTCAAGATTCTCAACGAAGAGATCGACAAGATGTTAGAGTCAGGCGTTATTCGTCCCTCACGATCACGCTGGGCTTCCCCAGTGGTGATGGTTACCAAGAAAGATGGTAGTGTCAGGTTTTGCGTGGACAGTAGGAAGTTGAACAGTGTTACCATCAGGGATTCATACCCTCTCCCGCGCGTCCAGGACATCCTTGATAACCTACGAGGTGCCAAATATCTAACTTCGTTGGATTTTAGGAGCGCCTTTTGGCAAATCCCCTTAGCTGATAAGGCCAGTTGTGAGAAAACGGCCTTTATTGTACCCCAAAGGGGCCTCTTTGAGTTCGTTCGTCTCCCTTTTGGTTTAACCAACGCTGCGTCCGAGATGCAGAGGCTTACTGACATGATTGTCAATTTTGAATATACCCCTGAGTCTGAGGATTTTATCTTCGGCTATGTTGATGATTTGATTTTGGTGTCTCGTGATTTTGACAGTCATATGCGGCTTATTCGTAAGGTTCGTGATAGGTTGAAAGAAGCTGGTCTTACGGTTAATTTAGATAAGTGCGAGTTTTGTAAGTCTGAATTGAAGTATCTCGGCTACATCGTCAATGAGCGTGGTCTTCAAACTGATCCGAAGAAATTAGAAGCTATTAGGGATTACCCTACCCCTTCTTCTACCAAGTTTCTACGTGCTTTCATTGGTATGTGTTCGTATTATTGCCGTTTCGTGGATGGTTTTTCTTCGATTATTGCTCCTCTGACGGCACTTATCGGTAAGAGAAAGGGACGTGATCCCATCGATTGGAACGATAGTGCTAGTGAAGCTTTTTCTAAATTGAAGGATGCCTTGATGAGCGCTCCGTTGATGGATTGCCCGGAATTCTCGAAACCTTTTATCCTTCAATGTGACGCTAGCCAGGTTGGCTTAGGCTCGGTCCTGGCTCAAGAGTTTGACGGCGTTGAACATCCAATTGCTTATTATTCTCGTTTATTCACTAAAGCTGAACGTGGATACGGGACAACCGAACATGAGCTTCTCGCCGTTGTTGATTCCATAAAGCATTTCCGCGGGTATCTCGATGGAATGAGGTTTAAGATCATTACTGACCATATTGCTCTTAAATGGTTGATCACCCTTGATAATCCTACCGGGCGCTTGGCTCGTTGGGCAACTTTGATTTCCCAATATAACTTTGAGATTGAACATAAAAAAGGTGTCCTTAATGTTGTTCCTGACGCCTTGTCCCGCGCTCAAGTTGGGCTTATCTCATTCGCGCGTGGCATGGATCCTTCTGGAGATCCTTGGTATGAACGAATTTACCAGGGAGTTTTGGACAATCCTCAAATGTTTACTGCATTTGCTCTTCGGGATGGTGTCTTAATGCGCAGGGTATCTATCGAAAACCCTTTAGCACCTAATCCATGGCGTATAGTTCTTCCTGCTTCAAGGACTAGAGAGGCGGTTGCTGAAATTCATAATGGATTTCCCAACGTTCATCCTGGTGTTATGAAAACGTATTTAAAAGCTCGTGACTTATACTATTGGCCGAATATGTACCGTGATGTAACAAGGTTCCTTTCCGAATGTCAGATTTGCAAGTCTTATAAAATTGCAAATTCACAACCTCGTGGACTTCGCTTATTTCCTCGTCGTGTTGCGGCTCCAATGGATCTTCTTTCCATTGACTTAATTGGTCCTTTACCGGTTAGCCGTAATGGTTGTCGTTATATTTTGACTTTGGTTGACGTTTTTACCAAATTTGTTTGGTTGGTCCCTTTGAAGTTGGTGAATGCGAGGTCAATATCGATGGCATTAGAGTCGGAGGTTATTTTGCGGTACGGTGTTCCTACTAACATTCTCTGTGACAACGCTACAGTTTTTCATAGTCGTCAATTTCTGGATTTCCTGGCGAGCTATAATATTCCAGGTCCGTGTTATACCCCATATTATTCGCCACAAGCGAATGTTGTGGAGAGATATAACCAGGTCGTGATTACTACTTTGAGCATTTTAGTTGAAAATGACCAACGCAGTTGGTCGGGTCATTTATATCGGGTCGCTCTTTATTTAAACTCTTGTATAAATTTGGCTACTGCTTATACACCGAATTTTTTGATGTACGGCCGCGAGTTGTCAATGATTCGTGAACGTGTTGAGAATCAGGTTGTGGACCAAGATGTGGGACTCAGCCGGATGGAACGCGCTTCGAATCTTCAGACGCTTCGTGAGGTGTACGATAAAGTTTCTGATTCGATAGCTTTAGCCTTTCATCGTAACGCCGCCAAGTTCAACACGAACCGTTCTTCGCCAAGAATCGTTGGTGACCAAATCGTTTGGCGCCGGAATTTCCAGCGTGGATCCGCTGATCCTTTTCGAGGCGGTAAATTCGCTCCACGTTTCGTTCGGTGCCGTGTGGTTAGACGGGTGTCTCCACAGGTATATGTACTGGCTGATACCGATTCCGAGCAGGTCGGTACCTATCATATTAAAGATATCTTGAAATAGTTTCTTCTTTCGGCCCGTTCAGTTTTCTCAAAATTCTAAAATGCGCTTTAGTCCACCATTCCCTTGTCGGTAATCCTTGCTTGATTCGTTTCTTATCGTTTTTTTGTTTTCGTTTGAGCGTTTCCTTGCTCCTTTTTCCAGATTTGACTTTTTTTACCGTTGGTGCTTAAGGCTTCGTTTATCTTTCCCGGTCTATGATGGCCTGGTTGTATAATTTGATGACTCGATGTGAGGGATTAAGATGTGGCCTGTGGCCAGGTGCAGTTTCTGTCCTATCCCGGCCGTCACATCTTGGACCAAGTGACGCGTTGGTTGGCGTTTTGTCATCTTGTTGATCTATTAGGTTAGTCTTTAGGGGAAATGTTCATAACTGGTTGGTTTTGTTTTTTTGGAATTCGTTTAGGGTTCTCTTGTTGTACCTTTTTTGGCCTTAGCATTAAGTTGTGTTTTTTTGTTGCTTGGGGTTAGTTTTCTTGTGTTTTCTTGTGTTGTTGTTTGTTTGTTTCTTTGTTTGGTAGGTAGGGAGATGCTGTAGCATGACGCTACGTTTACCGTACGACATCTGTCGACTTTCTTCACAACTTCCGTGTCTAAGGAAGGTCTAAGGCTAGGTTGCTGTTGATATATAAAAAAGCGTACATTGTGATTCACGGCATTACAGGTAGATGGCGCTTATATCAGTCCGCATTTTGTAATACGACTGGCAGTTATAAAATTGAGATAATACTCGTGCTAATTTTGAATGGGAATTTTTGAGTTATTCCAGATTGTCAAAAAGAAAAAAGTTGATTTTTGATTGAGTGTGTCAGAGCTACGGGGAGATTTTTAAAGAAAAAACAGATATTCTGGTTTTGTCTGGGGGTTTTGCTATAATTTGCTTAGTTACATCGTGGTGAAGTGCGATTTATTTCTCTAGATCTTTGCATTCAAACATTATATAGCAAGTGCTATTAATACATTATTGGAGCAAAAACAAAACCAAATACGTTGCCGGGCAAAAAGGCAACTAGTTTGACCGCCTGAGCCGGAAGGATTCCGGAAGGCACTTGTGGGTGCCGGACCGGCGAGACGGTCTGCAACTGCCGCGTTTTTCCGCGGGATTCTTCACCATCGTCGGAGAATTAGAGTCCGCATCCAGCGGGCTCTCTAAGTGAGAAAAAGAGTTCAGCGAGCTATTGGGTCCGTCTAAATCAAAGCGGACACTTGCCCACGAACTCTTTTCAATTTAAAACTACAGCTTTAGCCATCCTGCTTTCGAGAATATCATATTATTTACATTTTTTTAAAAACGTTATTAATCCGATTCCTTTTCTTTGTATCCAGTATTTTTGTGCCATAATAGTCTTTTTTGTTGTTTTGCTAAATTTCCCAAAATTCCAATTGCCTCATTTGACGGGCGTTTAAAGACCTGGCTCTTTAATTTAGGCTACGTTCAGCCAGCGAATCATCTGTCACCATCCATATCACCCGCCTCATTAACCCATTATTTTCCAGCAGCCAAATTATTACCAGCCGAGTCTTTATTTTTACTTACCAGTTTTGCTAACTATTGAATGTGAAATATCCTTATATAGGTACAGTTTTCTTCATTTTTAAGTGAAGTGCTAATATTAAATATTCTGATTATTGTAATTTAATTACATTCTAACCACTAAGGTAACTATTGAATGTGAAATATCCTTATATAGGTACAGTTATCTTCATTTTTAAGTGAAGTGCTAATTTTAAATATTTTTATTATTGTAATTTAATTACATTCTGACCACTAAGGAAGTTATTGAATGTGAAATATCTTTATATAGATACCGTTATTGTAATTTTTATGTGAAATGCTAAATTTTAAATAATCTGACTATTGTTGCTAATTTTAAATAATTTTACTTTGTCTTCAAAATTAAACGTGTTTTTCTACTCCTGTTCTTTTATCTGTCATTTATACATTCGTTAACACCTTTATAAGAACATAGATAATACACTCGATGAAAAGTCTATCTAGTCTATTCCCCAAAATAACACTTGTTCTATAAAAGCGCCAAAATAGTATCGCGGAATCGCGTGCAAACACGGCTATTAATATAAAATAAAGTACTGCCAACCTAAGAAACCTAAATAAACGCAGCGTTTTTAGAAAAAAAACTTTAAAAAAGAAAAAATTATAAGAACCACAGACCTACTTCGTAGTTTTTTACGTTTCCCGTTCGTTTGTTGGGGCGAATTGCAAACTTTGAAAGTAATTTAGGTATTTTTACTAATCTCTGTAGCTCTTTAATAATTGATCAAATAACGACGGTATTTGTGTTAGTAATGTTAGTATTATTGAAAAATAGTGTTTTAAAAGGTAAAACTTAAATGATTGTTGATTATGTTGACAAAATAACTGCGATATCCATGAAGATTTCAATTTCGCATTTTATGTAAAAGTAAGTGTATTCGTAGAAAAAGTATTGTATGCAACGTCGTATAAGTAGGTAAAAAAATGTTCGTGGCGTTTTTCTTAACAATTTTCGCCTACGGCTCAAATTGTTAACCACGCCACTCACCTTTTTTGACCTTTCTTATACAACTGTTGCATAAACTACTATAATGCAATTATAGAAGTGTTTTATTGCACTACCTAGTACTGAAATACAGCTAAACTAATGATATTTTTAAACGAAACAAAGTAATATCTAACTAAATAAACTAAACCTAGAATACTAGAAAAGTACTTATAACTAACAATATTACCTATCTAGCACTAATTGTTATAATAACAACCTGCTAATTAATCTTAGCAAACCTCACGAAATAATAAGCGTAATCAACGAAATGCAAATAATCCCTCCTAATCCCTTTTCCCTTTATATAAAATCCCTTTATCCCTTTTCCCTTTATATAAATAAAATTAATCGTTCGACTACATACATACAACAACATTACATTACAACAACTCGTAATCCTACTTATACTTCGTTTCCTTTGAGATTAGAAATTGAGTAAACATAGAAACAGTAATTGCCAACCTGTTCTAAATGTTCAATTTAAACACACTGCAAACACACCAACAAACGATTAGTTATCATGATTAAGAGTTCACATTTGTGAATAAATAATAACAATTTGCAGATTAAATAATCCAACACAACAATAAATACACAATTTCGTTTTAGATTTTGTATGCCAACTTTAGAGACACGTGAAAAATGAAAAACTGACCTGACAGTGACGCACGTACGTTCTAAAACGAAAACTTAAGATCCAGTTTTTGTTATCAGTATTCACGAAAATTATTTAATTGACAATCATAATATGCACTTATGAATCAATCTTCGTAAATGAAAATGCGTCTAAACGTTATTTAAAAGTTTTTTTGAACGGCCTCCTAGCCTAGTCGGTAGTAACACTGCCTATGAAGCAGGAGGTCCCGGGTTCGAATCCTGGTCAGGGCATTTATTTGTGTGTTTATCACAGATATTTGCTCCCGAGTTATGGATGTTTTCTATGTATTTAAGTATTTATCCATATTTATCTATTATATATATATCGTCGTCTAGTACCCATAATACAAGCCTTAATGAGCTTACCGTGGGCCTAGGTCAATTTGTGTAAGATTGTCCTATATATATTTTTTTTTATGTAATAATAATATTATATAAATAATAAAGCAACTGTCTTAGGTGATGGTAAAAGATTTGGTGGACCACAAGGTGGCTTTTCTTGTTGTATGCCACTCGGGCCTGCCTCTGATTGCTCCATAACCCTCCAACCAAACGCACAATAATAGAGCCAGCAAATACCTTTACTTACATAAGAATCAGAATAAGCTTTAAACATTAAAAACTATCCAGGTATGGCTGAGAGATACTAATGACAGTTGACGCGAGAAAAAATTTAAAAATCGACCCATCCGTTGCGAACCTCTTCATCTCTAGGTATTTTATTGTACAACATTCACAAGAACATTAACAATGATAAAAAATAAAATATTTAGTGCATATAACAACTACCAAAATATTGTTAAATGCTCAATATAACATTTACAAATACGTAGGCATGGCTTTACTATAAATACAAATATATTTAAGTATGTTTAATGACGGCGTAGGCCCTTTGAGAGTTGTGACATTTATCGTGCCTAATAAAGAACCCTGTACAATGTTCTGTCAACGTTTTTCTAATCTCAAATAAAACGAAGTATAGGGATTCTACATTGAACTACCGTTAGCGCCTTCTAACTCTATGCACAACGCCATCTAGAGGTGAATCAAGTCACTAGTGTAGTAACTCTACGCGCTTCTAGATGGCGTTAGTAGTGGTCACTTCTGTTGTGGTATAGTAGTTATTCTACTCGCTTCTAGATGGGGTTAGTAGTGGTCACTTCTTGGTGTTACATATGCGTATTAAAAGCAGAAGGGGAGGCGTTCGCCCAGCAGTGGGACGCTATAGGCTAGATTAAATTTCAATTAGAAGATGTGTCCCACTACGCTGGATTTTTGCAATGACAATCGATTTTTTATGTACCAATAGTAGAAGGGGGCATTACCATATCTCTAATACAGCTGAGACCAGCTGAGGGTTCTTCATCAGATACTTCAGACCTTCGATTTTTGACATCAAATGAAGCGGCCCACCAAGTTGAATATTTTTTGTAAAGGCGGTATAGATATATCTCTAATAGTTTGGTTGGGCTCTTGTGTTTTCTAATCAGGGTCACCAGGTACTCCAGATCTTCGATCATCCTAGTTTTTATAGTTTTCCCTTTATGTGGCCATTAAACCCTAACTCTGTACCAAATTTCAGCTCTCTGAGTTTATGGGAAGTACTAGTTCTATTTTTATGATCATGAGTGAGTGAGTGTCATAAATGCGAAACTTTGCTTTCGCTTAACTTCGGAACTAAATGACCTACAGACTTGAAATTTTGGATATTAAGTATGTGATTATAGCTTACTGGATGACGAAAATTTCTGCGTTCTGGTCTTATCCAGAGGTTCTCAAATAGGGGCCTGAAAATGCGGCGAAATGGTTCCAGTAAAGGATGGTACGGCAGTGTTCGCTTCGCGCTCGACTTGGCGGGGGCACTGCCGTGCCCCCAGATCATGCTTCAAAATTTAAAATAAAAAAAAATTTAACTACGAAATTAAAAAAAAACAATGATACCATTACATTTTTTACATTTTACTGTTAAATAGATTGTATGGTAACCATATACATAAACGCAACATTTCACTGTATAATAGCAATTTCATATTTTTTCCATACTTTAAACAGGGCGACTAGGTATATGATCGTGACGTCACTTTCGCACGTCATTTTGTTAGGAGCGTTTCGAGAAACAAATGCCATTCTCAGACTTTAAGTCTTATTTCTGACTTTTGTGTTGCTTTAACGCGATTGGCCGCATATATTCATTTGATCCTCACAACAAAACGAATCGATTCATATTCATATTTATATTCATTTATTTATTCAAAGTAAATTCATTGCGAACACTTTTTGAATGTCATAACATATATTGATACCATACATGAAAAAAATTCTCCATGCCTATTAAACCCTAACTTTAACAATAAAACATTAAATAATAAATTAAGAAAACTACGTAAATCCAAAAAACTATACTCAAAAGACTGAATCCCTATTAGTATTAAATAGTGCGTTTCCGAATAAGCCTACTGCGAGTAGGTACTGTAGGTAGTGGACGTGGAATCGGTCAAGGCGCCGCGGGCCTCGGCGACACGGCCTACTACCCGTCACTACCGTGTCCAACGTAACTTGACCTGACGACTCCTATCAACCTTACGTCAGCACCGGTCACACCTGCGGTGGACTGTCGGGCGGTGGTCGGGAGTTATGAATATGCCCTTCTTACATGCGTTATAAAATCTGTTACACAATTTTCGAGTCTACTCTAATAAGCGGGTCAGTTCTCTCTCATGCACATTCATTTGGTGGATAAGATAATACACAATAATCACTTTTACTCATACTTATAATTAGGCAATCATAATATTATACTTTAAACAATATATCATAATCTACGTGTTCCATAGTAATATTATACTCGTATACGGTAAAACCTCCCAACTATAGTCTAGTAGGTCCACAAAGCTATGGTCCACAATTTCGAGATGTAACAAAGTATCCATTTTTTTTTTGATTTGTAATGTTTTCCATTAATTTATGAACATAAATATTTTATCATAGAGCTGCGTTATGTCAATAATAACAGTCATACCTGAACGAAGATTTTCAAGTTAATTTTTTGACCATAGTTGGGAGCTTCGTACTATAGTTTGGAGGTTTGACTGTAGGTATATAATACGTTAGTAAAGTAATTTACTACTGTATTTGATCACTGATCAGGTATTCTCTCTCTAAGCATTACATTCTGATGCATCAGTATTCCGTATGCGTAGGATAAGAAATTAAATACTTAAAATCTAGGATAAGTATAGACAATTACGATAATACAGACTCCACTCCTAAGTTCCTAACTGCTGACCGAATGGCTGTAGCTGTAGGTAACAATCCTCTTCGTAATATACATTAATGACAGTCAACTGCTCAACGGGTGATTTGACGAAACGGAAGTGCACAAGTGGATCTTGGAGGCCTACACCAATCTCATTCACAAGACCTTCAGCCTCAGCCATTGCTTCTTGCCCGCTATAACTCGATCTTAACACCCATAAGAGTTATACGTCATCATAGATCAAGTAACCTTATACTGCGCTATAAGCCCTTTGATATTATGAATAATCTACTTTTATATGGCGGGGAGACTGATACGATTAATGCAGTAGTACTTGTGTAGTGACCGGACTCAGGGCCAGTTGTGTGGTGATAATGTAATGACCTCTTGTTTATGGGATCCTAGTCGCATGCTGTAGGAAGTCAGTGAATGTCAATAACAAACAATAACACGCGTGTCAGCTGATTTGGCAAATGCAGTGACCTTCTTGTGTATTATGGGATTTTGGTAACATTTTTAAAGAATAATTAGGTAAGTTTATGTAAATGTAGCTGAATCTTAAAGGGCGCGATAGATTTATATTAATATTTATATAACTTTTTGTTAAAACTGACATTTTTCTTTGATACCTATTGATAAGTACCAAATTTCCAATTCGAATGCCAGGTTTGGTTATTATATTGCACTGAAAACACGACAATCACATCATAAAAATTTTTAGCTGGTAAGCAGTAAAAGTAGTCCAAGTGACGCAATATAAATATTTAAATAAATAAATTGTTTACGACTTTCAAATAGAACTCAAAACACTACGAACGTCGTTTTGGGACTTAATTTGTAAGTCGTAGTTTTGCGTGTAAACATCTACTTATCAATAAATATACTTAATTCAAATTCATTTATTGTCAAAGTCGGCAAGTAGGTAACACAACAGCCGTTATGATGGATGGTGAAAATCCAAGTACAATGACTGGCCTCTTAAACGTGAATCAAATTCGGTTAGTGCTCTCTCCACGGACCATTCCATTTTGAACCGTAACGTTAAGGCGTAACGTAATATAAGCGTTTTATTACGAATATAGCTACCGTTACGGTTGAGTGAAAAGCGTACGTTTTGGAGCAGTTTTTTTTTTTTTTAGTGGCTGTTACTTTAATGACAATATTCCGTTTTATTGCAAAATATTTATGGTAGAAGGGGTCGACTACCGGATCTACTCAAAACCGACACATAATATATACACGTATTCTTATTTTTATACCACGACGGTAGCAAACAAGCATACGGCCCGCCTGATGGTAAGCAGCTACCGTAGCCTATGGACGCCTGCAACTCCAAATTTGCCAAATTGCCAAACATTGCCGACCCTTTACAAAAAGGAGGATTCACTGTGTTAATGGCTAAAGGAACAAGAAGGTCCCTCATCGCAACACACTGGGTCCTCTTTGAGCTCCTTGGCAACCTTACTCACCAGCAGTGACACAACACAACACTATGAGTAGGGTCTAGTGCTATTTGGCTGTGGTTTTCTGTAAGGTGGAGGTACTTCCCCAGTCGGGCTCTGCTCCTGATTTTAGCGGGATGACATTCGCTGAACGTGCCCTACCACACTTAGCAATTGTAGGATTATCTATTGCCATGACTTTGATTTGTTATTATTATTACTGACTCAAACTGTACCATATTATCAAAAACGATGAGAAACCTTGTCATATAATTGCAAAACAATTGAATAAACATATTGTGGCAATACCATGAGTAAGGTCACTTTTAATTTCAAACTTATTTGGTCGGAATACTGTTCACTTTGGCTCGTCCCGAATGAATTTGGTGAAAGGTACTTATAGCTTGAGCTTAAAAATGAACAGAATGATTTTGTTAAACCACATGTGGTTTAACAAAATCGTTCTGTTTATTTTTAGTTAAAAACATCCGGAGTTATATTTATGATTCATCGTCAGGGGCCCAATGCGACAACCGACTGACATACAGTCACTAGTAGACGGAGAGCTGGCCACGTCAGTTATGACACAATAATGAGAGCAACGAAAACCCTATAGTTAGTTTGCATACATGTACATGACGAAACTATAGGGGTTTCGTTTTGCCTACGGAACCCTAACAAGGAGGATGTTTGCTCGGCAACAAGTTTTATTAAATCGTTATCGTGCAATTATACAAACCTGCTCCAGGAAGTCAATTACCGACAATAAGCTAATTTATTTTAATGGCTGCAGCAAAAAGTGGCAGTGTCATGCGAGATGATTGCCGCAATAGGTTCGCAGTCACAAGCACGACACAATATCACTACCAGTACCATAACTTCACACAGATTTCAATATCTTGTAAATGCTTTTTGGGATGCTACTAAACTCTAATATTTTATTAAATTCCAAAAACCTAACCTCACTCAATGCACCGGTTTCTTGTATTTATGTGTGTTTTCTAAAAAGAAATCACACTGATATATTGCTTTTACGTGTATTTTTAATCCTCTGATGTAAATAAAGGAGATCGTCAATTCTGGGCCACCTGATATAAACCGTATACAATTTGTACTACAATGTAAAATAAATACTCATATTATTACTACAGTAGACAAAATATTACAAAAAAATGAAACGGGAATTAGAAATACTAAATAAATAAACATTATGTTGATCTTTCCTTTCCGCGATTAAAATACAGCAAGACAAGTCGTTAACGTCCTTATGGCATTGATATAAAGTTTAACTTCACCTGGACTGAAACGGGTTTGTTTTTTGGTTTGACACTGTCAATATCTACCGTTACATAATCTGCGTTTTGATACTGTTCGGTAAGTTACAACGTTGTAATATTAAAATAATATCTAAGCCTACGAATACGGAAGTTTAAATTAGAAATCGACTGTATTAAAACGCCTAAAGATTGAAAACGCGTATTTTTGCATTTTTGATCGGAGTTTGAATATTAAAAGTGGGTTTCATAATGGCATAATATCATGCTCCTTCGATAACGAAACGCATCTTTTTTCAATTTTGTAATGTCAGATACTAGTCAGGTATCGCACTTAACGGTGGTAAACCTTATCCCTTCGCAATAGGTGTTAGGAATGTTCAGTTAATAGTATCAACGATGGTTTGACAGCCGTCTTTGTTTACCGAAATACAGGAACTATAAATACGATCAAAATATGACTTTTTATTATGTCATCATGATTCCCGTTTTGTTTTTAAGTCCGCTTTTGTACATTTTCTTTAAAAAACGAGTACTTTTTTTACATTAATGTATAAATCATAGGCATGCACGCTTTCAAAAATTGTCCTCGTCAGATTCAAGTATTAAATGCATGATTTTTCAATTTTCCCATTATATTTCGCAATTTTTTTACCACCGTCCTGATCTAGAAATTATGACGATTTTTTAAAGGTTAGAGTCATTCCTAAACGGTGCTAAATAATCTGGGCCAGATAACCTAACAAAAATTGACGATCTCCTTTAAACTTCACTTAGCCTCCAAAAGAAAATGCTCGAGCTACTTACTGTAATAAAAATGCTGAAATCAGTATAAGTGTGTCTATAATATTTGAAGAGTTCCCTCAATTTCTCCAGGATCCCATCATCAGATCCTGACCTGGTGACAATGGGTCCAAATGTCCATGGGCTGATAAATAAAAAAATAAAAAATCCAAATCGGTCGAGCCGTCTTCGCATAATCGGTTAACATACATAAATAGCAAAAACAAAGATCCCGAGGAATTGATAACCTCCTCCTTCGAAATCTTGAAGTCGTTTGAAAAGCCATTTAATTTAATTTACCCTTATTCAGAGAAATACAAGCGAAAAGTAAGCAAGTGAGGTTATATTTTTGGAATCTAAGTAAAAATCAGAATTTACTGCATATTTACTTTGTTCATTAACGCCATGTGTTAGAAATTATATGGTAAACACTAATAAATAAAAAAGTAAAATAATGTTAAACAAAAAAAAATTGGTTGTCTGTAAAGTCGTTTTACTGACGATAGTTGAACGTGACAACGTCATAAGAAAATACTGATGGAATGGTTGCATTTTTCAAAAGAAAATTTTAAAATCACTGCACTTCATACTTGACGAAAACATGTAAATGTATTATTGTATAGCAGCTGTCCACGCGGACGCATCGCTCACTCAAGTAGGAGAGAGACAGATGTCGAACGCTGCCGAACGCGAAGGCCGATTGTGCCTCTTTGTCGCTCGTTCCGCGCTCTCGCTTGCACTTCAAGCCTTAAATGGAACGCCTCAGAGCGAGGTAACGCCGCATGAGTCATGTTTTTTCGTGCATGCAGCCGGCTCCATCGAATTATAAGACGTTGTCACGTCAAAAACCGACTTCACTTAGCATCCACCTTTCCAACAATAAATGCTCGAGCTGCTGTAAAATAAAAATACTCAAATCACTATAGATGTGCCTATAATAGTTGAAGAGTTCCCTCGATTTCTCCAGGATCACATCATCAGATCCTGACCTGGTTACAATAGGACCACCTGTGAAGTATACTCTTTCAAACAAAAAAATAATTTTCCAAATCGGTCCAGTCGTCTTCAAATAATCGATGAACATACATAAAAAAATAGCAAAAAAACAAAGATCCCGACGAATTGATAACCTCCTCCTTCGAAATCTTCAAGTCTGTTAATTAAGTTTTCCACATTTGTTTGTAAAAAATAACTCAAGATGTAATGAATTGGCGCTCGTTAGGAAACATTTTAGTTAACACAAAATTGTACATAATATTGTCTTCGGTTGCCGCGATAGTTATTCGTAAAATAAAACAATTAAAAACGGATTTTAAATTTGTTTAATATTTAATATGTGGGTAGGTTTGCATATTGTGATAGTTTTTGAACGGAGGTAATTGTATATTTTTCCTCAGTCGACCCGTTGACCACGAACGCTGTAAAGTGTGGATGTAATTTAAGCTCAGTACACGCGATAAAATCCGTTTTTAATTGTTTTATTTCACAAAATTGTACAGTCGTCATTAATACTTCTCAACATTTTTGTGAATTGGCTACGCCCAGTAAAGAATCCGGAACCCCCAATCTTGAACGAGTAAGAGAAATAAATTATAGTAAAGTCTCATTTAGACGGTGTCAAAACTTACATTGGTGCGTTTGAATGATCGTATAACTTTATTAAGACGATTGTCGCCGGAGTGTCCTTGAGTGTTTGGGCGCTCTCTACCCGCGCCACCCGCGTACCCTTCTCATTGCGATCGTGCATAAATCCGCCGTGATGCACCGCAATAATGTTCAAAGAATATGACTTTACTCAGAGGCGCGCGGGCAGATTTATAATAATCATACCTAATCCTTTTGTGGATGTTTTGTGATTTGAATACTGTGATTAAGTACTACGGTGACATTTTTTAGGAATGCTACTGTAAAGGTTGTCTACCTTTACAACCTCTCTTCTCAAACACTGTCTGGCACGGTGTTATTCAAATTAAGAATTACAACGTTCTATGTCAGACGTTCAGGATTCTTTGAGGAGTCTCAAAGGGACAGCCTAAACCGATAGTCGATTTTGATGTACTAGCTAATAATATAAAAAAAGAAAATAAATAACTATCAAGTATATTTTGAGAGTATTAATTAAGGATACTCTTTACACTTCTAAATAAGATAAGTAATAACGATCTCGATTAGTAAGTAGATTTTTATGTTAAAAAATGAAAACCTAGATTTTGAATTTGAAGAACAGTGAGCGGCAAAATATTTATGAATTTACGAAATGTGGTTAAAAATATTCCGTATATCAGAAAAAAATAAAAAAATACTGACTAGTACAGCAAAAAACTGAATGCCCATCAAAGCGGTGTTTTCATGTGAATTAGGATTTTTTTTGCTGTGCAAATGAGCTTAAGAGATGGTTATTTTTTTGTTGCGATTTTAAATATTAACCGTAAAAAATCACTTAATTACGATAAATTAACAAAACTAAGCCTGTTGCGAGTTGCGAATAGTAAAAATGCACATGTAAGGAGTGGTATTTGTGCACGAAATCATCATAAAAATTAGAGCTGTAAGGCCATTAAATTTAGATCTTTAAAATATAACACAGCGCAAACACTTCTTAGGATTCCATAGCCAAAATGGTAAAAACGGAACCCTGAAAAGTTTTTTGAAACATGTCCGACTGTCCGTCCGTATGACACAGCCATTTTTATTATAAAACATATATTACTGAAATTTTATCTAGAGGTGTATTTCATGTGCCGCTACTTAGTTTTCTGGCTAAATTGCTAAAAAAATCTTTTAGGTGAGGCACTCCATACATATGCCAAACTAAATGTCAAAAATATTTTTTTTGTAAATATGAACATTTATCATTTATATCATATTTGTCAAAAAAATTTTTTTTGTATATATTTATATATTATATATATATAGTATTTTTAAAACTTTTTTATTAAGTCAATATTTTCAGTAATAATTGCTTCGAAAGTCTAAATATAATAGCCCCCATCTAACTTTTAATCCGTAAGTCTACAAAATATGAAAAAATACCAAGAACGCTTAGTACTTAATTTTCTACGAAAATTATTTCACATATAATCGGTTCATCCGTTTTTGAGTTATATCCAAGAAACTACTTTCTACGGAACCCTACATTATACATGGTCCGATACAAACTTGGCCGGTCTTTTAAAGATATTTGATGGGTAGTATTAACCCTTAGTAGTAATTTGTTTATTCACTTGTGTTGACAATTAATATAAAATTTGTATTTATTTGCATTTCACCGACATAGTAAAGTTTTTTTAGGGTAGTCAACGCGCATGTGAATCTTATGAGGTTGCAGGCGTCCATAGGCTTTATAACTGCTTTCAATCAGGCGGGTCGTATGCTTGTTTGCCAGCGTCGTGGTATAAAAAAAGCTTTATTTCCTTTATTCTTGCATACATTGAACTCTTAAATATCAGCAATTTTTTATTAGATTCTCAATCAGGCTTTGCTCAGTGATAGTTAGTAGACTGAAATTTGGTATGAGTTTTAATTACGCCTACAAAGTGGTAAAACAATAAGTATCTGAAACCCATTGTTGGATAGGTCTTTCAAGAAGAATATGCCTTAAACAACTTTTGGATAAAACGAATACTTTCGTAAATAATAGCTTCGAAAGTTAAAATGCTCTTTGATTTTTGAACCGTGGGTCCAAAAAAATTGGGAAAATTCCTGGAAGTGAGGCCATTGAAATACTTATCACGTATTTTCAATAAAAACTATATGGAATACAATCGGTTGAGCCGTTTTTGAGTTATGCCTATAGTAAAATAACGTAAGTGCCACAAAATATTTCTTTATAGACTACCTTTTGAATGGATGTATTGTAACAGGCCGGCAACTACGGATCCCTACACTGAGCATAGCCCGATATTCTCTTGGCCGGTTTATCTGCAATCCTTTGCAGTTTACTTCGCAATTTCTAGATTTGAGGAATTAGTATAAAGTATAACATTAAAGATTGTGTTTAATCTTAAAATAATACGCATATTACTTTCGTTTAGAACACGGTATTCTTAAATAAATATGTTTAAATAAATTCGGTTCTTTGGAGTTTTTTATTAAATTAATTATTAGTGTATTGTATTGCAGCACTAGCAGATTTCCGCAACTCGACGACTAATGCCTATTTTGCGTGATGCATGCGTCTACTAAAACATAATAATTTTAGTTTACTTACATGACCAAATTTGTTTTCAGAGCAATGTGAGATTCATGATTTTTGTTTTTTCTCCATTTTTATTTCATTTGTTTTTTACTTGTATTATAATCTAAATAAAATACACTTTTTATACGAACGTACATAAGCATGCATACGAGTACATTGTCTTAAAAGATAAAACGTCTATACATTATTGATTCCGGGAAGACACGTTATATCCGCACCGCATGAACCCTCTGCAGTTATTTAGTCTTTAGGCACAGTAAGTCCGATATTATTGCTCACGGGCCAAGCACAAGTATATGTAGTACAAGGGAAACACGGAGCGACGAGCGACACAGCCTCCTCGTCTCAAAGCTAGCTCACGACTGCCAGCAACGCCGTTTTCGAGCTAATAACGCACGAAATGTGGAATTATGATCAAGTTGTTTAAGAAAATTTAATCAATTTAAATATCCAACGTTGAGTTTGTAGTGTTCTGTAGTACATATTTTTTAGTTCAACAATATTTTAAATCGAATGAGCCGTTCAGTAGATATAAGCAAAATTAACCGTAAAACGACATTTCGTTACATTTACATAACGGAGAAACTATACGTTACACGAGTTATTCAAACGTTGACAATGTTGTACATGAAATGGTAAATAACATATATTTTTTTCAAAATTTTTGAATGACCCGTTATTGAGATATATCGCTTAGAAAGTAACAGTTTCCGGCCACCATCAGCGCCTAGCGCCTTAAGTATTGTGCGTCACGCTGCAGACACTGCAATGTAGATAAAAATGCATTCAAGTCTGGCACCGTCTAATTTGGTGAGCGTCATGGATGGCGGTGTGGTGGCGGATAGCGGGTGGACCTCGGGAATTTTATCGAATTGTTAATAAAAGTACTGTACCTTTGGTGTATAAAGAGGTACACTGATTTCTACTAAAGGTACACTGAGGAGTGTACCTTTAGTAGAAATCAGTGTACCTCTTTATTAAACAAGGTTTTTTTAAAAAAAAAGGTCCACCATGAAATTATACATTAAACCACATAAATAATGTATGTGGTTATAGTGTACCTTCAGTGTACCTCTGTATAACTTTGAAAACAATCTGCATACCTCTCCTGAAAAGGAGCTACGCTTAAAATAAGGTTCACCAAAGGTACTTTTATTAACAATTCGATAAAATTCCCGAGGTCCACCCGCCATCCTGACGCTCACCTAATTTGCGTTTAAACAACTGGCCATGAAACAGTAATTATGTCTGACAAGGAAGTTACGCAGGTCGCAGGTTGATCCCTCACCTCTCGACGACGCATGACGACGACATGGCCTCATGACGACTTTGTTTTTAAAAACCCCCACCTACCACGCCACGTGTAGGGGACGGTGGGTGACATTGACATCCGTACAAAATTATCTGTGACCCCTGTAAAATAAAAACTAACCGCTATTTTAAAATGAAATTAATGCAACTTCACCGTCCACTTATCTGGCTACAATAACAGCATTTCTCTGCTTTTACATCAAAGTGACTGTGTGAGCTATAATAATTTTCCCAAAAAGTGCGAATTGTACGAATGAATTCCACACGTGTGATAGCCTTGTGCCTTTGTACGGTCGCCGTCAGATATAGCGGAGCGGCCAAGGTGGTCACAAATATCTGAACAACGCCTCTAATGTCAAAGCGATAAAGTGCATGTTCGGATATTTTTGACTACCTTGGCCGCTCCGATATATTTGATGGCAACTGTACAGTTTTTATTTCTTCCCGGGATTCATGATTACCTCAGCTATTTCACCTGTTGCAGTCCTTTTAGACATATCTTGCTGAGTCAGTTTTGCAATGAAAAAAAAACGGTTAAAGGTAATCCCGAAAGTATTGTTTAAGTACATAATAATTTTAAATAATAATCTCCATATTTACACTTTCGGTGGGGAGCATCAGCATATAAGCAGCAGTCTTGTATATAAATATGAACGCTTTAGAATGTAGAATAGTCGAGATATGACCACTGTACAAATCCTCCCGGTGTACGAGTACACCTGATCTTCCCTTATCTACTGCATGCAGTACTATTAAAACCGTCCATTTTACTGATAATGTTGCTACTTAGAAGGACCTTCAACCTACAACCACAAAAACTTGACTCTTCCTCAACACGCATGTAACACCTCTGGAGTTACATGCGTCCATAGGCTACGGGGATTGGGTTGGCAACACTAGCTGGCTAAACACAGTGATTTGCTCCGTACGCGATTTCTAATTGAAAATAAAGTGAAAACAGTCTTATTCATTGTATAACATACAACAATCTCCGGACGCGAACAAGACTTATAAATAAAGTGAACTTTCAATAGTGAATATTAGTGGATTGCACGCAAAAACACATCGTAAAAATTAGTAAAACCTTAGAGGTTATATTATTACCATTCACAAACGTCATAATCGACATATCACCTACTGTCAATCAAGGGACGTTCGGAAATTGCGAGTTACGTACCATTTCACGCACAAATATAAGAGACAAGTTAGAATAGTACCAAACATGGAGGAAATCAAAATAATGTTAAAAAAAATACAAGATGATATCCTAATACAAAAACAAGACATGAAAGTTATGGAAGAAAATATCAAGGAGGCCATAAACAAAAGTATAGACCAAAAATTTTCTCTAATTGAAACTAGAACAAGCCAGCTGGAAGAAACAATTGAAAAGCAACAAAATACTATAAACCAACTAGACAATAAACTGAGGAAGAAAAATGTAGTGTTTTTCGGGGTGCCGGAAACGGAGCGAAACTACGATGCTTTGGTTAAATTAATATTAAACATCATAAATAATGAAATGGAAATAAAATGTCAATGGTGGGAAATAGAGAGCGTAAGTAGAACCGGCAAAAGGAACGGCAAAGTTAGGCCGGTGGTAGTCACCATCACAACAATGGGCAGAAAACTAGAACTTATGAGACATAAAAAGAAGTTGCAAGATACAGGTATTTATTTAAAAGAAGATTACTCCCCAAAAGTGTTGCAACAGAGAAAAGAACTCCAGGAAGAGCTGAAAAAAGAACGGCAAGCAGGGAAAATTGTAGCCCTGCGTTATAACAAAATAATTACTTTAAAGCCAACTCCATCAGGAAATCGCACACCCACTGACAGCAACTCAAAACGTATGCTTTCTGAGTCACCTGACGCTGGCGAAGCCATTAAAACCACCGACGAAACAAAGCAACAAGCCAAGAAAATGAAACCACAATGTATCACAAACTACTTACGGACACCACAGCTAAACCTACCTGCCAACAGCAATAATACCGAAAACAAAAAAAACTAAGACCCGCCTCCCCATCAACTCCACTTTCTCCAAGCCGGTTGGTCACCGTGGAGAAGTACGACCAAAACCCTCCAAAGGAACAGAATACAAAAACCAAAAACAAGCAAAACAACAAAGTTCAACAAATACATATTGCTACTTATAATGTCAGAACCCTATCATCTCAAGACCGCTTACTAGAACTAGAAGAAGCTTTAAAAGAAATTAAGTATGATGTAATTGGAATATCGGAAATAAGAAGACTAGGTACCAAAATAGAAGAATACGACAACTTTATACTATGCAGCATAGGCCAGACCCCCGGTAAATTTGGGGTAGGTTTTTTAATAAATAAATCTCACAAAAATAATATTGAAAGCTTCAATGGCATGTCAGAACGCGTCGCTGTACTAAACATGAATATTCAAAGTCATATGCTCACCATCATCCAAGTGTACGCACCAACAGAAGCGGCAAGCGAATGTGAAATAGAGGAATTTTATAGTACAGTTGAAAATGCTTTAGATACTGCACACCATATAACTATATTAATGGGAGACTTCAACGCGAAGGTAGGACTTCCAAAGAAAGATGAGCATTTGGTTATGAAACAATTTGGCTATGGCAAAAGAAACGATAGAGGACAGAGACTTGTGGATTTTGCCATGGAACATCAACTAACAATAATAAATACGTGTTTCAAAAAAAAGCCTAAAAGAAGATGGACATGGAGATCTCCAAACGGGGATGTCAAAAACGAAATCGACTACATACTATCAAATCAACCGAGAATATTTAAGAATATTGGTACTATGAATTTAAACTACCCGTCAGACCATAGGCTAATAAGATCAGTAGTAATATTAACTAATCCAAAGAAAAGCAGAACCAAATTCATAAATAAACAAGTTAGCCAACTAAAAAATGAAGAAGCTGTATCGAAATACAATGAAAACCTGTCAACGATGCTGTCCAAGCTACCGGCCTACCAGGGACATAACCTAGTACAAGAATGTTATGACAACATAACAAATGCCATCACCTGTAGCTTAAGAATAGCCCAGGTAAACGAGAATAAATGTAAGCAACATAAGATACTGTCAACAAGAACATCAGCTTTATTACAAAGAAGAAAAGAACTACAGAGGACCAAAAATAAGACACGTGCTATGAAAAATGAACTCTCCGCATTGTATAAGTTAGTTAACAAATACATAAAAAATGACTACACAAATTACAAACAAGATATTATAGAAAGACACCTAAAT
This sequence comes from Pammene aurita, assembly GCA_947086415.1. Lineage (NCBI taxonomy): Eukaryota > Metazoa > Arthropoda > Insecta > Lepidoptera > Tortricidae > Pammene > Pammene aurita. The sequence continues at coordinate 272,200 of OX352305.1, read as the reverse complement.
CTCACTGGAAATACAAAAAAAGCCTACAAAGACCTCAGAACAAACAGAACTTGGATAGGAGGACTGAAAAAGTTGGACAAAGACCTGACCAAACGCATAGATATTATCACCACAGCAACCGATTTTTATAAATCACTGTACAGTAACACAAATCATACAATCTTAAGTCAAAATATTATACAAGAAGAAATACCAACATGCTCTATGCCTGTAAAAACAATTGATGAATCTGAAATAATACAAGCGATAAAAAGGTTAAAATTAGGAAAATCCCCCGGATCCGACAACATCACAAATGAAGATTTAAAGTCAGCACACAGTATATTGGCCACACCACTGGCAGAGTTATTCAACCTAATATTACAAAAATCTGATACACCCGCACAATGGTCTGAATCAAACATAATTTTAATATACAAAAAAGGAGACCCTAAAGATATAGGAAACTATAGACCGATAAGTGTATTGCCATGTCTGTACAAGCTGTTCTCATCCATTATAAATAACAGAATCAGTCCCGTAATTGAAGCCACACAACCAATAGAGCAGGCAGGGTTCAGAAAGGGGTTCTCTACCGTGGACCACATACACACCTTAGAGTTAATTGTAGAGAAATATAGAGAACGTCAGAGACCCCTTTATCTGGCATTCATTGACTATGAAAAAGCTTTTGACACAGTCACACACGAAAGCATATGGGTAAGCCTGAGAGAACAAGGAGTAAATGAAGTGTACATAAGCGTCATCAGAAGAATATATAAGAATAACATCGGCAGACTTAAATTGGAATCACTGGGCCCAAGTTTCCCCATAAAAAGGGGGGTGAGACAGGGTGACCCTCTATCTCCAAAAATATTCATAGCCATACTTGAATCTATCATGAGCAAGCTAGACTGGACTAAATTAGGAATCTATATACAAGGCACCTACCTAAGCCACTTGCGATTCGCAGATGATATAGTAATATTATCCGAGACAAGTGGCCAACATGCAATACATGATTGAATCATTACAAGAAGCCAGTGCAAAGGTAGGACTAAAAATAAACCTCACTAAAACCATGACAATGACGAATAGTTACAGAGTACCAATAAGAGTAAATGAGAACACACTGGAATATACAGAGAACTACATGTACCTAGGAAAAACGATAACTTTTAACAGTGATAATAATGACACAGAAATTGAAAGAAGGGCACAGAAAACATGGAATAAGTACTGGAGTTTGAAGGAGATTTTTAAAAGTAACATGCCAATAAATCTGAAAACTAAGGTCATGAATTCTAGCCTCTTACCTTGCTTGACATACGGATGTCAAACGTGGAAATTTACAGCCAAGGCCAAGCGAATAATCTCCACCTGCCAGCGAGGAATGGAGAGAAGTATGCTCAAGGTAAGGAGACTAGACAAAATACGACACACTAATATAAGGTCAATCACCAAAGTCGAAAACGCCCTAAGCTACGCCCAAAGGTTAAAATGGAAGTGGGCAGGGCATGTTGCGAGGCTCACCGACCAAAGGTGGACCATAAAATCAACTCTGTGGAGTGGGCCACGTGGAAGAAGATGCGTAGGCAGACCAGTGTCACGATGGGATGACGAAATCCGCAAAGCAGCAGGCCCAAACTGGGCCCAAGTAGCCAAAGACCGGGAAAAGTGGACAGCCTTGGAGGAGGCCTTTACCCATTCTGGGGTTCTTGCAATTAAAAACAATTAGTAATTAAGATTAGTATTTATGTAAGGTAACTTTTAAAAAACCTAAAAACAGAATAAGATGTAATGTTTATTAGCGAGAAATAAAAGGCTTTTTTTATTTTTTTTATTTATTTATTTTATAGGCTACGGTAGTTTCTTACCATCAGGCGGACCGTATGCTTGTTTGCCACCGTCAATTCAATTTTTGTATTATGGCAACAACAGTTTTTCTATGGCGAAGTTATTTTTTAAGTTAGTACCTAATTACCTATTGTAGTTTAATTCAGTATACCTATCTGTTCATGACTATTAGCCATCCATTATCGTATCGCAATCTTCATCGTTTGAAGTTATCATAGATTTTAAGACTTTCAACGTTACTAATATGTACTTAATCCTAGCGCGGGACTGGCTATGTTGAAATTACTTGAAGGCTTGTATATAGTTACCTACTTGTAGTAAATTCAAACATAACCTATCGTATTGTATGCTAAATTATTTTGAACATAACTCGTAACTCTAACAAATAAATTATTCAAGGTCTCTTTTTGACAACAACTATTTTTGAGAAAGGTTAAGTGGAGATTACCTTTCTGTATATATTCTTCAGAGGCAATGTATGACTCAGATCGCAAATCAGATAAATCAGATATGTACGCGTAAAAAAGCTATAAGTAGGCAATAAACAGTTCCTGCATTTTAGGTTTATGTAACTGTTACATAATAAGGCCTAATTACGTACAGTTGCATTCACTGCTTTATCTACACACATATTATAAATCCTAAATGAAATGTTCGGAAACCATTAGAATGGCCGCCATTGCACCGCCATGACCAACTCGATTGTGCCGGCGGTCGGGCGGGCGCGTGCCGGCGGTCGAAGAGGAGGGCAGATGGTCATTACGTTACCGTAGGTAATGAATTTTCATACATTTTAACCACACTGTCACAGATAATACACTGATGTTACGTTACTGGTTGCAATAATGTTGGTAATTAATTTATATACGATTTCCGAACGAGGAATAGAGGATTTATGATATGGTGTGGATAAAATATTTAATATTATGCGCTCAGTATGCAGACTAAACTATTAGGATGTACCTAATTTTAGGTACTTTTTAGGGTTCCGTAGTCAACTTATAGTTAGAACCCTTATAGTTTCGCCATTTCTGTCCGTCCGTCTGTCCATTCGTCCGCGGTCTAGCTCAGTGACCGTTCGCACTAGAAGGCTGAATTTGGTATCATTATCTGCATTAATCACGCCAACCAAGTGGTAGAATACAAACTGTTTTTTAGGGTACCTCCCGTACACATGAAGTGGGGGTGAATTTTTTTTTCGCTCCAACCCTATAGTGTTGGGTATCAAAATACCTATGTATTTTAAAAAGAATAGAGTAACAGTTTCGCAAATAATAGCTCTAAAAGTTGAAAGAAGGGCGTCCCCCCATCTAACTTTTGAACCATGGCTCAAAAAAATTTGAATATAACATAGTTAAAGGACGTAAGTGCCGGATAGTAAAAAGACGTAAGCAACCTTTTGAACGGATGTATTGTAACAGGCCGCCAACTACGGAGCCCTACACTGAGCATGGCCCGACATGCTCTTGGCCGGTTTTTTATTACTTTATAAAGTTCTTTAAATAGTAGCAGATAACGCAAGTAATAGTTTTAAAGGACATTGAGTCTGAGCGCAGCGAGCGGTCTTTATTTTAATTTCATTGGGTTTGAGCATTTGCTCCAAACCACTTTTGTCCTTGGACGAAAAAAATTAAAGGACGGAGCATGGCTGTACAACAAACTGTAACGCAAGATGGCGGCTGGTTTGAATGTGTGTGTCCAGACGAGTGTTGCCATGTAATACAAATTTTCCCGATTAAGAATACAGTATCTTTGAATAAAAAAATTGATTATTAATATATATATTTAAATATAATTAATAAGCACCTGTTTTAATAAATTTGATGAAATATATTTCTGAAGAGGTATTTCTGAGGAGATAAACTATTTATTAAAATTACACGACTACTGTTGAGTGTGGTGGCCTCTCTTGTCGTCCCCAATACTATTATTTAAGCATACTTTATACCTTTTTTAACTGGAGGCACGGCAGTGCCCTCGCTAAGACGAAGAAAACTAAAAGTGTAATTACGTATTCATTTATTACGTAACACGATTTAAGGAGGGAGGGGAATTGACCATGTCTTACTTCTACTGCAGAGAGGATTATTTTTTTTTTCTTACGAAGGGGCGGAAGGGTGTCTCTGGCAAAAAAATTCTTACGTAATCAATGAACAACGCCTTATTTTATACTAAACCTTGTTTGGAATGTAACAAATACTTTTTGAAAACTGCATTAAAATCGGTTCAGCCAAGCGCGAGATAATCGTGAACAAACATACAAACATACAAACATACAGGTCAAATTGAGAACCTCCTTTTTTGAAGTTGGTTAAAAATGCTCCTCGATCGATCAACACAATCGGTTTGACTTAAGAGCTGACCTCTCATTCTAACTATAGTTCCATCTCGTTCTAATCGCTTGACCAGTCGATTACTGAAGCCGCTCAGAGTGCGAGGGAGCGATAGTTAGATTGAGACGAAAGTTTGACAGATCAGTAGTGGTGACATAACTTCGCGCGTTCAATCTACGATTAGATATGGGCTTTTTGTTTTAAGAAGTTTTTGGAATAATTTTAAGAAATATATAATTATGTTTAATTATAAATTTTATTAAAAAAATAATAAAGAATAATTTGCTCACAAAAGCATAAAAGTTATTAACTATTAGGTAACGTTTTAATATTCGTTGAAAACGTGCGTGGAAGAAAACGTATAGTTAGTAGTGTGGACGTCAATGTCGTATTGACAACATATCGCGGCGATTATAGACCCCCTTACGTTCGGGAAGTTTCCCTATTCAACCACCTGGCAACACCGCTACCATGAAGTTAATAGTTTACGAAATTACTGATTTTTAATGTGATTACGCAATGAATTGTTTACTTAACGGTGAAAAGTTATCCCATCCGTTTTTTTCTTTCGACCGGTGGCATTTCTGCAGCATTTCACAACGCACGACGGCATGTTTTTATTATTTTTTTAACTGCTCTTGACTGCATAGACGTTTGGACACGAATGGCGGGGGAGCGGCTCATTATTGCTGTGCGTATGTGCGTGTAGTGCGTAACGACGAGGACACTGGCTCTTTATGGAATCACAAAATTTTGTTAGCCGCACTCTATCTGGGACTTACTTGCTTACTATGCTTTTGTCCATATTTTTTGTGGAAGTAGATTTTTTGTGATTTAACAAGTTTTTTTCCCATCTGAAACGCATAAAATCATAGAATATTGAGGTAGGTATCAATTTCGTGATATCACCGTCATGTCACGAAAATGGTAGATAAACTAATCCGAATAGCGCCGCTGTAGGTACGTAAGTGTACGGAGACTTATCTCAGGTTAAGGTAACGTGAACAACCGGCTCCATGAACGTTGACTATTTATAGAATCTGCAGCAGCGTTCAATAACACGACAATGTAATTTAATTCACCAACATGATTATTCTCAAGTGAGCCCATGACGTATCGAAAGTAGGTAGGTACTAGGTATATAATTTTAACATACTTATGGTTAAGGTTAACGCAGGTTGTTCTCCGCAACTCGACATCTATATTTTGCGCCTGTTTTGTGTGCCGGGTGGCCTTATTCATGCCAACCCAGTTCCTCCAGGAAGCCTAGAAGACCCTTTATTTTGCCGACGACTTCCGAGAGTGCCCTCGGCGAACCAAGATGTTTCGCCCGGTATTCTGCCACCCCGGACATGTGATGATGACGTGGGCGGCTCGGCTGTCTCGTCCTCCTCCATGCAGGCTCTGCAGAGGAGACTATCCGTAACACCTAGAGTGAAAAGATGTTTGTTTAAAAGGGCATGACCAGTTAGAACTCCGCTTATATATTAGTCTGAGCTGCGGCCCCTTGAGCTGTTTCAGCTTCCGAGACAATCCGGGGTTGATCGTCAGGAGGGCCTCCTTAGCTTGCCTGTATGTACCTAGGTTAGTCCAAAATTGTTGATGTTCTAACTTGGTGTTATTTTAACATACTTACTGTGGGTAACTATATGTTTAGAAATATACGAAAAATTATAGATAACCATGTGACTTCACATTTCAATAATAAGATGATTTTGTTCTTGGATACTCTGGACTAAAATTGTCACATTGATTTACGGTTTCTTTCGGACTATGATAGGTAGGTTGTTACAGATACTAATTATTGCTAAGATCTCTAATTGGGTTTTAATATTGATTTCCAGAGTGGGACTGGGAGCTACTAGGACGACATCATGTTCGAGTTCTTCTTAGAAATAGCCTTCGAGGCGGAGCTGAACACAGTGGAGCACCCGGAGCTGCAGGATCTGGCGCGCGAGCTGGTGCACGAGCATCCGGAGACCAGGGCCGCCGCCATCCAGGAACTGCGGGACATGATATACGGTGAGGGGCATGGCTACAACTACAATGACATACTGAGGAGTACCCAGCACTGCAGGAGCTCGCGCATCCTTGTGCACGAGCATTGGGAGACCATCCACTTTCCTTCACAAAAACTCCTGCGGTCCGCCCCCCCCCCCTTCCTCTGTATCCGTACCTGCGGCTAATACCCTTTATTTATCATGTGTACGAGTAATAATAATAAGCAGAGAATGGATGCTGCGAGTGGCTCCTTTGGTTTACCTATAAGCTGCATCGGTAGCATAAAGACAACTTTATTATTACCTTAACGTAAGGTTAGCGTTGGTACGTATACGTACATACGCACGCATGTACCAGCTGCCTGCGGTGAACTTCATTAAAAACGTTATATAACTGGACATAATCGAGAAGGCTGTCTTGGTCAGCGGCTGGCCGCAATACGGCCTTATGTAGGTACTTAGATAATCTTTAGGTATAATTAAATTGGTTAAGTGGACAAGTTTATTTTTATGGAAACTAAAGCATGTCAACGAGCCTTAAATACTGGTAATTACACCTGTATACAATGTTTAACGAACTCCATACCTATTATCAGCGATAGGTATTATACCTAGGTATGACTAGGCCGAATATACTGTTATTAAAAGTTAAATAAATATCTGTTGATTAATGCACATATTACTAAATGTACCAATGTGTACCACTCTATCAAATACAGTCGATGGTAATGATGATGTATAACCGTCACGTTGCAGAGCGCGGGGAGTGCACGCCGCGGCGCACGGACGACGCGTTCCTGCTGCGATTCCTGCGCGCGCGCCGCTTCGTCGTGCCGCGCGCGCACAGGCAGGTACACTACTCATAGGTATATCAGGGGTTTACTCCCGGTTGTTATTTCCTGTACAAAAAATACGAACGAAACAAAACCTATATTTAATGTTCGCATACTGTTTAGTTTTCCCCTGAAGTTTAGTCGTGTATAGAAACTGCATTGCCATAAATGCATGAATGTTGCCATAAATTACGGTAGCGTTCATGATCACAAAAATTGTGCCCAAAATTATTGCGCAATATTACACGTGCCTGTTTTCCTATTTTTATATAATATAATTTGCTGTGTCTGCTTTACTCATTTAATTATTTTTATAGTATTAGGTGATTTGTCATTGTTGTGTCATGCTCCGTGACATCACTCACGTGTGGCCCCGGCGGAAGACCACCCAGGCTAGCACCAAGCTGAGTAGGGACCATTTAGTGGCAACCATGTTCATGCCTTAATTATAATTACATAATTAGTTATTATCCTAAGATTAAGTATGTTTGTTTGCATGTTGTTGTTGTCACGAATAAATGTTTTCTATATCTATTTTTCATTGTGATGCATACAAACTTAAACGTCACGTGGATTTCAGGATCAGAATTGACCGCTAGAACAATATAAAACAGGCCAATTATTCATCTATACTTTTATAGACACCAGCAGCTAATAGTCGCCATTTGATTATTCCTTCTTGTTTGAAGGCAACTACAGCCCGGTGGATTTAGTCAAGACTTGAAATTACCCGTCGGTTATCATGGGTTTATCGTTGGAATGTTGCTCCACAGCTGGTGCGGTACTGCAGGTTCCTAGAGCAGTACCCCGACCTCTACAAGGATGTGGACCTGTGGGGGTTGGCGAGGGTCGGCAGCGCGTACGAGGGCTGCATGCTGGACCGACCAGGAGTCGGCCGCGTCACGATACTCAGGTTCGGTGAGTGTTGCCGGGCTGTGACGTGTGGGCTGTGGGGGTTTCACGGAAGAGGACCGTACCTCTGTTTAACACAAAGTTGAAAACTACCCAAACATAAAATCAAAATCAAAAATACATATTATCTTGTTACACTACTATCTATTATTTTCTCTTATTAGGTATTTATATATATTTACTATGATATTAATTGATTCGGAAACTGCTTTGTCTGGTAACAGCGCGCAGGGTCTGGTACCAACTTTTGTTAAGTTTTGTTAAATAAAGACTGTACACAATAAAATCCGGGCACGCATGATATGGTAAATCTTTTTTTTTCATTTCACATATTGAAACAGTTCTTTTATTTTAATAATCTGTAATATAGTAATAAATAATAAAAATATGATAATATTACAAATTACAATTGTATGGGGGCCTGTGTGAGTTTTTGCCAAATATATTCCATCATATGTGCAGCGTTTTTTATAATCTTCACTCGCTTCCTGCTACAATGTCACAATTGTATTTATATTTCCGCAAGCTGGTGTATGCTCATTATGTTGTATACTTTTCTCCTTGAGGTAGTCAGGAAGACATTCTACTCCATTCAAAAAGCCAAACTCACCAAAGTTAGAACACCTCAGAACTATTTCAATCTAAGTACAATTAGAAAAATGTTAACTATTGTCAAAAGAGAATGTAATAAGACTAATAAGGTATAATTTGATTTATAATCTAATCAAAAATAGAAAAAAATGTCTACACGAATGGCAGATGTGCGAGTAAGAAAAAACATCACTGTATTTCGAAAAGTGAATTTATTTAGTCTTGAATATCTTGAGAAGCATTTAAAAACTGGGTGATCAAATTCGACCTTCACTTTTACTAACACATTATAATACATACCTACTTACTTATATGTATAACTATATTTGGTCGCGTATGCATCTATTGAGTACAACCACGCTCGAATCAAAAGACTACATTCAGAACTAAAAATAATAGTAATTCCAATTTTTATACATTAAAGTAAGTGCGATGCGCACTATTTTCACGAACAGACAGCTCTTAATGTGTAAAAGTACCTTATGGAAAGATCGCCAAAGATGGTGATAACCAGAGCCTTCCTGTATCTTCAACAAACTTAAAATCGTATAATCCTACATTCAACACGTATGCTTAAAATTCTATAAAATTTACTAAATGGGTAGTTACAGTTCGAAAATAAATCAATTACTTTCCAATGTTTTTTACAAAGAAGTTGTAAGCATAAGTTATATAGCTAAAGCTTAGGTAGATTTAACAACCTTTTAAGTACTTACCTTAAAACCATTTTTAACATAGGTAGGTATGTTGTACATCGTCCTTAGTCAAAATTGTTTTAAAGAAGAAAAAAACAGATTGTAAATGAAGAACTTTAACTGAATTACCTTCAGTGACTAAAATTATATTATTCTTTTATTCGAGTTGTGTGTACTATTTCCATATATCCACGTATTTATCTAGTTTAATATATTAATAATAAAACTTATAATTTGTAAAATAAAAAGGAAAAAAAACAGTAGTTTTTAATGTATTGCTCAGCCAGGACAAGTAACTAGTTGTAGCAAATAAAGATATAACTAGTCCCAACAACATATTAAAAATGCAGAACTACATCACGCTTTGTGATTTTAGCAATTTTGATTGTTTAATTTCACGGGCCTATTAAGCTAAAATGGAAAGCAAAGAATACGATTTCAATATAATCTAAATATGCGTTCCGAACGAGGCGGCCAATCAAAAACGTGCGGACGGTTATGCATACCGTAATAATAATGTAACGTAACGAACCGGTCGGCCTCTACCTCACCGCCCGCGGCGGCGGCGGTCACCCGTGCCGCCAGCATCAGCAGCGCCAGCACCGAGGGCCGGAGGTCGCGCGTTCGATGTCTGCGGGCTCAACTTTTTTATACTTCCACGTGTCGTCTTGTTCCTATTAGTTATAAGTTATAAGATTAAGATAGAACGAAGTGGATATGCTACATCAGCGACTTTATTTTTTCCGTTTAAAACGAGCTAATTTTATTCCATTTTTATTCTGACACTAGTTTTAGTTTCGGACATTGCTATTATAGTTAATTCCGTAGGTTAATTACGAATTACCTTGCTTTTCAATTAAAAATCTAAACAAAGTTTGACAAATTATTTAATTGTCAAGTAAGCCATTATTCAGCACCGTTTTACGATGTTTTCTTTGCCAAAAGTAAAGTTACTAAGTAACAAGTTTTTGTATCATTAATCTATCTGCATTGTAGTTTGTTGGCAAAAATAATCGTCAGCGTCACATTATTTTTTTGGTTAAGTACAAAATTATAAAACAAAAATGTGAAAACGTATGTTAATTATTTGGCATTGTACAATATTCAGGTTGAATTGACCGAATACTAAAATAAGCTTGAATAAAATGAAACAAAACGGCCCATTGTAAGTATGTAAAAATACACGATTAATATTAAGCATCCGCTAGATGCTTCGTGAGGTTGCGAGGCGGTGCAAATATCCTGTTTGGAACTCCTAAATATTAGTGGCTCTCTCTCTCTGGTGAACGCTTACTACGCTCAAATAATTATGGTGATAACTTGCCTCTCCTCTGTCGTCAGGCACGTGGGACCCTGACGACTACCCCGTCTCGGAGCTGGTGAAGACGGCCATGGCCATGATGGAGATCGGGCTGCGCTCGCCCAAGAACCAGGTCATCGGCGGCACCGTGCTGGTGGACATGGCCGGCATCACCGTCAAGCACGTCGCCACGCTCACGCCCACCATCGCCTACCAGATCGTCTGCCTCATGGGGGTAAATCACCATTATACCTGTTTTTAAGCTTAAAAAGTTTTGCTCCCGTGACACATAGATTTTATGAGTGGCTTTTAGTGCCTAATGGGTTAGCACTTTCACGCAAAATAATGCAGAATTACCTATAACTATGGCTATTTCTGTAATAAAGTGGTCTCCACGGAATTAAAGCAAAATATTTATATATTTTGTTGAAGTGGACTAGATAAATAATACGAGTAGAAAAAGATGAGGTAGGTACTAAAGATTTGTGATGTAATACTATCGTGTAAATAATACTAAGTTAAAGCATTTTTATTGTCAAATCTAAAGGAACGTAGGTAAATACTCGTAACTAAATATCCCTGAATAATCTGTGGCGAGTGAGTGTGTCGTGGCACGGTTGCATAACAAGCATCGAATAGTATGTTTATTGTATACTAGAATCACTTAAGTACTTTTTTTATATTATTTAAATTCAAAGTTTGTTTCTAACTGTTGATGATGGATTATTATAATTTGGAAATTTATGTAGAAGACACAGTTCAGGTAAGAAAGTATATCAAACTGTAATTTATTTTCAATAGTCAGATTTGGACTCATCTTTTTTCTTTGGTATTTTTCTTAAACTATAACCTATTGTTGGTTAATCTAACCTTGGTTTGATATGTTTTCTTATAGAACAACGCACTATATGTATTGTTTAGTTTTGATGTACTGTTGTTTTGAAAAAATAAGTCCCGCCGAGTTTCTTGCCGGACATAATTCTTCTCGGGTCAGAGGTGTAGGGTTAGAACCGGTGTAGTTTGATCTCTCTTTTACTTTGACGTGTAAAAGTGCCCTTGTGGCCTACTTACTGAATAAATGTTTGAGTTTGAGTTTGAGTTTGAGTTTGATCAAGTGCAATACAAGCCGGTTGCATCTGCAATCTAATCTGAAGAAATATTTAATGATGCATCGAGCACTAATGATAGCCAGTTCTATTGTTTTATTTATTGACCTATCTATACCTATTAAAAGTACATAACAAGATTGTAAATTATTTTTTTCTAACTAAGGTCTTGCGTTAAGGATATAAGGTAAGTATTTATTTATTTATCGTATGGCTACATATCCCAGGATATATTTTCTGCTCTCGGATGGTAGTAGTGGTAAGACAAAATCTCGGCAGTACCCAGGGAGGGTAGCAATTTTGTTACACCTTGTATAGGTAGGGACCTATACAGGGTGTAACAATAATGCTGGTGATCCGTTCAAGGGCATAATTGGTATTGTATTTTAATTATTAAAAACTAAGAAAAAAAATTTCACGCGAAATATAAATTTGGTTTTGTATGGAGGGTCGTTGGCTGGGATGACGTCCCATACAAAAAAAAAATTATACTTTTTCTTAGTCGCAACACGATACCAATTATGCCCTTAAGAGTCCGGTAACGATTTGAAAACGAAAATCGCTAATAATGAAATTACGCACATGAATCGCATTTGATGAGATAGTTTGAAGAAGTCTTGTTATTGGAAAAAAGTTCTTTGTGTCTATATTTATTAATATTTAATGTAATGTAATGTAAATGTAATGTAATGTAATGTAAAAACTCTTTATTGTACAAAAACCAGTCAAAACAATACAATAATAGGAAAACGTAAGTACAAAGGCGAACTTATCCCTTTGAGGGATCTCTTCCAGTTAACCTTTTTAGGGTTCGTAGTCAACTAGGAACCCTTATAGTTTCGCCATGTCTGCCCGTCCGTCCGTCCGTCCGTCCGCGGATAATCTCAGTGACTGTTAGCACTAGAAAGCTGAAATTTGGTACTAATATGTATATCAATCACGCCAACAAAGTGGTAAAATAAAAAGTGGAATTTTTTTTTATTAGGGTACCTCCCCTATACGTAAAGTGGGGAGTGATTTTTTTTTTCATTTCAACCCTAACGTGTATGAATAGGAGTTTCCTAAAATCATTTTTCGATAATGTAAATATTTTCGGAAATAATCGCTCCAGAAGTAAAAAAATATGCGTCCCCCCCCCTCTAACTTTTGAACCATAAGTTTTAAAATATGAAAAAAATCTCAAAAGTAGAACTTTGTAAAAACTTTCTAGGAAAATTATTTTGAACTTGATAGGATGAATAGTTTTTGAAAAAATAATACAAAATAATTTCTGAACTAAGTTTGTAATTTAACCGTATAAGCAGGTGTTTATTGTACCTGTAATTTCTACAAAATAACAATGAAATGACGTGCTTTTAAATAAAGTAAAAACGGTGAAAATCGGTTCACGCAATAAAGAATTATCCCATAAAAATCATCTTCCATAATTTATGCTCGCGCGCAATAGTTTACTTAATTTGCCGACAGATGTCGCTGTACGTGGAACTCTCATATCATATCCTACATGGCGGTGTTATTAACTCTTAAGTGGGGACACTTACTGTGACGGACGGAAAACTACGGAACCCTACAGTGAGCGTGGCCCGACACGCTCTTGGCCGGTTTTTAATACCCTAAAACTGAATTCTTATAGAGCTTGTTTAGTGGGGACGTTGATTCGTGCAATCTTGTCGCTTCATTATTAGTTATTATTTTTTATGGCCACTAATATGTTTTATATTATCTGATTAAAGCATGAAGTACAGTTTATTTCTGTATTTTTATTTTAGTGAAATGCTTTAATACCTTTCTAAAAATATTACCTAAACTTCGACAATTTTTCATAAAATTGCTCTAGCTAAACATACTATCCCTTAAAAAATATATATGAAAATGAAAAAAACTGTTCCACTTATTCCTCAGACGACTCATTTTCCAACGTATTTATGTATTTTACGGACTAGTATAACTTAATTTTAATCAATAAGAACCTTACTCTTTTCACCTCTCCAAGCAAAAATTGTGAAATAGGTGTGAATTACTTATAAATGAGACAAGAAAATAAAAAATCGTTCCACTTATACAATTTAAAAAGAAACGTACTTTCTAAATATGTATACAAAACTGATAGAAGTTTCGTTAGTTCCTGCAAAATTGTATCAAAAAGTTGAGCAAAATCGAAAAAAAAGTTTACCGGACTCTTAACATTATTGTTGTTACAACCTGTATAGAGTATCTATAATATTATAATAATACATACTTGTATTCAAATCATATTTATGCTATAAATATACAATGGCATGCAAATAACACACTATTCTAGGACAGCGGTCGTAATACGATATTTTAGCACGCATAAGTCCTAACAGTGCCCGTTTCCTGTTTCAGCTGGCGATCCCGTGTGTGGTGAACTCCTGCCACATCATCAACTACAACTGGCTGCTCAACACCTTCTTCTTCCTCTTCAAGCGCTTCATCCCCAAGCAGGCGTGGAAAATGATCCACTTCCACGGCAGCGACCTGGAGTCCCTGCAGCGGCACGTGCCGCGGGAGAGCCTGCCGCCGCGCTACGGCGGGTCCTGTCGCCACCATGCCACCGTCGGGACCTGGTTCCACAAGATCAGGAAGTACCGCGACGAGGACTTCGACCGCGAGATGAAAGAGTTCGGCTGGCTGATAAAGGAGTGATTAACATATTCTGAATAGATGGAAAACAATACTGTGGAATGCGCTTGGCTCTGATACTGGCAGATTCTTGAGATGTCTTAAAACCAACGCCAGAATAAATTTCAGAAATGAATCTGCTGCCTAATTCACTGTTGTAAGGCAAAATAAACTATCTATTTAGTATACAATTTTGAGAATCAACACATTTCGTTATTTGATCACTTTAAGGTTGCGTTTCCACCAGAGCTGTTCGAGGATGCGTTGCGAGAAATGTGTTTTTCATAAACCGATAGAAATGCTTCATTTACCTATTAGCTGGCCACGTCAGATATGACACAATAATGAGAGCAACGAAACCCATGTAGTTAGTTTGCTGTACTATGCTTATTTCTAGATCCGGACATCTGGCAGCTGTAAAGTGGTGGAGGTCAAAGAATGCAAATAACTTGAAGAAAACAAATCCTAGAGTTCTGGGTTTAATGAAATATTATGGGAAATTATGTAATTCATTAGGTTCTATCATATCCAGAAGGTTCTGCTGGGGAAAAGTAGTGCCAAATTATGTAAAATGCAATTTTTAGTTAGTCTCCTACTGTTTTTGTTTCCGCAATGATAGACAGTGGTTTTTAATCTAATGTTAAAATATAGGCCCTGTCCTCTATAAGTTACACAACTTTGTCATTTTTTACCTATTTTGGTATTACTTTTTTCCAACTTAAAAACTTTGTTGGTCTGTCACTCTGACATCCACCCATTAAAAGCTGCCAGATGCCCGGATCTAGCAATAAGGATGGTAAATCAGTCTAACTAGACAGGTTTCATTGCTCTCATTATTGTGTCATATCTGACGTGGCCAACTCTTAGACCATATCCTCGCTCAGCACAGCTCTAGTGGAAACAGCTCAGCGGACAGATGTTTTTGTACATACAAAACAAGGGAAGGATGTGTTGCGAGTAATGTGTTGCTAGGTACTAAATTATATTTTAGACGGCGTTTGTCAGAGGCTAAACGCCCTCGCTACGCATCTTTACACCGCTCAGCAAACCTCGCAACGCATCTTCGTACTGGTCAGCTACCTCGCACATATCTGGTGGAAAGACTCACAACGTTCCACATCCTCGCACCGCTCAGCTACCTCGCACATCTGGTGGAAAGACTCACAACGTTCCACATCCTCGCACCGCTCAGCTACCTCGCACATATCTGGTGGAAAGACTCACAACGTTCCACATCCTCGCACCGCTCAGCTACTTCGCACATATCTGGTGGAAAGACTCACAACGTTCCACATCCTCGCACCGGTCAGCTACCTCGCACATATCTGGTGGAAAGACTCACAACGTTCCACATCCTTACACCGCTCAGCAAACCTCGCAACGCATCTTCCCACCGGTCAGCTACCTCGCACATATCTGGTGGAAAGACTCACAACGTTCCACATCCTTACACCGCTCAGCAAACCTCGCAACGCATCTTCCCACCGGTCAGCTACCTCGCACATATCTGGTGGAAAGACTCACAACGTTCCACATCCTTACACCGTTCAGCAAACCTCGCAACGCATCTTCCCACCGGTCAGCTACCTCGCACATATCTGGTGGAAAGACTCACAACGTTCCACATCCTTACACCGCTCAGCAAACCTCGCAACGCATCTTCCCACCGGTCAGCTACCTCGCACATATCTGGTGGGAAGACTCACAACGTTCCACATCCTTACACCGCTCAGCAAACCTCGCAACGCATCTTCCCACCGGTCAGCTACCTCGC
Organism: Pammene aurita; assembly: GCA_947086415.1. Classification (NCBI taxonomy): domain Eukaryota; kingdom Metazoa; phylum Arthropoda; class Insecta; order Lepidoptera; family Tortricidae; genus Pammene; species Pammene aurita. The sequence continues at coordinate 256,177 of OX352305.1, read as the reverse complement.
ACATATCTGGTGGGAAGACTCACAACGTTCCACATCCTCGCACCGCTCAGCTACCTAGCACATCTCTGGTGGAAACGCAGCCTTAAACTTGCACTGCACATTTTGTGCAACACGAAGGCCATATGCCACGATAAGCTAAGTGAATCTGCACCCAGCAAGTTTTGGCTTGTAATTTTTTTGGATGATGTGACTTTAGAATAAGTATGCAAAATTTGAGCAAACTACAGTTTTTGTAAAAAAACTAAATATGATCTTTAGAGTCTGACTAGCCAAATATTGTTGACAGATATTTCCTTGTTGTATCACCAATTGTCTATGATTTAAAAAAAGGCTAAGTCTGTTGTCAATTTATGTCATTATTTCAAATTGTTCACGGTTTATAAGGAGTTTATTTTAAATAATATTAAAAATAACTGTACCGAGTGGTCCGCAAACTATTATTTAGGCTCGTAAATAATTACGACGATGTGCGAAGTAGACGTGAAGCGTGGTGTATAACGAAAAACTGCAATGTTTACAAGTCGTCAACAATTTTGTAGGTTGGAGCTCTATTAATATTATGATACTTTAAGTACTAGTTCAAACATTTGCCTATAACTTTGATTAAGTACGTGAATTTATTAATACCTGAATCTCATAAACAGGGCAAGTGTGTAAAGAAACAGATAAACTAGATGTTCTGGAAAATATCAATACAATCAAAACATTGGAACGTAAGAAGTTACTTACTGAAAACCAATATTTAGGAGAAATCTGTGGACTGACTAGTCAGTAGTAATTTTATGTAAAAATATAAATAAAAATATTTTCGCTAAACATGTCTATACAGTACGTAAACCAACTAAAACCATCCCTTAAAACAAGTGAATAGGGAACTCAAGTACATAGTTATTAGATTGTTTTTACTTGCTGCCTGCATGTTTTGGGGAATTTAATTTCTGAATGTACTTCTCTTGTTGCTTTCTAACACCCTGTGAAACTTGTTTACTTCGTTGACTTTTGTATGTTTACCTAAACCTACCTACCTACCTACCTTTACGTGTGCACAGAAGTCAAAAGTATTTTCTAGTATCAAAACTATTCTTCCTGCTACACAAGGTGTGACCAGCCCATGATTTTTTGAATTTCCCGCCAAATATTTGGGTAATATTTCAATAGTTAGACTCTACTTATTTAATATTTTATTTCTAGATAACCCATTTTGACGTGCGTTACGCATATTGTGCATATAGTGAAGATACATACAATACATCCTCATATTTGACATCAATTATGAGGATGTATTGCTATACAACAAAAAAACTATTTAATTTTTAATTTTTCTTTTAAGTACCTAATTTTATCTGGGCTATCTATTTAATTAAATAAACCACTTTGTTCTACAACAAAGTGTTTTTTTTAGTTAAATATATTTTGTTAAAACTAATCGATTAAAAACTCGTTAGAGACACGCGCATGTTCACAATGAATACTGCCCCCCTATAAATAATACTGTGATTTTTAATCAATTCATTTCAATAAGCGGGTATACAAAATGTGGAGTGATGTATTCATTAAAAAAAATCACCTTGTTCTACCACAGATAAAATTAGCGAAATACATTCATTTCGTAGCTTATTAAAAGCTGGTGAAAATTTTCGAGGCTGATGTGAAAGTACCTTGTTAAAAAAAAGTCATATACTTAGTATTTTTATGGCAATATATCCTACTAGCTTTTGCCCGCGGCTTCGCTCGCGTTAAACGGGGTAACAAACAAACTTCCACCCCCCATTTTAGGGAAGTGGGTGGTTAGAAAAAGACAAAAAGTAGCCTATGTAACTCTCCATCCCTTCAACTTTCCCATGTATAATATTAAGTATAAAGTATGGATAGTTGATGTCATACGCACGTCAAAATCGGCTAACTAGTTAGAAAAAAAATTGAAGAAAGATCAAATTTCCTTTGCAACTTAAGGAATACTATTTATCTCTTCCTTAGGTTTTTAAGTTGACACTGTTGTTTCTTATTGTGTGTATTATATATGTATATATGTACGTATATGTATGTTTATTTTGTATTTATTTAAGTATGTATATTCATATGAATGTGCTCTGTTATCTATTTCGTCTCTTTTGTTTCTATGCACCACCTACTGCTTATTGTTTTTCTCTAGTCTCCACTACCCAAAGGTTGTCTGGAAGAAATCGCTCATTAGCGATAAGACCGCCTGTTGTTACCTCTACCTAAATTTATCTAATTGTAAAATTTGTGCTTGTAACTGTATGAGGTGTGCAATAAAGAGTATTTATTATTATTATTTATTATTATTTCCTTTTTTTTTAAATCTATATAGAAATCTATATGTATAGTTTGGGTAGCTGAAATTTTGCATACTTGTAACTAATATAAAGCCTATCCAAAAGAATTTCAAGCTAAAACTCGCTGGGGGCAAATTCACTCAGCTTATCCTGGCATGGTCTTTGAAAAAATGTTGTTTGGTTTGATACATAATAGAAACACACATAACATGCGAGTATGTGTACTGTGGCGGAACGTACCGCTGCGATTTCATGATCTTTAGATTCTGTACCTACAAATTAACATAAGTACCTGATACATTATATAAGATAATCAGTTACTTACCGATTGTGTGTTTACCCGCAAGGCAATCTGATGTTGGACACCGGAGATGGTTAATAGAGGATAAAAATAATACAACCCTATCGAGTATATGGGCTGATGAAAAATATGTAGTTGAGGACCGTGTAAACAAAGTTAGTCTATTATAACGCAAAGCTTAATTAGGTAATGAACCAATGAACTTTTTGAGAAACACTTATTTTGTTTTTATTAAATACATAACAAATTGATTTAGAAAAATAGACGCCAGCTGCTGCTGGAGATGCTGGAGGCTCGCCCTCAGAGGCGAACGTAGTGGCTGAAGACTCGCCCTCAGAGGCGAACGTAGTGGCTGGAGACTCAGGAATTAGTAACACAGAGAGTTTATACCAGGAGAGAGAGAGGTCGCTTCAAGTGCGGGGCCACTTCGGCCCCGCACAGACCTTTTGTTTGGAAAATCACTTCTTCGAAGCTAACCAGAAAGTGCTTGACGTTTGTCAGTGACAGGCTTATATAGGGGCAGCCAGCGAATTCAGAGTTCTTACATAAAATTTTTGAAATTTTATAAAAGGCCAGGACAACATGAGTAGAAATATTTAACAAACTTCGCCAAAAGTATACAACCTAACTACATGGTTATAGGAATAGAAGATTTGACAAACTAGACAGAGTACGTCACCATGGAGAAGTCTAAATAAACATTTCAAAATAGTATAAAAATGTACAATAACGTGAATAAAACGAGGAGATTCATAGCTAAACATAAAGAAAAATTAAGACAAGGTGAGAAATCTAGGTTTCAAAAGTCGCTTGAGGCTGTAGGTCAAAAATCCGCGACAAGGAAGTGTAAAAAAGTATTCGCGTGTCTATCTACATTATGCGCATTTCAGAGCATTGAAATTGAGTTTCTAAGATGAAGACAAGGTTAGGAGAATAGCGCACGATGTTTGAGAGCGCCACGGGATTTTCGTATGCGTGCGTGTGTTGAACAAGGATTGCAGAATAACTATGAAAGTGCAACAAAAATAAGACAAATGCTCAGCCCAGCATTGCTGTGATTCAATCTTGAGGTATGTAAGTGCTATGCTACAACCAGAACCCTTATAGGATCACTTTGTTGTCCGTCCGTCCGTCCGTCCGACGAGTCCGACTCGCACAGTGCGAGTCGGACTTGGCCTTTTTTTTTTTAAACTAGTCCAATAAACAACCTTATTATATTTTTGAAGGAAAAAGTGATACAAAATAATTTTAAACCAAAAAAAAGCCGGCCAAGTGCGAGTCGGACTCGCGCACCGAGGGTTCCGTACAAACTAGTAGGTATATAAGTAAAAGTACACGACACTCGAGTCATAGTTATGGTATTTTTGGTAGTAACTTTTAAATTATTAAAAATATTTTTATTATACGATGTAACCAAAAAATTACGATTTTCGCAATTTTTCCTTTATAAGACGTTGCTTCGTACCAAATTTCAAGATTCTAAGTTCACGGGAAGTACCCTGTAGGTTTTGATTCCCTTACAAGTTTCAAAAATTTGCGGCATAAACGGCTGTATCTTTTGATTGCGTTGGCTCGGAAGTGTGATTTTTTTACAGCTCTAAGGGACAGTAGACTTAAGTATTTTATTTAAATTTCAGCTTGATACCTCCACGCGTTCCTGAGAAAAAGGGTCTTGACAGACGGACGGACACACGGACGGACAACAAAGTGATCCTATAAGGGTTCCGTTTTTTCCTTTCAAGGTACGGAACCCTAAAAACCGGCCGAGTGCGTGTCGGACCACGCATAATGGAGGGTTCCGTAACTTCAATGGAATAAGAACCAATCTATTGCCAAAAGGACGTATCTGATGCCTATGGAAGTTTTTTGGAAATAACTCAAAAATGGCTCGACCGATAATGTTCAAATTAATTTTCGTAGAAAGTATATAATAACGCGCATCTTTTCAAATTTCTTTATATTTTTTGAACTTACGGTTCAAAAGTTACAGGGGGGGACGCAATTTTTCCGACTTTCAAAGCGATTACTTCTGATAATATTCACTTAATCACAAAATGTTCGAAGACACCTCCAAGTTATTTTTAAAGACCAATCGATTGATGTGCAAAATGTTGATATTTGTTAAAAAAAGTTGTTTTTGAACTTTAGTTACATGTAGCGCCCTCCTGAAAATATTTTTTTTACAATTTCACTACATAACTCAATAGCGGCATACAAAATACACCTCAGTATTCATTTTATTACGATACGTCTTATGGTTTCCGAGTAAAATGGCTGTGACATACGGACGGACGGGCCGACGGACAGACGGACATGACGAATCTATAAGATTTCACTTAGGCTCCACCTTTCCAAGAGCAAAGATGACGGCGGACTACGTGCAGATCTATCCTGTCGCGGCGTCTGGGATGCGCAGAGGGACATCCGTGTCGTCGACACCGACGCTCCTTCTTACCTCTCACGACCGGTCACATCTGTACTAAAATCGGCCGAATATGAAAAGCAGAGGAAATATTCCAACGCCTGCGAAATGCGACATGCAACTTTCACCCCACTCGTCACATCTGTCGATAGTGTTGACGCACCTCAAATGTGCTCGTTCATTAAACACATCCGCCGTCCAGTTTACGCAGCAGCGGCAACACTTACCCAAGATCCCTTTGACATACAGCAGCTCTGGAAACAAGAATGGATGAAGCAAGCTGTCGGTACCTCGGTCGTGAATATGGATCCGACGGATATGATCAAGGGAACCGAACTTCCTAGGAAACAATGGTGCCGCTTAAACCGCCTCAGAACTGGGCACGGGCGATGCAACTTCTTCCGGCATAAGTGGGGTTGGAAAGATTCCGCGCTCTGTGACTGCGGAATCGAGGACCAGACTATGGAGCACATCATACAACGGTGTCCACTCCGCGCATACCCAGGAAGCCCAGAAGACCTAATGGAAGGGACGCCCGACGCTGTGCAATGGTTGCAAAATTTGGATGTTGCTTTATAAAATCCTGTTCTAATTTTATTGCCTATTGGACTATATCGCCATACGATTAAATAAATAAATTAAACACATGGCAGAAACTATATCTGGACGATGGAACCGATCACTAAGCAGGCCGGCTGAGATGCAGAATCATTATACGCGTCACCAGCATTCGCGGCACAAGCCACCGTTTTAAGTCAGCTACCAGGTGGCGCCGCCCTTCCGCACGTCAAGTAACCTTGCAGCACTAAAATCCTTTAATTTTCACTTTGTATGTAGATTAATATTCTGTTGTATTCATCCATACTAATATTATAAATGGGAAAGTGTATGTGTTTGTTTGTTTGTTTGTTTGTTTGTCCGTCTTTCACGGCAAAACGGGGCGACGAATTGACGTGATTTTTTAAGTGGAGATAGTTGAAGAGATGGAGAGTGACATAGGCTACTTTTTGTTTCTTTCTAACCCCCCACTTCCCTAAAATGGGGGGTGGAAGTTTGTATGGAGCATTCCGCAATTTTCAAGGTAGAAAGCTAAAAATTGGTATGCGGACTATTTGTGACTAACAAAAGAAAAAGCTTTAAAGACAAATAATATCGTCTACAGTAGCATATTAAAATAATATTCTGTTCCGAGTTCCCTTCTGTGTTTTAAATTAGGAAAGGAGAACCGTGTTACCCCGAATTTAACGCGAGCGAAGCCGCGGGCAAAAGCTAGTGTTGTTATATATCAAAAAATTCAATTTATAAATTCATTTTTGAGGCTGCTAAGCGCCGAAAATACGCTAGGTGACAGCTACATATTTGCGCCTTTTGCAGTGGAGACGCTGGGCCCATGGGGACCGAAAGCAGTTAAGCTTTTCAAAAAGATAAGTCACTTGCTCATCCGGTCCTCCGGTGACCGTAGGGCTGGCTCGTTCCTCGCCCAGCGAATCAGTATCGCCATCCAGCGAGGCAACGCAGCTAGCCTTATGGGCACCTTGCCAAGTGGCAGCGATTTAGGGGACATTTGTATTTATAGCTTAGGACCCAATAGTTTTTAAGTTAGGTCTAGATAGCGTGGTAAGTTGTAGATTTATGTTTTCTTAAGTAATGTTTTTCTTTGTCTTAATAAAAACTGCTATTTTTAAAACATTATAAAAACGGGGACCCGGAGTATGTCCTAAAACTACGGCCAAGACCACCGGGGGATGGGCAGCAGCATCCTCGGAGTGCGGTGGAGATACTGCGATCGCCAACCCGCATGCCAAGCGTGGCGATTACGGCATTCACCCCCCATGAAAATAACCAAAAAACCACGGCCCCGAGTGTCCGGCGACCCCCGGTGCCCTGGTTATGGTAGCGGCCAGGGTACTAGCGGGGTCAGGGGTGCTAAGAATCTCCGGCAAAGATCCGGCTACCACCACCGGCAACTTCTGGCCCTGGCAACATATAACACGCGTACACTGCGGACTGACGAAAAGATAGTGGAACTGGAGGAAGGATTGAGCAAGTTGCGTTGGGATGTCATAGGGTTATCTGAAGTCCGAAGAGAGGGAGAGGAAACGATAATCCTAAAGTCGGGCAACTTGCTTTATTTCCGGGAGGGCGACCAACAGTCCCAGGGAGGTGTCGGGTTCATCGTCCATAAGTCCCTCATGAACAACGTGGTGAAGATCGAGAGTGTGTCGACTAGGGTGGCGTACCTTATACTCAGAGTATCCAAGAGGTACTCGTTGAAGATCATACAGGTGTATGCGCCGACTTCGGCACACTCCGATGACGAGGTGGAGGCTATGTATGAGGATATATCGAAGGCCATGCGTAGCTCCAAAACCTACTTCACCGTTGTTATGGGGGACTTCAACGCGAAACTGGGCAAGAGAGATGGTGAAAAGCTGAGAGTGGGGCAATTTGGATTTGGAAGTCGGAACCACCGGGGCCAACTACTGGCTGGCTTCTTGGAGAAGGAGGGACTCTACATGATGAACTCCTTCTTCAAGAAACGTGAGCACAGGAAGTGGACCTGGATGAGTCCCGACGGTGCAACTAAAAACGAGATTGACTTCATCATGTCGACGAAGAAGCATATATTCAATGATGTCTCTGTGATCAATACGGTTAAAACCGGAAGTGATCACCGTCTGGTGAGAGGCACATTGAATATATGTGTTAGGCTAGAGCGCTCTCGACTGATGAAGTCTACGCTCCGTCCAGCAGCACTTCAAATCCAAAACCCTGAGAGCTTCCAGCTGGAACTCCAAAACCGTTTCGATTGTCTAGACGGCGATGTGGACGAATTCAACGACGGGTCTGGGTCTAAGTTTTTTAAGGCCCAGCGGAGCAACAGAACGAAAAGGCTCTCTGACTCCACTCAGAAACTCATCGAGGAAAGGAGAGAAATGGTTTTGCAATCCTCAGCAGATGCGTCATTATACCGGCAGCTCAATAAACGGATCTCTAAGTCCCTTACCCATGATTTGCGCCAATTCAATACAAATCGTATTGAAGAGGCCATTGAGCAGAATAAGGGCTCTAAAGTTTTCGCAAGAGATTTGTCTATTGGGCAGAGCCAGCTCGCCAAATTAAAAACTGAGGATGGTAGAATCGTTTCATCCAGACCCGAGCTTCTGGGGGAGATAGAGGACTTTTATGGACAGCTATACACATCAACTAGCAGACCTGAAGTTGATCCGGCGGAAGACCCTAGAGCTAGACTGACCCGACATTATACCGAAGACATCCCGGACATCAGCCTGTACAAGATTAGAATGGTTCTTAAACAGCTCAAAAACAATAAGGCACCTGGTGAAGACGGAATTACAGCCGAAGTTCTGAAGTCGGGTGGTAAACCGGTCCTTATGGCTCTTCAGAAGTTGTTCGACTACGTTTTACTAGAAGGGAGAACGCCTAAGGCATGGAACAGAGGTGTGGTGGTATGTGGTATTGTTCTTCAAAAAGGGTGATAACGCGTTACTAAAGAACTACCGACCCATTTCACTTCTGAGCCATGTCTATAAGCTGTTTTCAAGAGTCATTACGAACCGTCTCGCACGCAGGCTAGATAACTTCCAGCCTCCCGAACAAGCCGGTTTCCGAAGAGGCTTTAGTACCGTAGACCACATCCATACGCTCCGTCAGGTTATACAGAAGACTGAGGAGTATAACCTGCCCCTATGCTTAGCGTTCGTGGACTACGAGAAAGCCTTCGACTCGATCGAAACCTGGGCTGTACTACAATCTCTCCAGAGGTGCCAAGTGGACTATCGCTATATTGAAGTGCTGAAGTGTTTGTACGAGAACGCCACTATGTTAGTCCGACTCCAGGACCAGAACTCGAAGCCTATTCCGTTGCAGCGGGGAGTCAGGCAAGGAGATGTTATTTCTCCTAAACTGTTTACCGCTGCACTGGAGGATGTTTTCAAGACTCTGGACTGGACAAGGTTAGGCATCAACATAAACGGGGAGTACATGACTCACCTTCGGTTTGCTGATGACATAGTAGTCATGGCTGAGACAATGGAGGATTTAAGTACGATGCTCGATGACCTCAGTAAAGCCTCCGAGCGAGTTGGTCTACAGATGAACATGGATAAGACGAAGATCATGTCAAATACCAATGTAGCACCAACTCCCGTTACAATCGGAGACTTTACACTCGAAGTTGTGGACGATTATATATACTTAGGACATACTGCCGACCTACTCACGACGAATCCGACTCGGTTGGGCAGCGTTCGGGAAGCTACGGCACATCTTTTTGTCCAATATTCCGCAGTGTCTCAAGCCGAAAGTCTTTGACCAGTGTGTGTTGCCAGTAATGACATATGGTACTGAAACGTGGTCGCTTACAATGGGCCTCATAAGAAAGCTCAAAGTAACCCAAAGGGCAATGGAGAGGGCTATGGTTGGAGTCTCTCTGCGTGATTGCATCAGAAATGAGGCCATCCGCAGCAGAACCAAAGTAACCGATATAGCCCTCCGAATCGCTAAACTAAAGTGGCAGTGGGCGGGGCACATTGCTCGTAGAACCGATGGCCGTTGGGGCGGAAAGGTTCTCGAGTGGCGACCACGAACCGGAAGGCGCAGCGTGGGTAGACCTCCCGCAAGGTGGACTGATGACCTGGTGAAGGTCGCGGGGGTCCGTTGGATGCGGGTGGCGCAGGACCGGTCATTGTGGCACTCTTTGGGGGAGGCCTATGTCCAGCAGTGGACGTCTATCGGCTGATATGATGATGATGATGATGATAAAAACGGCAAAAATTGCTCTGACAAAGTTTATTCCCCGTTTGAAGGTTCCAAGAGCAAATGCCCGAGTTGCTTTAAAAAATACTCAAATCACTTTAATTGTGCCTATAATAGTTGAAGAGTTCTCTCGATTTTTCCAAGTTCCCATCATTAGATCCTGACCCGGTGACAATAGTATACCCTTTCGAAAAAAAAAAGAATTTTCATAATCAGTCCGAAAAATAATCAATGAACATTGTATAAAATAATTTTAAACAAAAAAGAACCGATTTCACTTAGGATCCACCTTTCCAAAAGCAAATGCTCGAGATGCTGTAAAAAATACTCAAATTACTATAGGTAGGCCTATAATGGTTGAAGAATTCCCTCGATTTCACCAGGATCCCATCATCAGATTCTGACCTGGTTACAATGGGACCAACTGTGAAGTATACTCTTTCAAACAAAAAAATATTTTTCCAGTCCAGCCGTCTTCGAATAATCGGTGAACATACATAAAAAAAAAATAGCAAAGGCAATGATCCCGACGAATTGATAACCTCTTCCTTCGAAATCTTGAAGTCGGTTGAAAATACCTTTTATGATTTGAATGATAATCATTGGTCGGTCAAATGCAATGACATAACTGGACAATTTATTTTCTACGCTACGATTGGTCGAATGTCACTAAGTGGCTCTCGCCAACCAATGAAATGCTATGAAAACATTGGTGTAGTGGTGGTTCAGGTGCTACAGCTAATGCTTACTTTCCAGCTTGGATGGTCAACTATCTTTTGCCACATTCCCGAACAGTGGCGTGAAAAATAACAATCTCATATACTATCTGTTGTATTATTTCAATTCCTTCATTTGCTAGTAAAGGCTGACCAGAAATATATGATTATTGTCAAGAGGGCGCTATTATTCTCATTTATATGGCAACAATCATAGAGCGTAGTATTGTCTATGGTACAGTGACATCTTGATTTGTTTACCTGTTAGGTCTGATGTTAATTTGAAAATGTTTCACGGCGAAATAGTTTCATTTCTCGAGCGTATTATTTACAGCAGTTTATTATATACACTATTTACAATGTTTCGCTCTTGAATATGGGTAATTTTGGGATTTTTTTGTGGTTTATAATATCATATTCAACACTTTATTATTATTCAACTAAACAGCCTCAATGACACTTGACAACAGTGACAGCCTATCACATGCACTCACACATGCATATCATTCTGTCATTAAAATTATTAGTAGTATAGATTCACCGTTTCTACCCCATCGTTTTCCCACTACCAAAACAATGGTTTTTCGGGGCTATGAAACCTAAAAAAAAAAAGTTTGGTATGTTTTAGTACGTTTAGCCCCCCATTTAGATCGATTGCACTAGGTCTCAACAGTGCCCGGAGCCTCCTTCAGCACTTAGGCACTCCGCTAATTAAACAATACACGCTCTTCGACACCACAATAGAACCCTTGCTCACCTTTTTCTACTGTCTCTATTGTTAGCTCGACTCAGCGACATCGCATTGTTACCGAGCTCGGTAGAGGCATACTCCTACGTTGTAGTTTGTTCTTTACGTATTTGCAATAGGTTTTATAATTGCTTAATTGGTTACTCCTTATGAAAGACTAGGTATACTACCTAAAGTTTCCATAGTTTAGGTATTGTTTTGGTGGTGGGAAATCAATGGGGTAGAAACGGTCATATAACTTAACGAGATTTTTAATGATCTAACAAGCCCCGCGAACACAATTACATTACCCTTTATAAGTCTGGACTGGAGTAGGTATCAAATTTATACCTAAAGTAATTAATTCACATTTCGCGAATGTATATGCAAATTTCAACGTATCTATGTGTTACAACACAATATGAAACTTCTGGTATATGTTTCAACCCCATCAATTTTAGTTATTTAGTATCTATTCGTTTTCAGTTTTTGCCTAAAATTTATTATTTTATGCAAATCCAGTTTTGGAAATATTATTTTTGTCGCAGATAGCTTAAAATTGCCATTGTTTGTGTATAACTAGATCTAAGTCAATCATTTTCTCGGTTTATACCAATTTGTTTGTGTTAATAACGTGTATAAATATTGTGTTTCTATGTCTAGTTGCTAAGTCTTATCTGTGTCTAATTTTATTGATATCATGTCATAATACGCAAAATGTCTAGATTATAAGAATTTTGTACTAATTTACGAAGAAATGTCCTATATAAATATCAATTTTAACCCTCCTACAAACATGTAATACTGTAAGCTTATTAGCCAATAAATGTCTCACATACACGGCACATACCAGCCACTAGTACGAGCACGCTAAAAAACCCATAAAAGAGGCCAGCACTCGTACTCGTTGCTCACTTCAACCTCACTTCTACAACAACTCCCAGCGGGGAAACACCTGCAACTACACTGCTCAAATGTTTTACAATTTTAAATAAGCGTTATTATTCATCTCCCTACATGACCTGGTAAATGGTACAGCGGGTCAGCGCTGCTTGGTTCAACGTGGTAATCCGGTCTGCACACAACAGCTGGTCCTTCGAGCTCCGGATATCAGAAAACTGCGGCCAATTGAAGAAAGAAACAAGTACGCGCTGAGCTGGATTAATTTCGCTCAGAATCTTCATACGGTGTCCGGCCTAACCGCTGATACACCTGCCCGCTTTCGCGGAAGAGCCCTGTGCTATTTACCAGCTTGCTGGACGGACCGCTCGTGTAGAGGCCATACTCCACGTTCGTGTCCTGGCAACTTTCGTTGCAACGTCACATGGTTGACGTCTTCACACTGCTTTCGGACGCTCTGGCACTTGCACTTAGCCTTTGCGCGAGATTCAGTGCATCAGGGATTAACGCCCACGAGTAAGTAAAGTGAACGTAGGGCCGCTTTCACTGCACTAGGCAGTGTCAGCCATTAGGTTTTAGGTAGGTAAGGTTAGGGAACCCCACGTGCGTCAAGAAGCAAGAAGAAAGAAGAAGATGTCCGATCATACGCTCAAGATGTCTCTTCGCTCACACAAGGGACAACCCTCCAGAGCCGTTACCCCGCCGTCTGGTGAAACAACCTCCGGCGATACCAATACATGGGACAAAGGCACCACCAGCACTCTTGGCGATGGTCCTAGTGTCGAACCGCGTCTACAGCCGCCGCCGGCAATAGCGCCGGCGCCCGCTTATTCGGAAATATCGAAAGACGAGGCGGAGAAGACGTTAGTTAAAAGTCCACCGGGGACATCGTGTAAACCTAACACGTCCGCCGGGGAAAAAGACCGCTTTTCTCAGTGCGGCGACCGCGGTAGTAAAAAAGTGCGCGAAAATCGAAGTGTGTATAGTGAAAAGTGCGACGAAAAGTTAGCTCTGTTGCTAGCGGAACTCGAGGTTCATAAAGCCGCCCTCGCCGTTGCTAATAAAGAGACGGAAACTGCCAAGTTAAGGCTACAGATTGCCCAGCATGAGGCGCAATCTGTTAGCGGTAAGTCCGAACCTCTTGTCGAAAAAGACGAGCAACGCGTGAGGAATTGGGTAGAACGACAGTCCCAGCTAGATCAGAGCAATTACGTAACTAAAAATGAAGCGTCCGCGTTACACACAATACGTAATTTCGCCTCTAGCGCGCCGGCGCCCAGCGCCCCCGCGCCCCGCGAGCCGCATATGAGTACTCATCGCCCGCCGCGAGATGTGTCTAGTCAGTATGCGCCCATTATGCATAGGCCACCCGAATTACCCGCTTTCGACGGTAATATCACAGAATGGATCGCATTCCGTGCCGAATTTAACGATACCGCGCCCATGTTTAGTTACGTAAATAACGTCAGTCGAATTAGGCGCGCGTTGAAAGGTGAAGCGCGTACCGCGGTGAAATCCATAATGTATACCGTCCAGGATCCATACGAGATAATGGAGGCCTTAGAGAGGCAGTTCGGGGACCCTGAAGAGATCGTGTTGACTGAGCTACATAATGTTAAACGCATGCCGCGCCTAGCCGAAGATAACAGTAATATCGTGTCTTTTGCCGCGCACGTCGCAAATGCAGTAGCGACAATAAAATCATTAAAGCAAGAAAAATACTTGTACGCGCCAGAGCTAGTCAACAAGATCGTCGATAAGTTGAACCTTATTGTTAGGTACGAATGGGGCAAGTTCAAACAAGCTAATTTGAACTCGCCCGATTTAGTCGCGATATCAGAATTTCTGCTAGAAATTAGTTCCGCGGCTAAAAGAACGAGTCGTCATCGAGGTCCGAAGCCGAAAAATGCCGTGAACACGGTTTCCTTTGAGCTGGACAATAGGTCAGGGCGTCATACCGCCCCCACCCGTACTCCCGCCCCCGTGTTCTCCCGCGACTATTCGAGCGACTCCAACGACAGCTACCAGAGCACTCGCCCGCGAAATAGAGTAGATAGAGCTCACACGGGGGAGTATAGGTCGCCGACGGTAGCTCAAACGAAGCCCCGCGAGGCTAAAAGGCCCGCGTATACGGGGACCAAGCCCAAACAACATTCGGTACCAGCACGATTTACGTCACGTGATAAGTGTTTAATATGTCATAATCATGAACACAAAGTGGAAGCGTGTACTAAATTTTTGAATGCATCGGTATCCGAACGTTGGGATTGGGCGAAAAACGAAAAGCTGTGCTATAAATGTCTAGGCGCGGCGCACCGTGGTCGCTTCAAACGCAGGTATGTGGCTTGCGGAGTGCAACAGTGCGAAGCCGGGCATGACAGGTTACTACACGGTTTGAACGCATCTAAAGCGCCCGTGGAAGACAAAAAAGTCAGTAACGTTCACGCGATTAGAATAGCGCCCACGTTTTTGAAAATGATGCCCGTAGAGGTTACGGGCCCACTAGGTACTACGCAAGCCTTAGCCCTGTTAGATGAAGGGGCGGCCCTTAGTTTGATTTCACACGAAACAGCCGATCGTATAATGCCCCGAGAGCGGGGAGAAACGCTCGACATAGAAGGTATAGGTGGGAGCGTGAGCGATCCGGACTCTTGTAACGTGCGATTCGCAATCCGCGGCTTTTGCAGTAGGCATCTAGAAATGATGGAAGCGCTTACCATCAATCGATTGAACGTAGGAGCGCAAGGCGTCTCCAAAAACATAGTCGCGCAGTGCGACCATTTAGCCGACATAGCCGAGGAGCTGTGTTACGATTCTGCCGCGCCTTCAATAATTATAGGTCAAGATAATTGGCATTTGATAGTGACGCGCCAAATTATCAGCGGTAAATCGCACCTCCCGGTAGCTAGTTTGACGCGGCTAGGATGGTCACTGCACGGACCGCATAGGTCATCGGAGGCAACCGTAGCGTTTGTAGGCCACATGGGGCCACAAACGGCCGACGATGAAGCTTTAGCTCTCATGAAGGAACATTTCGATATCGAGTCACTAGGGGTAGTTAAAAAGTTACCTCGGGCCGATCCCGATCAAAGAGCAATAGATTTACTAGAAGCGACATGTGAAAAAATCCCCGGGGAAGATAGGTTCCGAGCGGGTTTGTTATGGCGTACCGATAACGAAGAATTGCCAAATAATAAAGCGCACGCGTTACGGCGGCTGTACAGCCTGGAAAATAAGTTAGATCGCGACCCTATTCTGAAAATCGAGTATACTAAACACATAAATAACCTGTTAGACAAAGGTTACGCGGAAAAAGTAGACTCGCCGCCCCCGCAGGACGCGCCTAGGGCATGGTACTTGGCGCATTTCGCAACGTTTCATCCGCAGCGCGGAAAAATGCGCGTAGTCTGGGACGCAGCCGCTACCGCGTACGGCAGGTCGCTAAATAGCGCTCTTCTAGCGGGTCCTGATCTGTTAGAATCCTTATTCGGCGTGTTAGTCCGTTTTAGGGAAGGCAGGACCGCGGTAATAGCCGACATTAAAGAAATGTTCCTGCAGATAGAGATTATAGAACGCGATCGAGATTCGTTACGTTTTGTTTGGCGGGGGGAGGACCGCTCAGCCTCACCGCAAGAATATAGGATGAAAAGACTGATATTCGGGTCCGCGGCTTCGCCGACGACGGCATTGTACGTCAAAAACAAAAACGCATACGAACATGCGAAGGAATTTCCGATCGCCGCTGAGAAAACTATAAAAAACACGTATATGGACGACTTAGTCGTAGCTTTCGACCAGTGTGAGAGCGATGTTAGGCGCATAGTAAACGAAATTTACGCGCTTAATTTACGCGCGTCGTTCGAGCTCCGCGGGTTCGCCTCTAACAACCCAAACGTAATTTCTGACGTAGTTCCTAGCAAAGAGGATACGTCCCTCATCGGGGGAGGCGAAAGCGAGCGCACATTAGGCTTAAAATGGAACCATAGACGCGACACGTTAGGGTTTAACGTAAATTTACGCAACACGCCCGAAGACGTGCTCAACGGTACGAAATTACCCACTAAACGACAGGTGACGAGTAGCGCGATGTCGATATTCGATCCCATAGGCTACGTAAGCCCGATCTCTGTCTTAGGGAAGGCATTGATGCAGGAAGTCTGGCGTACAGGGATAGGCTGGGATACCGTTATACCCACCTCGCTCGCACCCGCGTGGAATTCATTCGTGAGTAATATTCAGCAACTTAGGGAGTTAGAAATACCGCGATACGTACCCGCGAGAAATAGAGAGGCCGACATGCACGTTTTTTGCGACGCTAGCGAAAAGATATACGCCGCCGCGATATACTTAGTTAGCGAAGGCCCGGACGGACAAAAGTCCGCAGCCTTAGTAGCCGCCAAGGCGCGAGTCGCACCGTTGCGTATTGTCAGCATTCCTAGGTTATAATTGCAAGGTTGTGTGCTAGCGACACGGCTAGCCGACACAGTAGTAAAGGAGTCCGATTATGTCATCAAACATAGGTATTTCTGGAGCGACGCTCGGACAGCGTTATCCTGGATAAGGTCGGATCCACGTCGGTACAAAAGCTTTGTCGCACATAGAGTAGCCGAAATAGAAAACACAACTAAACCTACCGATTGGCGTTGGGTACCTAGCGCGTTAAACGTCGCCGACGACGCTACTAAGGGCGTCCCGGCCCAGTTCGGAGCTAACCACCGGTGGTTTATAGGGCCTGATTTTATACGGCAAGCCGAGGAGCATTGGCCGCGCGAGAAAACAGTAGAACCCGTCGTAGAAACGTGCGAAGAGCGCGTCATAAAACCGATTTGCTCTGTAAATACCGTTCAAAACAAGTTCGCATAGTTGCCCGAGACATGTAGATTCTCGAAGTTCACTAGGCTGGTTCGCACTACGGCCAGAGTTTTGATTGCTGCCGAGGTATTCAAAGCCAGATTGTCTGTCAATAGAAATCCAGAAACAGAAATGAATAACAGACACATAAGTCTAGCGGAGATACTGCTGATTAAACGGAGCCAAAATGAGTCGTATGCCGAAGAGATACGACTACTGGAAGCCGGGCGCGCGCTGCCGAAGAAGTCTGCATTACATCGAGTTGCTATGAAGCTCGATAAGAACGGAATAATTGTGCTAGATGCCCGAATAGACAGAGACGAAGCCCATATACCTGTCTTGCACGCTAAGGAGGCATTTACCAAGCTGTTGATCCATCATTTCCACGCACTTTTCAACCACGGAAATCATGCGACGGTGATCAACGAATTGAAGCAAAGATATTACATAGTCGGACTGCGCGGTACGATTCGTTATCTAACGAATAAGTGCCAATGGTGTCGGACCTATAAAGGAGCTACCCTCAAGGTTCCTGTAGGCGACCTACCGCCAGAGAGGCTCAAGGCGAATCAACCGCCATTTACCGCAGCAGCCGTAGATTTGTTCGGTCCTATGCAAATTGTTGTAGGCCGCCGCCGAGAAAAGCGATGGGGCGTCCTTTACACGTGCCTCACCACTAGAGCCGTGCACCTAGAGCTAGCCGCCTCCCTATCGGCAGCCTCTATGATCCTATCGCTACGAAGAATGATGTCTCGACGCGGCGCACCCACCGTTCTGTACTCAGATAACGCCACAAACTTTTACGGCGCAGAACGCGAGCTATCAGAGGCCAAAAACTCTCTGCCCGATAGTCTCAAACAATTTATGACCGAACGACGCATGATCTGGAAGAAGATCCCGCCTGGCAACCCCTCCGCCGGCGGGGCTTGGGAGCGTCTAGTCGGAAGCGTGAAAACAGCTCTGAAAGTCACGCTAAAAGACAGAGCACCCCATGAAGAAGTTCTCCATACGCTATTGCTGGAAGCTGAACACCTGGTAAACTCCAGACCGCTGACCCCAGTGAATCCTGACTTAGAGGCTGAAGCGCTCACGCCGAACCACTTTCTCATCGGCCGATCGAACGCTATGTCCCCGCTGGGAGTCTTCTCCGACGAAAATATGAGCCTTTCGTCCTGGAAAACAGCTCAAGCACTAGCTGACAACTTCTGGAAACGCTGGCTGAAAGAATATCGTCCAAACCTGATGCCACGATCCAGTGCACACCAGAACGCGACGAAACTACACGTAGGAGATGTAGTAATTATAGCCGACGGCACGATGCCACGAGGTACTTGGCCTAGAGGCGTGATCGCACAGCTCTTTCCAGGTCCTGATGGCCACATAAGAGTAGCCATTGTACGTACTCGCGCAGGAGAAGTTCGCCGCCCGGTTTCCAGACTCATTCTCATCTGCTCTGCACCAATCGACTGTGCTGACGCACGTGGGGGAGAATTGTCGCAGATAGCTTAAAATTGCCATTGTTTGTGTATAACTAGATCTAAGTCAATCATTTTCTCGGTTTATACCAATTTGTTTGTGTTAATAACGTGTATAAATATTGTGTTTCTATGTCTAGTTGCTAAGTCTTATCTGTGTCTAATTTTATTGATATCATGTCATAATACGCAAAATGTCTAGATTATAAGAATTTTGTACTAATTTACGAAGAAATGTCCTATATAAATATCAATTTTAACCCTCCTACAAACATGTAATACTGTAAGCTTATTAGCCAATAAATGTCTCACATACACGGCACATACCAGCCACTAGTACGAGCACGCTAAAAAACCCATAAAAGAGGCCAGCACTCGTACTCGTTGCTCACTTCAACCTCACTTCTACAACAACTCCCAGCGGGGAAACACCTGCAACTACACTGTTCAAATGTTTTACAATTTTAAATAAGCGTTATTATTCATCTCCCTACATGACCTGGTAAATGGTACAGCGGGTCAGCGCTGCTTGGTTCAACGTGGTAATCCGGTCTGCACACAACAATTTTATTGATTTTAGATTATTTCTAGTCTAGATATTTGTGTTGTCTTATTTTTTTTTTATAACTCGTAAATAACTTTGGTATATGTGACAACCGACTGCTATTTATTGGTGGACAATAAACATGACTGTGTTTTGAACAAGCTTCAACCTGTAAGTACGTTTCCAAAGTCAAAGTCAAATAGTTTATTTGTACAACATGGGTATATAGTACAAACAGAGGTACAGGTCTTACAGAAATAGAGTAAACGAAGTTCCCATTATTTATTATAATATATAGATCTTTTGTTAATGTAGGATTCGGTGTGTGATTTATTGCATTCTTGTTTATACCAGTTAGGTGGGGCGGTGCGATGTTTAAAGACTCCTTTGGTGCTCTAATTTAAAGTCGAAATTTCTATTATTAGTTTTTTCTTTATGCTGTCGGCTTGAGAACTTTACCTTTTTTGCTAGATGTCCTTTGAAGAAGGTAATAATTTACTTTTTATTCGTTTCTGAGAAATATATAAATCAATCATCGGGTTTGAAGTCACACGCGATTTTAATAGAAAGTAAATGCACAAAAGATCTGTCGTTTAAATTCTTTAGAATTCTTTTGATAATTTAATCTTTTGTTAGAAAACATTCCGCTGCAAACAAAAATTTACCTGTCCCCGAAATCCTGTTTAAACTCGTCGCTACCTAACTAGGTGGTCCTCTGTCCCCACCAGCCGTGACCTTTTTTTTAACACAAATTCATATAAAAAGGCTGAGGCTGGGGGGTTAGTTTTAGAAACGAAGTGAGCTGCAAATCACGTGTTCAATTACGATTAAGTGAATAAATTTCTTAATTTTGACTAATCAGAGATAGAATTTGAAGGAACACTTAAATTTCAAAGTATAAAAAACTTATACTATCCTGATTTTTAATCTATATGTATAGCATGTCAATTGGAAATGATAATTGTGATGTTAAATTTCTTCAATTATGTGAAGACGCGGAGAAGGAATATTTTGAAGACCAAGAAATATATAATTTGTGTGAATCTCTAAGTCAACAAAAATATGAAATGTAAGTTAATCAATCTGTTTAAATATTTAATTCATTATACATTTTTTTTCTACCTTGCATCTTGTTGGGGTGGGTGATCTAAGTTAAAACCTGTTGTTACATGTTTCCTTACCTGACTTATGGATACGGAGGGGATAGTGGTATAAAAGTGGGTCCCCAGTTTTAAAATTATCTAAAGCAAATTGAAGTTTCAGTGTTTTGTACCTGTGGTGTTGTGTGATTCAGTTTTGCAACATGGCATTTTATCTTGAGCCTAAATTAGAACGTAGCAAGATAGCAAGTTTTAGCAAAAAGTTAATAATCCAGAAATTTCATAGATACATCCGATTGTGGTTTATTGATGGCTTATTACCTGATTCAATTTTCGAAGATCAAGATTTAACCATATTATACCCCATGTGAGGGTCATAGGAATCAAACACAGGATATTCATATATCAGCTACTGATGTAGTAGACGGAGTCCTACCAATGCAAGCGTATTGTTTGCATTGTAAGAAATATACAAGTTAGTATTTTGTAGTTATTATTAATCTTTGTTTCTGGTAATCATATTATAAGTAATGATGTAATTATATGATTTGTGATATTGTATTTTATTTCTTTAGATGCCAACAAGTTGGAGGCAGAATAGAAATGGCAACTACGGATCCTGTGTCTAAGGCATCAACAAAGAAGAGTCAACCTTCAAATATCAGTGATTCAGCATCAACTTCTACAACACAAGCTTGTTGTATTGACGTAAGCACAAAAAATAATGACAATATTGAATGTTCTGTATGCCATGTGTATGTGGTAAAAAGATATTTAGCAAACCATTTGAAAAGCAATAACCACAATAACAATGTTCTTAGTTCAGACAGCGAATTAATCAACGTTCAGCTAATTGAAAATGCATTCCGAAACAGGGTTGCTACGTACAGAATATCAAGTAATAAAAATGATTACCAACCCTTTGAAACCCCCGAATCGTTTTTAGAAAAAAATAAAGATACAATTTTCACTTTATTAAATCGATCAGTTGCAGATCATTGTGCTTTAAAAGTTAATTTTATTTTAAATGCAAATTTTTGTCAGGATACCAAACAGTTAAGAAATACATTTGATTTTCAATTAAACAATCAACTTTTTAATGTGAGCAGTGATAAAGATTATTTTTTCATATCCCTCGTAAATGAAATAACAGAGAGATTAACAAACTTTGAAAGAAAAGATAGTGGATGGAGTTTAGTAAACATAAACCACTTAGACGTTAATGTTAATAAATATAAACCATTGCATGGTTCTTCATATATTGAATTACCACGTGATATAACAAACAAAAGAGCAGTAATAAACATCAAAAACAATGATCATGAATGTTTCCGTTGGGCATTGCTTTCGAGTTTATATCCACCTAATAAAAACAATCACGCTAATATGGTGTACTGTTATGTCAAATACAAGGAGAAATTGAAGTTTGGTGACATTCCTTTTCCTATCAAGTTTACTAATATTCAGAAATTTGAAAAGTTAAATGATTTAAGTATTAACGTGTTTGGTTTGGAGTATAATTCACAAAATAAAAGTCATGATATTGTTGGTCCTTTACACATTACAAAATGTAAAAAAACAAAACATTTTAATTTGTTATATATAACAAAGGGGAATAGAGGACACTATTGTCTAATCAATAATTTATCTCGATTAGTATCCGCTCAAATAAATAAATCACAACATGCTGTTAATATATGTGATGGTTGTTTGTCAAATTTTTCATCTAATCAGAATTTAGTAGAGCATCAAAAGAACGATTGTTTTCATATATGTACCAATTTACCCTCTGAAGAGGATAAAAGGAAAGATTGGTTTGACAAAATGACTTCTTCAAGTCAACTTAATTTCAATAATTACGGGCGTAAATTACGAGTTCCTTTTGTTGTGTATGCAGATTTTGAGGCATTTTTAAGTCCTATTTAGTCAGAACAATCTAATGAACAAACCACTAAAGATAATAGTCACTCTCCAACACCTGACAGTGATAAAGATTATGGAGATGATGATGATCATGTGGATGATAAAATCAAACGTAAACGCAGACGTATAGACAAGCGTTCCTCAACCATTAACATTCAGAAACATCAAGTTTATAGTTTTGGATACTATATTAAATGTGCATATGATGACAAGTTATCAATTTATAGAACATACGAGTACAAAGGGGAGAACTGTGGTCAAACATTTATGAAAAGTATTAAACATGATTTGGAGAGTATTTGTAAAAATAATACATTTTCCAAGCCCCCTTTACTCTTAACAAATTTAAATAAAGAACACATTGCAAACAGCAAAGTCTGTTTCATTTGTAGTACATGTTTAAACGAGGATTCCTGCGTTTCCTATAATTGGCATACCGGTGTTTACGAAGGCGTTGCACATTCACTTTGCAATGAAAAGTACAGACCCCAAAACTTTGTACCTGTGTTTTTTCATTACTTAAGCAACTATGACAGTCACTTTATAGTACATGGGCTTAATTTTGAAGATATAGAACTAATCCTTGAAGAAGATATAGAACTAATCCCACAGAACAAAGAAAAATATATTTCCTTTTCCAAAATGTTAAAAGTGAATAACCGTACAGTGAAATTAAGATTCGTTGATTCCCTTAAATTCATGTCTAGTAGTCTTGAAAAATTAGCTAAAAACTTAACAACAAACCAATTCAATGAACTAAAATTAAATTTTCCAAGTGAAGAAGACTATAAGCGCTTGATACGTAAGGGTGTTTACCCATATGAATACATGACATCATTTGATAGTTTAAACCCCACCGCCCTTCCTCGTAAGGATTTATTTTATAGTTCTCTGACTAATAGCCACATTTCAGATGAAGATTATGAACATGCTGTGGGTGTGTGGAATCACTTTAACTGTCAAAATATGGGGGACTATTCAGATTTATATCTGAAAACAGATGTTTTGCTACTAACTGATGTATTTGAAAATTTTAGAAATGTATGTGTTAAGACCTACGGTTTGGATCCAGCTTATTATTACACTGCCCCAGGATTGAGTTGGGATGCCATGTTAAAAGTTACAAAAATAAAACTTGTCAAATAGTTTATTTGTACAACATGGGTATATAGTACAAACAGAGGTACAGGTCTTACAGAAATAGAGTAAACGAAGTTCCCATTATTTATTATAATATATAGATCTTTTGTTAATGTAGGATTCGGTGTGTGATTTATTGCATTCTTGTTTATACCAGTTAGGTGGGGCGGTGCGATGTTTAAAGACTCCTTTGGTGCTCTAATTTAAAGTCGAAATTTCTATTATTAGTTTTTTCTTTATGCTGTCGGCTTGAGAACTTTACCTTTTTTGCTAGATGTCCTTTGAAGAAGGTAATAATTTACTTTTTATTCGTTTCTGAGAAATATATAAATCAATCATCGGGTTTGAAGTCACACGCGATTTTAATAGAAAGTAAATGCACAAAAGATCTGTCGTTTAAATTCTTTAGAATTCTTTTGATAATTTAATCTTTTGTTAGAAAACATTCCGCTGCAAACAAAAATTTACCTGTCCCCGAAATCCTGTTTAAACTCGTCGCTACCTAACTAGGTGGTCCTCTGTCCCCACCAGCCGTGACCTTTTTTTTAACACAAATTCATATAAAAAGGCTGAGGCTGGGGGGTTAGTTTTAGAAACGAAGTGAGCTGCAAATCACGTGTTCAATTACGATTAAGTGAATAAATTTCTTAATTTTGACTAATCAGAGATAGAATTTGAAGGAACACTTAAATTTCAAAGTATAAAAAACTTAACTATCCAGATTTTTAATCTATATGTATAGCATGTCAATTGGAAATGATAATTGTGATGTTAAATTTCATCAATTATGTGAAGACGCGGAGAAGGAATATTTTGAAGACCAAGAAATATATAATTTGTGTGAATCTCTAAGTCAACAAAAATATGAAATGTAAGTTAATCAATCTGTTTAAATATTTAATTCATTATACATTTTTTTTCTACCTTGCATCTTGTTGGGGTGGGTGATCTAAGTTAAAACCTGTTGTTACATGTTTCCTTACCTGACTTATGGATACGGAGGGGATAGTGGTATAAAAGTGGGTCCCCAGTTTTAAAATTATCTAAAGCAAATTGAAGTTTCAGTGTTTTGTACCTGTGGTGTTGTGTGATTCAGTTTTGCAACATGGCATTTTATCTTGAGCCTAAATTAGAACGTAGCGAGATAGCAAGTTTTAGCAAAAAGTTAATAATCCAGAAATTTCATAGATACATCCGATTGTGGTTTATTGATGGCTTATTACCTGATTCAATTTTCGAAGATCAAGATTTAACCATATTATACCCCATGTGAGGGTCATAGGAATCAAACACAGGATATTCATATATCAGCTACTGATGTAGTAGACGGAGTCCTACCAATGCAAGCGTATTGTTTGCATTGTAAGAAATATACAAGTTAGTATTTTGTAGTTATTATTAATCTTTGTTTCTGGTAATCATATTATAACTATTATAAGTAATGATGTAATTATATGATTTGTGATATTGTATTTTATTTCTTTAGATGCCAACAAGTTGGAGGCAGAATAGAAATGGCAACTACGGATCCTGTGTCTAAGGCATCAACAAAGAAGAGTCAACCTTCAACTATCAGTGATTCAGCATCAACTTCTACAACACAAGCTTGTTGGAGGGTAGATCGAAGCAGCGACTGTGCGGACGTCATTTAAAGTTGCTCCGCGATTTAATTAAAAAAACTGTTGCAAAAAGTGAAGATTGCGCATAGTAGTGATCATAACTAAATAACTTGTAGTTACAACGTGAAGTGGCGTTATTTTTACGTGTAAAAACCAAGTGTTGTTGAAAACAAGAACAAATCAACTAGTGAACTTAGCGGTTGGTTGACGAATTGAGTTTGCAAACCTGTTAGCACGGCAGCCGCCGCCTTGGTTTTTTCTTGCTAGAAGCTGGTGTTATTGTTTACTATTAACTGTGCAGCGCCTCCAGGGCCCAAAAATCATGCACAATTCTGTCAATATGGACATCGATGGCGTCGACAACCGCGTGTGTGCTGGCTGTCAAACGGCTATAACGAACAATTTATATTTGAGTTGTAGTTCATGCCAACTTAAACATGACCTACACTGCCTTGGCTTGTCGGAAGAGCGCTTCCAGGATTTGCAGAAATACATTAAGGACAGCTGGACGTGTCCTACGTGCCGGAGCCTTATATCGAAAACTGACAACGGTGACTCCTCAGGGCGAGCGATGGCTGTATCTCATCTGAGCGACGCTTGCGACTCCAATGTTACGCATCGTAAAAAATCTACCAAATCGACCTTACCGCATGTGGTTTTACCTTGCTCGGATGCTGAAAAAGTAGAAACTATGACTAACGTCCCAGTGAATATAAGCCAGCAAATACAAGAAAGCTTTAAGCAGATAATGGAGACCTATGTTATGTCAGCGCTAAATGACTTTTCTAATAAATTTTTTATTCGGCTTGACAAGGTCACAGCTACAATGGACTCAATTTCTACGCGTTTAACTTCGTTCGATGAACGCATCACGTCCTTGGAAACGCAGCTCAATGATAATACCGACATAAATCAAAACAACATGCTAGCTGTCGAAGTGGAAAAACTGAAGTGCCAGTTAAATGAGCGCGATCAAGAGTTACTCGTTAATGACCTTGAAATCTCAGGGGTACCCGAGTCAACAAATGAGAATAAACTACACCTAATAACACTAATAGGCCAAAAGGTCGGTGTGGCTGTGTCGGAGCACGACGTGGTGAATGTGGTGCGGGTCGGTGTTCGCCGTGCGGCCCCAGCCCAGAAAATACTAAGTGGAGTGAACCCCCCGGGCGTGGCCAGTAGTCCGTACCAGGCAATCCCGCCCGTGAGCGATGCGGAGGGACCAGGAGCCTGCCCCGGGAGTGACAGTACTTCGAGCCATATGACGTCGCGGCCTTTGGTCGTGCGGTTCGTGCGGCGTGACCAGCGGGACCAGCTGCTCCGAGCAGCCCGTGTTCGACGTGTCATCGATACAACGGGCCTGGGCCTGCCTGGTAAAACGAGTCGAGTTTACATTAACGAACGTCTCACGTCTGCAAACCGGCAACTGTTCTATAAAACTCGAATTGAAGCCCGACGCCTGCAATGGCGAGCCCCCTGGACGACTCGTGGTAACATCTTTGTACGACGCGATGCTGGACACTCAGCTATAAAAATAAGGTCTGAAGCCGACTTAGATAGGGTTTTTAAGAACGAATAAGTTTGCACCTAATGTATTACTTTATTCTTTATTATTGCAGTTGGCAATTTCATGTGTTATTGTAAGCCTTTTGTGTTATTCTAATTTATTTATTTGGCTTTTGTGTTCGATGCTAATCAACCTGTTTATTGTAAAAAACACTACTTATAGAATACATCTTATTGAAACATTGATTAGCATATGTCAACAAAAATATCAGATGTTATCTAAACTATATGCAAGTAAGTTTTTTACTGGGAAGTGTACTTATATTGTTCACTGTCAACTTCTTTTTAATATAAATTTTCGACCTTATGTATGTGAAATACGAACTAGACTTGTAAAAAATATTTTAACGTTCCTATCAATATTCATGTATTACCTACTTATATATAACGAAATAAATATATATATATTTAAACTGTACACTATTTATTATTTTATACTATTGAATTATTATGATTTGAACGACTTTCAGAAAGGTACCTCGACGCAACCCACATTAATATTACCTAATGGTTCATATTTGCCAAGTTACTCATCTATTGAACACCGTCATATGACTATCCTCAAACTGTTGCTTATAAATTGTTTGTTTTGCCAGCTTGTGTTCTCCTATGTCATCAAATTTGTGATTAAAATTAAAAAATTTAAAATTGGCCTTTTGAATGCTGGTTCGCTCGGAACCCGCCATGATGAGTTTATAGCAGCTTTAAACCGTCATCCAGTGGACATCCTAGCTATAAATGAGACGTGGATACGCCGTGGTGAGGAATTGCGTGCCCCGGCCCCGCCCGGGTTCCGTTTGCGGCACACGCCGCGCCCAGCCGGCCAGCGCGCGCGCGGCGGTGGTGTTGGATTTTATATAGGTAAGGATGTACACGCGCGAGTATTGACTACACCAACGGCTCCATCTGTCGAGCAAATGTGGATTAGTACCAAGCTTAATTGCAATAAGATCGCTATAGGTACCGCTTATCGGCCCCCATGGCAGAGCGTAGATATTTTTCTTGACGCACTGACAGAGTCCATATGTTCACTTTCGACCTACGACCGAATTGTATTACTGGGAGATTTTAATATTAACACCTTAGGTGCTTCTGACCCAAACACAATAAGGTTATTTGATTTTCTAAGTACATTACAGTTATCACAATTTGTTAATCAACCTACCCATTTTACTGATCACTCGGAAACTCAAATTGACCTAATATGTTCAAATACAAAAATTGGCAATGTTACTGTGGACTACATTCCCGACCTTGGAAGTCATGCATTTATAACTTGTGAATTAAACATTAGGAAAGACAAGCCAGTTCCAAGGTGGGTAGTGTACCGGCCGCTTAAGGATATTAATATGGACAGATTTAACGCTGACCTTCAGTCTATAAATTGGGAACGTCTAGTTTGTGACAATGTCAATGACACTCTTTGGTTTTTTAATGCATCCATCTTACATATTTTCAATCTACACGCGCCATTTAAGAAAACTCTTATTAAAAAACAATATTACCCATGGATCACTCACACTGTAAAAGAGATGATGCGACTCCGTGATGAAGCACACGCAGAAAGTCGTCGGACCGGTCTTGAATCGCACAAACGGTACTATAAGGACTTAAAAAGCATAGTTTCCGTAGCCCTCTTCACCGAAAAGTCAGCCTTTTATAAGACTCACATTATGAATAATAAAAATAACCCGCGGCTCCTTTGGAAAAATATTAAACGCAACGTAGTTGATTTTAAGAAACGCGATGACCTGCCCGCAGGTTTAAATGACCCTGACCAGATAAATAATCATTTTCTTAAAGTACCCACGGGAAGAGGCGTTACAGTATCCAGTCTGACCTATTACGAATTTCACAGATATGGATCCACGACATTCGAATTAAGACCGGTGGATGAACTCACTGTTTTGAAAGTCATTAAGTCTTTTTCGAGTAATGCAGTTGGTACTGATGGCATTTCATTAGACATGGTTGAACTTGCTTTACCTAGAACACTGACTATAATCACTACCATCATTAACCAGTCCATCGGTTCTAGCATCTTTCCTGATAGCTGGAAGTCCGCGATTGTTAAACCAATACCCAAAACCACGGAGCCGACCGAACTAAAAGACCTTAGGCCAATCAGTATTTTGTGCGCTGTCTCCAAAATTTTAGAAAAAATAGTATGCCTGCAGCTGACAGAATTTTTAGAGACAAATAATGTTTTACCGATGAAGCAGTCTGGGTTTCGAAAGTCACGCAGCACAGCTACGGCCCTGCTTGATGTGATTGACGATATCCTGACGGCGCAGGATAAAGGCGAGGCATCAGTATTGGTTTTACTAGACTTTTCCCGTGCTTTTGACACAATTAACATCTCGTTGCTACTATCTAAACTCGCGTATTATGGTTTCAGTCACAAAACTATAAAGTGGTTTGATAGCTACCTCTCGGGTCGTTCTCAGCGTGTTGGGTTGCGTAATGATTCCACTGGATTATCGGACTTTTCTTTAAAATCTTGGGTAAATTGTGGGGTCCCTCAAGGATCGATCTTGGGCCCGGTTCTGTTTATTCTATATGTAGCAGATATAACGAACTGCATTAGAAATTGTAATTACCATATGTATGCAGACGACCTGCAAATTTTCAAAACTTTCCACCCGCAGGAAACATTAACCGCCATAGAGTTGTTGAACCAAGATTTGGCTCGTATTGACGACTGGTCTGGACACTGTGACTTAGTACTGAACCCCACCAAGTCAAAGTTTCTTGTGCTTGGCACCAAAGGTCAAGTTAACAAAATTATTAGTTTAAATCCTAACATAACGCTGGGAGGGGAGTCACTTGAGCGGGTCACGTTGACTCGTAATCTTGGTCTACTGTTCGACGAGCAGTTGCACTTCGAACAGCATGTGCTTAATACCGCTAAAAGTTGCTACTACAGACTAAAAGTTTTGTATCAGGTTCGTAAGTTTCTCAGTGTGGACCTTAGAATCAAATTATGTGACACGTTAATCCTATCTAAACTTAACTACGTCGACACAGTAATCAACGGTTGTTTACTGGCTCGCTCCAGGGCAGTCCTACAACGAATACAGAATGCTTGTGCTCGTTTTTGTTTTCCTATCCCTCCACGCACTCACGTCACCCCTTACCTAAACAGCGGGCGCATGCTAAAAATGGAGGCGCGTCGCTTGTGGCATTTTGCTTCATTGCTATTCGGTGTGGTGCATCGTCAACAACCTCCGTACCTTTTTGACAGACTCACATTCTCCACACGGCCAATTAGAGAAGCCATCCGTCTTATTTGTCCGAGACACGGCAAATCAGCAGCATTTCGTGGTAGTTTTCGCTATTCTGCCACGAAATGCTGGAATAACATACCCCCTCCTATACGAAACTCGAAAACTCTGTTTACTTTCAAACGCAAATTTAAGACATATCTCTTTCGTCTTCAATTGCCGTGATCTTGGTCGTGACACCTAATATATGACGTGACAATATAATATATGTATATTTATTCTTTCTTATTCTAACACTATATATTTTATAAGTACCTACCATATGAATAGTTTTATATTTATTTAGTACTGTATCTAGGAGTTCCTCCTATTTCACCTATCGTATATGTTTGTCCTCTATGTTTTCTGTTTCGCACTACCTTCCGTCTCTGGGCTCCACGGAAGACCAGCGCTGTGGCATCCCACATGCCAGGGCATATGCTGAGTGGCGTCCTTTTGCATCCACTACAACAGCATCAATATGTGACCTATTTTAATGTATGTTTGATTTGTCTATGTTAGTGTATTTTCTTTTCTTGTGTCATAAAAAAAAATGTTAGATTTAAGTACTTAGCATTTAAGCTTAAATTGATGTGGTGCTGTTTGTAGTTTATTCGCAATAAATGTTTTTTCTTTCTTTCTTTCTTTCTTTCTGTTGTATTGACGTAAGCACAAAAAATAATGACAATATTGAATGTTCTGTATGCCATGTGTATGTGGTAAAAAGATATTTAGCAAACCATTTGAAAAGCAATAACCACAATAACAATGTTCTTAGTTCAGACAGCGAATTAATCAACGTTCAGCTAATTGAAAATGCATTCCGAAACAGGGTTGCTACGTACAGAATATCAAGTAATAAAAATGATTACCAACCCTTTGAAACCCCCGAATCGTTTTTAGAAAAAAATAAAGATACAATTTTCACTTTATTAAATCGATCAGTTGCAGATCATTGTGCTTTAAAAGTTAATTTTATTTTAAATGCAAATTTTTGTCAGGATACCAAACAGTTAAGAAATACATTTGATTTTCAATTAAACAATCAACTTTTTAATGTGAGCAGTGATAAAGATTATTTTTTCATATCCCTCGTAAATGAAATAACAGAGAGATTAACAAACTTTGAAAGAAAAGATAGTGGATGGAGTTTAGTAAACATAAACCACTTAGACGTTAATGTTAATAAATATAAACCATTGCATGGTTCTTCATATATTGAATTACCACGTGATATAACAAACAAAAGAGCAGTAATAAACATCAAAAACAATGATCATGAATGTTTCCGTTGGGCATTGCTTTCGAGTTTATATCCACCTAATAAAAACAATCACGCTAATATGGTGTACTGTTATGTCAAATACAAGGAGAAATTGAAGTTTGGTGACATTCCTTTTCCTATCAAGTTTACTAATATTCAGAAATTTGAAAAGTTAAATGATTTAAGTATTAACGTGTTTGGTTTGGAGTATAATTCACAAAATAAAAGTCATGATATTGTTGGTCCTTTACACATTACAAAATGTAAAAAAACAAAACATTTTAATTTGTTATATATAACAAAGGGGAATAGAGGACACTATTGTCTAATCAACAATTTATCTCGATTAGTATCCGCTCAAATAAATAAATCACAACATGCTGTTAATATATGTGATGGTTGTTTGTCAAATTTTTCATCTAATCAGAATTTAGTAGAGCATCAAAAGAACGATTGTTTTCATATATGTACCAATTTACCCTCTGAAGAGGATAAAAGGAAAGATTGGTTTGACAAAATGACTTCTTCAAGTCAACTTAATTTCAATAATTACGGGCGTAAATTACGAGTTCCTTTTGTTGTGTATGCAGATTTTGAGGCATTTTTAAGTCCTATTTAGTCAGAACAATCTAATGAACAAACCACTAAAGATAATAGTCACTCTCCAACACCTGACAGTGATAAAGATTATGGAGATGATGATGATCATGTGGATGATAAAATCAAACGTAAACGCAGACGTATAGACAAGCGTTCCTCAACCATTAACATTCAGAAACATCAAGTTTATAGTTTTGGATACTATATTAAATGTGCATATGATGACAAGTTATCAATTTATAGAACATACGAGTACAAAGGGGAGAACTGTGGTCAAACATTTATGAAAAGTATTAAACATGATTTGGAGAGTATTTGTAAAAATAATACATTTTCCAAGCCCCCTTTACTCTTAACAAATTTAAATAAAGAACACATTGCAAACAGCAAAGTCTGTTTCATTTGTAGTACATGTTTAAACGAGGATTCCTGCGTTTCCTATAATTGGCATACCGGTGTTTACGAAGGCGTTGCACATTCACTTTGCAATGAAAAGTACAGACCCCAAAACTTTGTACCTGTGTTTTTTCATAACTTAAGCAACTATGACAGTCACTTTATAGTACATGGGCTTAATTTTGAAGATATAGAACTAATCCTTGAAGAAGATATAGAACTAATCCCACAGAACAAAGAAAAATATATTTCCTTTTCCAAAATGTTAAAAGTGAATAACCGTACAGTGAAATTAAGATTCGTTGATTCCCTTAAATTCATGTCTAGTAGTCTTGAAAAATTAGCTAAAAACTTAACAACAAACCAATTCAATGAACTAAAATTAAATTTTCCAAGTGAAGAAGACTATAAGCGCTTGATACGTAAGGGTGTTTACCCATATGAATACATGACATCATTTGATAGTTTAAACCCCACCGCCCTTCCTCGTAAGGATTTATTTTATAGTTCTCTGACTAATAGCCACATTTCAGATGAAGATTATGAACATGCTGTGGGTGTGTGGAATCACTTTAACTGTCAAAATATGGGGGACTATTCAGATTTATATCTGAAAACAGATGTTTTGCTACTAACTGATGTATTTGAAAATTTTAGAAATGTATGTGTTAAGACCTACGGTTTGGATCCAGCTTATTATTACACTGCCCCAGGATTGAGTTGGGATGCCATGTTAAAAGTTACAAAAATAAAACTTGAACTTTTGACGGATATTGATAAAATTGCTTTCATAGCAAAAAATATTCGAGGAGGTATATCCCAATGCAGTCACAGACATGCAAAAGCTAACAATAAATATATGTCAAACTATGAATCAAACCAACCGTCTTCTTTTCTTGTATATTTAGATGCAAATAACTTGTATGGATGGGCTATGTCTCAACCTCTTCCTACAGGTAAATTTGAATGGGTGAATGTAGAGACGAATTTTAATATTGCAGATGATGCTGATCATGGCTTTATCTTAGAAGTAGACATTGAGTACCCTAAAGAATTACATGATTATCATTCGGATCTACCATTCTGTCCCGAAAATGTATGTTTAGGTAATTCTAAAGCAAAAAAATTATTACCAAATCTAAACAAGAAAACAAACTATGTCATTCATTCAGAAATCTTAAACAAAGTTTACAAAACGGATTAAAATTGCTTAAAATCCATAGAATATTAAAATTTGAGCAATCCCCATGGTTAAAAAGTTACATAGATTTAAATACCTACATGCGATCCCAAGCATCTTCTGAATTCGAAAAAGATTTTTTCAAACTCATGAACAATTCAGTGTTTCTGAAGAACAAATCAAATTATTTTTAATAAATATTTTGATTTGTTTATTTTTTAAGTAGACA
This sequence comes from Pammene aurita, assembly GCA_947086415.1. Lineage (NCBI taxonomy): Eukaryota > Metazoa > Arthropoda > Insecta > Lepidoptera > Tortricidae > Pammene > Pammene aurita. Next base: position 222,885 of record OX352305.1, on the reverse strand, counting down.
CACTACTATATAAATCATAAACTTATATAGATGTCATATACAAAGGAAAAAGTGACCTAGGCCGAGTGGTAAAGGCGTCTGCCGCGAATGCAGAAGACGCTGGTTCGATCCCAGCCCTGGGCACCGGAGGCCTAGGTCACTTTTTCCTTTGTATATGACATCTATATAAGTTTAATTCAGTGTTTGGTTAAACTATGGAGAATGTAATGAAACGAGTAAACATCAAATTATTAAATCACTGGGAAAATCGTGGGAAATCTCAAGGAGTTCAATCTTTAATTGCGAAACCTGAATTTCATAGTTTATCTGTTTATTCACATGATTTCGTAGCTGTTCAATTGAAAAAAACTAAAGTTTTATACAACAAACCAATTTACCTAGGTTTTTGCATTTTAGATCTTTCTAAAACTTTAATGTATCAATTTCATTACGACTATATGAAAACCAAATATCAAAATAATTTGAAATTGCTTTACACAGATACTGATAGTTTACTATATCAAATATTCACAGAGGACTTTTATGATGACATAAAATCAGATCTTAATTTATATTTTGATACTTCCGAATACCCAGAGGACAACGTGTATGGTTTCCCTCTGGTAAATAAAAAGCAACTTGGTGTTTTCAAAGATGAAAACAATGGGGAAATATTTAAGGAATTTGCTGGTTTGCGTTCAAAAATGTACGCCATAGATGTACAAAATAAAGAAATTAAAGCTAAAGCTACAGGTGTCAATAAATGCGTAACGGAAACATATGATCTTGATAGTTTTAAAAAATCTTTATTTAAGAAAAAAAATTAATATACAATGTTACGTTTCAAATCAATAAAACACATTTTATTTAAACAGAAAATTACCAAAATAACGCTTTCCCGTAATGACACGAAACGATATTTGTTAGGAAATTCTATTGATACTCCTGCGTGGGGTTATTATAAAATTCCTCATGGTGTACTTTAAAATTTATTTAATTTACACAGAATATTCAATGAAATGTATTTATTTTTTGTGCAATGTGTATAATTTTTGTAAATTGTATGATTAAGTTTAGAAGTTAAAATTATCTTGTGTCAATTTTTTTTGTTATGTGTTATTTTTAATAAATGTTCTTGATAAAAGGAGAAACTTTAAAAAAAATTGTCATTTGAAATTAATTCCTTTTCATAACAACACACTCCTCACGTTAATTCAAAATGATTCATTTTTACCATCCCTTCACCACTATTGTAGCTGGTCCGAGTGGTTGTGGAAAAACTAAATTTGTTACAAGTTTTCTTGAACATTCGAAAGAATTATGTAATGTTGAGTTTGATGAAGTGATTTGGTGTTATGATGAAATGCAACCCCTATATAATCTAGAAAATGTGATTTATAGTCAAGGAATACCTGATATGTCCATGTTTGATGGACTGAAGCCCAAATTACTTATAATAGATGATTTAATGCGGGAATCAAATGGGCGACTGGTTGATATTTTTACAAAAGGTCACCACAGAAATTTAAGCCTGTTTTATATCATTCAAAACATATTTCATCAGGGTAAAGGTCAACGTGATATGTCTTTGAATACAAGTTATTTAGTGTTTTTTAAGAATCCTAGAGATAAAACACAAATACGTTATTTGTCTCGTCAAGTATACCCAGAAAACTCAAAGTTCGTTGACGAAGCTTACAAGGATGCTACTAAAAACGCTCACGGCTATCTTATGATTGATCTAAAACAAAACACAGATGACATGTGTCGTTTTAAAACTAAAATATTTCCATTTGATGGCCATTGCACAGTGTATATCCCAAAGAAAGGATTTAAATATAACAAGGATCATCAAGTTTCAGTCAGTTCTAAATGATGCATTCTCGAGTAAGCACCTATAAACATTTACTGGAAGCCCTGCATTTACTTAAACCAAAATATCGCACTGCTTTGCTTAAATCGTGCGATGAAGATGAGATCAACATCATTTGTGAATGTATCTATAACGTTCTAAAGGGTAAAATTCCTTTAGATAACAACGAAAAATCCAAATTTAAAAAATATCAGGAAACATTACGAAAACTAGTTTCAAAAGGCAAAAATAAGCTTAGAAAAACCGTTATTATTCAGAAAGGGGGTGCATTTTTACCGATAATTTTAGGTGCAGTTTAAGTGCATTGGTAAACTCCTTATCTAAGATACAATGGAGAATACAAAGAAAATGTTGTTAGTAGAACCTGAATTTATTGAAAGACTTAAAAAAAAGTGAAAATCAGGTGGAAAATTGATCACCCCGTCTGGATGGAGAAATGCAAACAATTCTTAGAAGAAAAATAAATGATCGTGAAAAGTGGGCATTATATTGTCAAGCACTACAACGATTTTTACTTTTTGCTGAGGCAGATCGAAGACCATTTAAATTACCAATAGTGATGGATGAAGTGAACTACCTTACTAACGATAACTACAACGTTGCTTCGAAAGTTAACAAAAAGGAGGAAAATGTAAAAAAAGAGGAAAGTATCCGAAAGGAGGAATCATTTACTCAGAACTTAAGCGGAGACGCAAATTCACCAGTGCCGGCAGAAGATGTTTATGCCACACCTCCTGGTGTATCAAAGGTTGAATTACCTAAACGATATTCTCCATCCTATATTATAGATGTTATACCTAAATCGTACAAGGCAAAAAGTCAGACGCTATGCAAAACATTGTTCTGAATAGACCTAAAATTTGGTGGAAGGAGAACGGTGAAGTAGTTATAAACAGTCAGACAATACCAAATAGCAATATTCTCGATTTGGTAGGCGATGTGCTTAGACGGCTTAAACGCTCAAAACCAGTGGGATGGGAGGATTTCGCTAGTCTTTTAAATAATATAAAAGTTCCATCGTCATGTATTGGTAACCCCGAGACTTTAGAATTTATTAATAAAATTCAATCTAAACCTGAAGCTATCACTTCACAGGCTTCTATTAGCGCGCAAAACCTATCAATTAAAGAAAAAAACGCATCTACTCCTCTATCTACTAAGCCAAAAACGAGATCTCAAAAGAAAGTTGATTGGGAAAAATGGACTCCTTATTAGACATAAATAGAATATATTACGATATATCAAACCCGGCTGGATATAGTAGTTTAAATAATGTTATGAAGGAAATGAAAGGTCAAATGAATAGAGAGGAAGTGAAAAAATGGTTGCAGTCCCAAGAAGCGTACACTCTACATAAACCTGTTCATAAACGTTTCTCGCGTAACAAATACATCCTGTCAAACTACAATGAACTATGGCAAGCTGATCTAAGTGATATGCGTACCTATAGTCAATACAACGATGGGTATAAATACATTATTTGTGTTATTGATGTATTTAGCAAATATGCATTTGCGAGACTTATGAAAAAGAAGGATGCTGAAACGGTTAAAACGTGTTTTGAAAGCATATTCACGGAAGCAAATGCAACCCCTAGACATATTCAATCTGATAAGGGTACAGAATTTGTTTCAAAGATGGTGAGAGATTATTTTAAAAGTAAGAACATAAATTATTATACAACTAACAACCCAGACATTAAAGCTAGCATAGTTGAAAGGTTTCAAAGAACTCTCAAAACTAAAATGTGGCGTTATTTCACTCATAAGAATACTTACAATTACACTAATATATTACAAGATCTGCTTTATTCATATAACCATAGCTATCATTCCAGCATAAAAATGCGTCCAGTTGATGTTAACTCTAGTAATATAAGGACTGTTTGGTGTAACTTATATGAAAGAAAAAATGATAAACAGCCTTCTTTAGAAAATGCAAGGCTAAATGTAGGTGACCATGTTAGGATAACTAAATATAAACGTATATTCCAAAAGAGTTATGAAACCAATTGGAGTGATGAAATATTTGTGATTGAATCAGTTATCAATAGGTCTCCGTAAGTTGTTTATACTTTAAAAGATTTGGAAGGTGAACCAATAATTGGTACATTTTATTCTAAAGAATTACAAAAAGTAACTCACCACCCCTCCATCAAATATAAAATTGATAAAATTATACGCTCGCGCCGTGTTGGTGACAGAAAGGAAGTGTTCGTGAAGTGGGGAGGTTATCCTAATAAATGTAATTCCTGGATACCGTCATCAAGTTTAGAAACAATATGAGTGAAAACAGTTTTTACTTAACTTTGTTGAGCAATAGCTCATCGAAATATTACAATGATAATACAACTGCGCACTTTTTAACAAAATTACCTAAAACCATTAAATTGGACGGAGAGGTCGTGGGTTTAATAGAATTTCAATACCCATGCTCCATGTACAATGTTCAAGAACATGAAAATACCATTTATATTAAAAAGAAAGTTCGAGGACCTGCAGACAAGACGAATAAAATCGTTGATTCAAAAACTCACATACCAGCTACTTCGTATGATGGTCTTGATCATTTTCTTGATGCATTAAATGAAAACCCACAGCTAAAAAGCAAAGTTAAGTTTAGATATGATAAAATTACAAAAATGGTGGGGATATCAACAGATAAAGAAATAGTCTCAGTCACAACAACACCCATATTAAGTCTACAATTAGGATTTCGACCAAGATCAAATTTAAAAGAAATGTCAATTGGAAAACATCCTGCAAATTTATACTTAGGTTTACCCTCACAAATATTTGTTTATACTGATATCATTGATCCATAAGTGGTGGGAGATGTAATTACATCATTACTGAGAATAATACCGTTAGACCCAACTAAATTTATCTATGGTGCTTACAAAACACATATTTTCTCACCTGCTCACTATGTACCCGTATTACGAAGAGAATTCGATACTATAGAAATAGATATAAGGACAACTACTGGAGCTAGAATACCATTCCAGTTTGGATCTTCTTGCGTGAAGCTACACTTTCAATGGGTAAAATGAATTATAAAAGATCATCTACGTCTTGCCCATATGAACATTACTATTCACACCAAGCTGGTACGGGTATAGGAATAGTTTATAAAGGGGTACCATATCAACGAGGACATGGGATCGGGAGTTTCTTGGGTGGTCTTTTTAGGTCTGTGCTACCATTATTATCTAGTGGTCTTAAAACAGTGGGAAAAGAAACTTTAGATGCAGGAATCGGTCTTTTATCCGATATGGTAAATTCACGACCAATGGATAGTTCTATTAGATCTCGGTTCAATGAAGCAAGCGCCAACTTAAAAAGAAAAGCAGATGAAAAAATTGATTCTTTGATGTCGGGGTCTGGGTATAAAACGTCCACAAAAAGACGATTAAAAGCATCGCACCGAAGAGGAGGTAAAAAATATAGGAAAAACAATATTGAAGATATATTTTTAAACTAAAAAAATGTCATTCTTACATAGTCATTCTGGGGGGTAGGAGGGGTGTAGGCACGCTCAGGTGTGCGACGCTGAGCTACAGGCTTACCCTCTCAAGCTCATCACACGCGTCCCCGTCCACTCTGGCACTGCCGACGCAGGCCAGGGAGGAACCCACTTCACTTGTGAGGTGGGTCGCACCCCCTGGAAATACTGGTGGTCGGAAACGGGCGTCGCACATTCTATCCACCCCGGACCACCAGTAGCTAAGTGTGAGAGCAATGTCGTAACCCGCAAGGACCTAAAAACCCGAGCGGGGTACGACCCACTTTGGAGTAGCCTGAACAACATAGTTAGCAATATGGTTTCGACCAGATTGCTAGCCATGTATTTTCAGGTCTCCCGGTTCTGCTGTTGGTGTAGGTGACTACAGCAGACTACACTCACCTACCTGCGCTTGTCCTGCGCAGTTGATCGCCGTCAGCGGGGATGCAGGAGTCCTGGGAGCGACGATCCACAGGGGGTCGGGGTTAGTTACCCCCTCTGGTGGTGAGTTCCTTAGGTCCGAATTTCTGGCGAAACGGTAGCCCTGCAACTGAGCCACTGCAGGGTAATGGACACGCGTCCCGTACGGTCGAGGTGGTACGGTCCGCAGGCAAGGTGTGGGGAGGGGCGTCCTCCGGGAGGATGCCTGGGGCTCGGCCATGCTGACGGGGCAAGGGCGTGTGGAACCACTGGGAGGGATAGGATCGTCTCTACCAGCCATACTTCTGCAGCTCCCGATGTCGCGCATGAGTCCCAACTCAATGCACCTATACCTCTTGGGTATTTCTGGTGTCCTGAAGGACATCCCCAAAGGTGCGGGCTCCATGGCGGGTGGGAAGCTCGAGAGGTGAATTAAAAAACATATAGATCATGGATACAACCAGATCCCAACCCCGTTGGAGGGTACGGCACCTGCCGGACCCTCAACACCAAACGCTACAAGGGTAGACGCCAACAGGCTCCCCTCAAAGACGCGCGCCTCCAGGGAAGCAAATGCGACCCAACCAAAGGTTGCGCCGTCCTATTCGACGAAGAAGTCCGTGTGGTGCAAGAAGGCCGCTGGTAACCCAGTAGCCCGAAAGCCAAACGCGTCGACGTCGCCTGCTAACCAGGTACAGGTGCAATGCCGGACCCGGGAGGCAACCCCGATCGTTCCGGAGGTGGGAACTCCCATCTTACCGGGGCAGGTTGAGGAGGCGCTTCGTCCACACGACGACTACCAGTCGGACCCTGGACTGGCTGGCTGGGACATCGCCATGCCATGGAAGAAGAAGGGGAAGATGGCGAGGCACGACAAATCCACCCCACCACCTCCATCTGCTTCCTCTTGTGCTGCTCCGAAGAAGCAACACAAGAAAAACAGCAAGCAGCGTCGCAAGGAGAGGGAGAGGCGACTGGCTGCTCAAAATAACGCGGCCCTGGCCGCACCCTCTCAGCAGCAGCGGCAGCAGCAACAACAACCGCAGCAGCCGCAGCAGCAGCAACGGCAGCAGCAGCCGCAGGGTGCAGGCCCCAAAAGGGTTCGCCATCGACGTCGTCTACCCCCCAGGGGAGAGGCGACATCTACACTCCCTGGTGGAAGTACCCAGGGTGCCCCGTCCTCCGCCAAACGGACACGTCCCGAAGAGAAAATCTCTCCAAGGGGCGAGCAGAAGAGGCGGAGAACTGGGCCACCTGGGAAAAACACCCAGATTGATTACGTGGGCGCGGTCAAGACGGACCTGCTGGTGGGTGTAACTACCGCCACCACGGAACATCTCAGCCTGCAACATTCTGAGGAGGTACAGCGCCAGATTGAGCGACTCCTCGTTGAGGAGGCACTCAAGCCTGGTAGTAGCCAAGCTGAGGAGTTGGCGTTTCGTGGGAGACCCGTTTTTACCAACGGCTCCCTGAGGCTCTGGTGCGACAACCAGCACACCCTGAGCTGGCTGCAGCGCAGCGTGGCCACCATCACCCTCTCAACGGGTGGGAAGCTGGTGGTAAAGCGCCAGAGCGAGCTGCCAAGGCGAGTCCGCTGCGGCATCTTGCTCCCTGGGGTCCACAAGGACCACAAGATGATTGCGCACATGCTGCGCTTCCAAAACAAGTGGGCAGCCATCAACAGGTGGCTCCTACATAAGATGGACAGGCAGGCGGCTGACACTTTTGTCATCGTCAGCGTCCCGGAGACGTTGGTGCAAACCCTGGTAGACCACGGACGCCGGCTCAGCTTTATGTTGGGCACGGTGTACGTGAAGTTCCAGGAGGGGCGCGGCAAGTTTGGGGAAAACCCACCTGCCATCAAAGTCTCCGAAAATACGGAGGATGTAAATCCCCCCCAGCCGATGGACACTGCAGAGGGGGCACAGGTGGCCGATGACTTGGTCGTGGCCCCTGGGCCCCAGGCTCCAGAGCAGAACATCCCCGCCTCTGAGATGGATGAAGAAGACCTTCTTCTTGGTGACCACTTGGAAAGCGGGGGGGAATGCGCGGACGAGCTAGGCAGGCTGACCATCCGAAAGGGGGGGAACAGCGAGGCTGACAACATGTCGGTCGGGGACTCTGACTCCGATGGCGGTGTCCCCTTCGCTGAGTAGCCACATCCTCCAAGCCAACCTCCACCACAGTATAACCGCAACGGCTCAGACCCGGAAGTGGTTGGAGGTACACAATACGGCCATCATCCTGATCCAGGAGCCGTGGGTCAGGGGAGGCGTTGTCTGCGGACTCCGCAACATGGGAGGTAAGTTAACAGTATATGCGGGGCCTGAAAACCCTCGCACGTGCATTTACACTACTAGCAACATACATATGCAACCTCTAACAGGTTTCCGTTCCAGAGACCTGTGCGCCATAAAGGTGCAGGGGGCGCTGGACACCAGCCTTGCGGAGGTGGTCATGGCATCAGTCTACATGCCCGAGGCGGACGATCCACCACCGCACGACCTAACCAGGCTGGTCAGATACTGTGAAGAGGCGGGGCTGGAGCTCATTGTGGGCACCGACTCCAATGCGCATCACGCCCTCTGGGGCATGCCCACAGGAAACGATAGAGGTAACAAACTTGTTGAGTACCTATTCACAACAAACCTTAACATAATTAACATAGGTTCTGAACCCACCTTCGTTAACCAGCGAAGTAAAACGATCATTGACTTGACCCTAGCAACAGGAGGAGTATCGGAGCACATCTCGAACTGGCATGTATCCAAGGAACTGTCATGTTTGGATCATAGATGGATATGCTTCGACCTTCAGGTAAGCAGACACACGGAGCCACTGAGGCGGAATCTAAGGAAAACAGACCGAGCCCAATACGCCTTACGTATTGGCCAAGCCTTACAACAGGCAAGGATTCCACCCAGGATCTTGGGCACCGATGAGATTGAAAAACAGGTAAGCGTCCTCACCGACACAATGCTGGAATGCTACCAACAAACATGTCCCATATCTGCCCCAGCAGGCCGTAGCAACAAAAGCAACTGGTGGGGGCCTGAGTTGGAGAGACTCAGGTGCGAGATGAGGCGGCAACTGAACAGAGCAATGAACACAGGAACTAACCAGGACTGGAATAACTACAAGGCCACCAAGTCCAGGTACAAAAAACGACTAAGGTACAGAAGCACCAACTCGTGGAGGAACTTCTGTACTAATATAGAGTCAACAGCGCAGGCCAACAGGGTAAGAAAAGTTCTCTCCAACAATTCTGCCATATCCCTGGGGTCCCTACGGAGGCCAGACGGCTCATTCACCACCTCACCGGAGGAGGCGGAATGTGTTCTGGTACAAACGCACTTCCCAGGCTGCGAGATATCTAGCCCAGCTGGGTGGCCACTTGAAGCAGTCATTCCGACGGAAGAGGAATGGCAACTGGCCAACAAGGTAATCAGCCCACAACGAACACAATGGGCAATTAACAGCTTTGACTCATTCAAATCACCAGGACCGGATGGAATCTTCCCAGCCCTATTGAAATGGGGCGGGGAGACACTCACTCAAGGGCTATCCTCCGTCCTAGACGCCTGTCTGGCGCACAAGTATGTGCCAACACGGTGGAGAGATGTCAAAGTGATCTTCATACCAAAACCAGGTAAAAGTGACTACACGGATCCTAAGTCCTTCAGGCCAATAAGTCTAACCTCCTTCCTACTTAAGACCCTGGAGAGGTTATGCGAAAGACACCTGAGGGAGACGGTACTAACCCACGTACCTCTGCATCCGAATCAACATGCCTACAGCCCAGGCAAGTCTACAGACTCTGCACTTCATGCGGTCACGACCAAAATTGAAGTAGCAATCAAGAACAAGACTATGTGCCTAGGCACCTTCATTGACATCGAGGGAGCCTTCGACAAGACTAAATTCACAAGTATAACTGCAGCGCTGGAAAGACATGGAGTCCACGCAGTTATAATCGAATGGATAAACAAGATGCTGAGCCAGCGGACCATTAAACTCGGCACGGATGAGACCAAACAAGCATTAGTAGCTAAGGGCTGCCCCCAAGGGGGCGTCCTATCGCCACTGCTATGGAACCTGGTGGTGAACGACCTGATCACCAAACTAAACAACAATCACTACTACACAATCGGATATGCTGATGACATAGTGATACTGACAAGCGGTATTCACGCAGGTACAGTATGCGAAGTTACACGCTCGGCACTGGCGATAGTGGAACGCTGGTGCTGCGATAACGAACTATCGGTCAACCCAAGGAAGACAGAGATGGTAATGTTCACCAACAAACGGACTTTGGGAAACTACCGCCTCCCAAAACTGTTCAATACTGAGCTCCAATTGTCATCTGAGGTAAAGTATCTAGGGGTAATACTCGACAGCAGACTAAACTGGAGCACTCATCTCAACAACAAAATTGAAAAAGCAACGGTCGCCTTCTGGCAATGTCATAGAATGGTAGGTAGAACTTGGGGGTTGAATCCCAAGATCACTCTATGGCTATATCAGGCAGTAATCCGACCAATCATATGCTACGGCGCGATAATATGGTGGCCACGCACCAAACTATCCACGGTCGAAGCCAAACTACAACGACTACAGAGATTGGCCTGCATGGCAACTACGGGCTGCATGAGGACTACACCAACTGCAGCCCTGGAAGCTATGTTGGGCCTACCGCCGCTGCATCTCTTCGTGAAACAAGAGGCCATGGCTGCGGCGGTGCGGCTAAAGAAGCTGAATCTCTGGAAGGCGCCTAGGACACCACACACTGAAATCCTTCACGAGGCCGTAAGTAAGGAACCGCTCATAGATGCGGTAACTGATGCGATAGCTAGGCAATTCGTTTTCGACAAAAAGTACAAGATTCAACTGTACGAGGACTCACACGAAGGTCTCAACCCAAGGGAGCTGAGAATCTTCACAGACGGGTCCAAAACAAGGTCTGGCACTGGCTCGGGAGTTTTCTCAGAGGACCTAAACATACATATTTCAACACAATTAGGAGCCCACAACACAGTCTTCCAGGCAGAGTGCATGGGCATAATAATGGCCGCTCACGCAATCGCCTCTAGGAAGGTAACGGAATACCCCATCCGCATACTCTCCGACAGTCGATCGGTTCTACAAGCCCTGAAAAGTCACAAAATAACCTCAGGTCTTATATACGAATGCCACAGAATCCTAACGGAGGATGGATGGATGTACCACCAATAGCATAACCCTGCAGTGGATCAAAGGGCTCAGCAACTCACGTGGCAACGACGCAGCTGATGCTTTAGCAAGAGGCGGCTCAGAGGCAAGAGTGGTAGGTCCCGAGCCCATCATACCTCTACCTGTTGCATGGCTGCGGAGAACACTACGACATAACACCAAGGTAGAACACCAACAATTTTGGACTAACCTAGGTACATGCAGGCAAGCCAAGGAGGCCCTCCCGACGGTCAACCCCGGATTGTCTCGGAAGCTGAAACAGCTCAAGAGGCCGCAGCTCAGACTGATAAGCGGAGCACTCCCGGAGGTCATGCCCTTCTAAACAAACATCTTTTCACTATAGGTGTTACGGACAGTCCCCTCTGCAGGGCCTACATGGAGGAGGACGAGACAGCCGCCCACGTCATCATCACATGTCCGGGGGTGGCAGAATACCGGGCGAAACATCTTGGTTCACCGAGGGCACTCCCGTAAGTCGTCGGCAACATAAAGGGTCTGCTAGGCTTCCTGGAGGAACTGGGTTGGCATGAATAAGGCCACCCGGCACGCAAAATAGGCGCAAAATATAGACGTCGAGTTGCGGAAAACAGCCCGCGTTAACCTTAACCTTAACCTCACATAGTCATTCTTGTGAGTGTGCCAAATCTGAGTTAGACTTATTTGCTTTACCATCAACTCAAACAAGCATTGAAAGTGGTCAGTGGATTCATTACAAACCAATTTCATCTCTAAGTGACGATGGTCCTATTGAGTTTCAAGTTCCTGGGTCAGGTGATGACTACATTGATCTATCACACACTTTGTTGCATATAAATGCCAAAATATTGAATCAAGATGATACAAAAATAAAACCTGATGCAAATGTTGCCCCGGTAAACAATTGGTTACATTCGCTGTTTAGCCAACAAGAAATTTATTTAAATCAGAAGCTTATATCACCTCCAAACAACACTTATGCTTACCGAGCCTACATGGGAAATCTGCTTAATTATGGTTCAGCAGCCAAAAAATCTCATCTGACTTGTGGATTGTGGTATGAAGATATCCCCAACTATATGGACGCCGTTGACTCGACTAATAAAGGGTTTCACGAAAGAATGGACTTCGTTAAGGAAAGCAAGGAAGTTGAAATGATTGGTCATTTACATGGTGATATGTTTAACCAGGAGAAATTTCTAATGAATGGTGTAGAAATGAGAGTTAAATTAGTCCGTTCGAAAGAAACATTTAATTTAATTTGTCATAAGGATGGTAAATTTAAAGTACAAATAACAGATGCCAGTCTTATTATCAGAAGAGCAAGAATAAATCCTAGTGTATTGTTAGCTCATCAAAAAGTATTAGCATCAACAACTGCGAAATATCCGATAACAAGGGCAGAAGTTAAGATTCTGACATTACCCGCAGGTATACAAGGTAAAACGTTGGATAATATATTTCTCGGACAAGTCCCTAAAAGATGTATTATTGGATTCGTTTCAAACTTTGGGTTTAATGGTAATTTAACTATAAATCCCTTCAATTTTCAACACTTTCATATGAATTCATTTAGTTTGTACGTAGATGGTCATGAAATTCCTTCTAAAACTTTGCAACCCTCATTTAACTCTGCGGGTTTAATAGCAACTGCATATCATACTTTGTTTTCTGGAACTGGTATTCATTTCCATAACGAAGGTAATGCTATAAGCAGATCAAACTATGTGGGAGGTTATTCTTTATTATGTTTCGATTTGACTCCTGATTTATCTGCAAGTTCAACTTCACACTGGAATCTTGTAAGACACGGAAGTGTTCGAATCGAAGTTCGTTTTGATTCAGCTTTAAGTACTACTATCAACTGTATTGTGTATGCTGAATTTGATAACATAATTGAAATAAATAAAAATCGTAATATCACTGTAGATTATAATAGTTAGTAATTAAATGAATACAATGCATTCACTCAATTTTATCATTACCACTTAAACGTTGTCTGTAAAACCACCAGCACGGCTAGCACATGTTGGGCGCGACTTCATCGACAGTCGAGAAAAGGCGCGACGTAGACTCTCTTGTGAATCCGTAGCACAACTTACCCGCGACAACCCGCTGACTCGCGAACAAATGTCAAAGCGACACATTTTTGTCGTTTGACAGTTCCACGCGGGATAGGTGCAAAATTCGTAGCACAAGTGCACTTTAGGAGACAAAACACCTCGCGTTTGAACGTCAAAATGAGAGAAATTGTCTTCGAGCCGTGGGGGTTGCGAGAATCCATCGAGAAGCACATTGCGTCGAAATTTGAACTTATTTAATATAGGAGCTATCCTACAATTCAATAATATATACTCTGTGATAAGAGCTACTAACTTAAGTTGAAGACCAGCTTGATGGCATTACATGTATAATATTGTTTTGCTACAGTTGTAAGATACCAAAGTATGCTAAATTCCAACTTAATCGGATAAAAACAAGTAGGCAGTCATAAAAATAACAGCTTGTTATAAAACGTTTAATTTTTTTCAGGTGGGCTTCTTAAGAAATCCAGACACAAAAATCGACGGCTAAGATTGTGCTATCGCTATGCATTTGGTGATGATTTGATTCGGTGATACCGTGGCTCAAGCCATCATAGTCATAGTCATAGTCATAGTCATTTATTGCATATCATGTTTACACAAATATACAAGATAACATAGCATAAAACATGAACCCATGTGGGTGTCGCAAATACAGAAGCATATTTAGTTATAATTCGGATACAGATACAATGTCAAGTTATATTTAGATAAAAAACGAAGTCAAAAATAAAAGGTAGAATATCAATCAAATGTCTAAGACTAGAGTACAATGTCAGATTAATAAATAGAATCATAGTTTTTAAATATGTCATCAATATTGTAGTAACATCTTTTTAACAGAAATACTTTAAGATTTTTTTTAAAGATATGGTGCTTACGTAATGTTTTCAACTCATTTGGTAGCCTATTGTATAAAGATGCTGCCTGGCAACGCACAGAGTGTTTAGTCACTTGGAATTTTGGAAGAAAACTGTTACAAACGTTTTTCTTTCTTGTCGCTAACCGAATTTTACTCTGCTCTTCAGTTTCACGCAGATTCTTAAAAAATGATGTGAGGAGTACATGCACATACAAACTAGGTAGCGTCAGAATCTGAAGTTTGCCAAAATTTTCACTACAAGAGGTCCATTGAGGCATACGTGTCATTATTTTGATAGCTCGTTTTTGCAGAATAAAAGCTCTATTTATATTGTACTTGAAGCCATTACCCCAGAACTTGATGCTGTACCTCAATTTGGATTCGACTAAAGCGTGATAGACCATTTTCAGATGTTTTATATCCACTTCATCCCTCAAGCATCGAATGGCGTAACAGGCTGAGCATATGCTGTTTTCAATCTCCTGTAACTCATTTTTCCACTTAAGTTGAGAGTCAATATAAATTCCCAATAGTTTTATTGCTTCGACTTGTTCTATTTCGCTACTATTTAGCCTCACAGATAACACCTCTTTAGACTTGGTATTTGTTTTAATATAACCTTAGTTTTAGCCATATTCAGCTTCAAGTTATTTACGCCAAACCACATATCAAATGTACTCAGTGCTTCATTGATTTTAGCATTGAGTTCCGTCATACTATTTGCTGATATTGTGGCATTAGTGTCATCAGCAAATGATACTACTTTCAGGTCTGGGACATTTCTCGCCATGTAGCTAACCATATCATTGGTAAATAATATAAAGAGTAATGGGCCCAGTATGGAACCTTGAGGCACGCCTCTCGTTACATCAGTCGATTTTGATCTTACAGTTTTCTCTATTTCATTTTGAATACTACTAATTTCGACAAATTGTTTTCGAATTCTTAAGTAGCTATTTAGCAAGCTTAAAGATCTCCCGCAAATTCCATAGTGGCTTAGTTTTTGAATGAGTATGTTATGGTCAACCAAATCAAAAGCGGAACTTAAATCCAGATATAAACCTGCTACCCGTTTTTTATCGTTGAGTTCCAAAATTACATCATCAATACATTTTTCCACCGCATCAGTTGTGCCGATTTCTTTTTGAAAACCAAATTGTCGCGAATTTAAAACCTTACACCTGATCAAGTGTTCCGTTAGACGAGTTTTAATTAATTTTTCGAATATCTTCGAAAGAACTGGTAGCAGAGAGATTGGTCTATAGTTCATGGGATCGTATTTCGGACCTTTTTTATGTATTGGGAGAATTCGAGCAACTTTTAGCTGTTCAGGGAAGGTACCTATGTCAAAACATTTATTATAAAACTGAGCCAAGGGTTCGGCAAAAACATCCAAGCAGCCTTTAATCAGAGTTATCGGTATCTCATCATAGCCGCAAGATTTTTTATTTTGCATACCTCGAACTAGTTTCTTAATTTCACATGATGAAACTGGGTTTAGAACCATAACTTCGTTTACCCGCGCAACGTTTTGTTCTAAAAAGTAGATGGCTTTCGATGAGTCGCATGGTGCTATCATTTTTTTGTCAAATATTTCAGAGAAGATTTGAACTATTTCTTCCGGATCTTGAACGATTTGGTTATCAATTTTAAAAGTAATATTTTGCGGTTGTTTTTCAGTTTTATTTCTATGCCTATTGATCACCTTCCATATGCATTTCGAGGTGTTCTTTGCAGATACGATCTCCTCCTGAATGGCGACCTTTTTAGCTTCCCTCACAACTTTCTTTAATGTGGTCATGAACTTATCACGATATCTTAGTATTGACTCATCACATTTCTTTTTATCAACATTAATAAGGAATCTCTTCATTTTGCTAGCGACTTTAATGCCTTTTGTAATCCACTTTTTTCGAGAATTCCTGTTAAGGAATACTTTTTTAGACCTTAGACTCTTTAAAGAATGTTTTTACATTCTTTAAAGAGTCTTCCTACTTCATTCAAGAAGTCTTTTATTCCTAGGTCGTTCCATTTCTTTGCACACAAGAGTCTTTTAAAATTCTTGCAGCCAAACTTAGTTATATTTCGGTTTACTCTAATCAAAAACGGCTTTTTACTCTTCTTAGAATTTTTCATTTCAAGCATAAGATTACAGAAAATTCCCGCATGTCCATCTGCTAAGTTATTATGATCTACTTTAGTACTAGCAATAGAGTCGTCACTTACGTTAGTTATAAAATGGTCAATACATGTTCCACTGTTATTACGCATGAATGTTATTTCATCTATTATTAACTTAAAATTATAACACTTTAACAAGTTCAGAAAGATGTTACATTCATTACTATTCTCCAGTGTATTTACATTAAAGTCTCCGCATATTACACATTTTTTATTAAAGTTATAATCAAGGAGCTCTTCCATTTTCTCAATGAATATTTCAAAATTTTTCTTAACAGGGTTGCGATAACAGCAGAAAATGTGCAGATCCGTCTCAATGTCCTTGATTCCACATATTTCGAAACTTTCCACACTATACAATTGCTTACATAATGACAATTCCTCAGTAACCCTGTCCTTTGCAGTTAGAATAAGAGAACCTCCTCTTTTTTTAGCTATTCTAGTGTTATAAGAAGCAAGATTATACTCCGGAAAATTTAACATGGGGGCAGAGTGTTGATTGAGAAAGTGTTCCGTTAAACAAATATAGTGTACTACATGTTCAGTATCTTCTATATAAATTTCAAGTTCGTTTATTTTATTACTAATACCACAAATATTCTGATGAAAAATATTTAATCCCCCAACAGAGTTAACGAAAAAACATTGACGTATTAGCTATGTTCTTAGTCCGTTCCTCCAAAGGTGTGCTGGGATTGTTTTTATTGGTAATAAAGAAGTCTGTTATTCTTTTCTGAACACAAGGCTTGCTAAAACTAACTGGTTTGACGTCTTCGACTCCCTTTTCATTCAAGGAGATAAAGTTCCCGATATGGCTTATAATGTTTGCCATCCCGTAGTCGTTAAGTCGCCCGGTTCTATGCGAGAACATGTCAAGGTTCAAATGCAGATTTGAGTCAAAGGAGTAATGTCGTTTGTGTATAGATGTGTCATTAAATAGCAGGTTATTGAACATGTCTACTTCTGCGTTAAATATTAGATGGCCTAACACATAAGTTGGGGCTGTTATGATTATGTTAGTGTATTCTATAGAATTTATGGCATTACATAATAACAGCATTAAGTCACGATAGTATCTACCTCTCACGTCATTTTCTCCTAACATAATGACACAATAGTCACTCTTTGTCAGACTAACAGTTTTTGCTTCTAGGTTTTGTATCAATGCTCGGACATCTCCACCAGGCATCATGAAATGACAACAATCGTAATTATTTAGTGAGGTTTCCCTCCTTACAATGTTAGAAATTTTATTACTTTTGTTATTACTTAGTATAAGTAGTTTATTACGTATTGTGTCTTTCCTCTCCGGAGTTTTGCCATTCCTCAGAAATCCTGGCATTGTGTCTCTAGACAGGGAGTTTACAGGTATATTCTCAGAAGACACTGATGTCTCATGTGTCATCGGTTGTAGGTCGAGTTGACAAGGTTCATTAGAAGATTCCTGTAGCTTTCTTGAAGAATCCAGTTGTTTGTTTAAGGTATCTATGTGTTTGCTTAGTTCGGAGATCTTAACTTCTGCCTTTCTCAGTTCGTTTTCAAGTTCTCTTATCTTTTTTCCTAATACTTGTATTTTCTTAATATCAACTGTGTCCATATACTGATTAATGTCAGGCGACGATGTTGTTGCGAATGCCCGTGGTGTAAATAAACGCCTTTTTTTCTTGCCCGAACCACTGTTCATCTGCTTTTCTGCGGACGATGGTAGGCTAAGTGTTTGTAAAAGCATATTCTCCTTTGATAGCTTCTCAATTTGTCTGCGAAGTTCATTGTTTTCCAATATTTGATTGTCTAGTTCGTTCTGAGTACTATTTAACGAAGACGTAAGATTTACTATTCTTTCTTTCATTTCATGTATTGAAGCAGTATCAGCAGTATCAATAAGTGATCCATCAAGACTTTTTGACATGAAGGATGGTAAAGCATATGATACATCAGTCCCATCCTTATTAATTTCTAGGTGCGAATCTGCCCTAATGCTACAAAATGAGCTTTCCAGAGTAGAATCCCCTGCGCTAGTGATCCCGTTTGTGTCACCCTGGCTGCCCGTCGTAAGTGATAATGGTGTATGGGGTAAATTATTTAGAGTTTCCCTAGCGGGTGTACAGGTGTCTGCAGAAATGTTGTCCGTTGCAGGTAGATGATCTGCAGTAGGACTTGTATCCTTATTTTGTGGATAAGTCACAATCGGTGGCGTTTTCTGTGATTTCGGCTCACTGATCTCAAAAGTACTGGGTGTCGGTGCCAGTTTAACATTTTTACCAGATAACGGTTTTTTCCTAAGAGTTACGTTAGATTGGTCACCCGATGATTTTTTGGGTGCTAGACATGATTTACATTTCCATTTTTTTCGTGAATCTGAATTCATTAGATTATATAATTTTTCCGACAGACCAGCACAGTCAAACTCATACCTATTTTTGCAAATGGAGCATAGTGTTGTGCTTTTTTTGTCAACCAGTGATTTACACCTGAAGCAATTAACATTTTCAAGTCCCATATCCTTAGGGCCGCTGTTAGAATTTTTCCTATTCGCTTTGTCAGACATTTTTAATGTTTGTGTTAGCTATCTTCATAAACACTCTTTGTTTTGCAGAAACTAAACGCAGATTTATTCAATTACTTAAAGCTCGTTCGAGCTGTGCTTAAATACGCTCGGTTGACAATGATGATGTAGCAACACTAAGTTGTTTATGTTAGGTTGGCACTAATGTATATAAGTCAGCTGTCAGTGTTGCATCCAATGGTGTTCAGTGGCTATTTATTGTACCGTTACTTTTCTTGAGAAATAAACAGTTATTTTCCAGTTTCGTGTTCAAAATATATGATTACGTGAAGTTTAACGGTAAATAAACTTCTTACCTTAGTGCTATGGCTCTGTGCGTTCGTCAAAATGATCTCCCGAATGTTGTAATTGATGGTAAGTTTCTTGGTTATGTTTTCTATGCACTTTCACTACTTTTAAGACGTGTTTTCTAATATTTCGCGATTAAAAAGAATCGGAGATCTTTCAATACGTGTTTACATGGCTAGGGTTGCCAGGCTAGATGACATCCACATCCACCTCTGGGTACCCATAATGCCCTTGTTGTTAAATGTATTTAAATATCGTAACTTAATAGGTATTAACACAGACGTTAATTCTGGAACTGATTTACTTACATAATAAAGCTTTCAAAATGATAATGTGTTACCATCGACCACACTATTAACTGAGAGTGGTAATCGTAAGCCTCATTGCAAGATGTATGATCTGATGAGTGTTGCCATAGTCGCTATATCCTCTTGGGTTGATCATGTAATCTCCCGAAGCAATCTCCAGAGGTACACTAAATATAAACCATGCAAAACATGTTACGCATTTTCTGAAGATGGCCTATTTGTTAATTTTGGATTAACCCACGGTAACATAAAATAAGTAAATAATAACATAACAAAACAATTTATTGCTTAAGGAAAAATTACGTACAAAAGCGATGGTACTCTGGCAGTAAGATGTCCGGAACGTTAAATCAAAGGGTAACTAGATAATGAGATACGCGCCGATGATACGAAAAACTAATGCCAGTGGCACATACTTATTATACATATTATATACTTATGCTAACATATCATTACATTTTAAAGTTTTCAATTTAGGAATAACTACAATTAGGTAGGTACTACATTTTAAAATTTCATTTGCAGGTTAAAGCCGATGCACAACGAATGCAACACGGGTTGCATATAGTTGTAACTGTGCTGCATACGCGTCATATTTGGTCTAGAAGCGGATGATGCTGAGCCTCATATGGACATAATACGGCCAAAATTTGGAATGATGTTAGGCACTACCCGGATGACAACACCTTATAATAACAAAATATGCTTTAAATTAAATTATTTTAAACAAAAGTACCGACTTCACTTAGCCTCCACTTTTCCAAAAGAATATGCCCAGCTACTGTGAAAAATACTTTAATCGCTATAGGTGTGTCTATATTATTTGAAGAGTTCCCTCGATTTGTCCTGGATCCCTTCATCAGAACCCGACGTAGTGATAATGAGACCGACTGTAAAGTATACTCTTTTAACAAAAAAGTTTACCAAATCGGTGCAGCCGTCTTTGAATAATCGGTGATTATGCCTACAGAATACAAGAGCACTTTTATTTTATAAGTAAGTAGTTAACAGTTTGTTGCCACAATCTCTACTAATATTATAGACGGAGAGCTAGCCACATCATATATGACAATAATGAGAGCTACGAAACCCCTCAGTCAGTTTGCTATAGGTACTATCCTTATTTCTAAATCTGGACATCTGCCAGCTGTGAAGTGGTGGAGGTCAAAGAATGCAAAAGCAGTTCAAGAAAATAAATCCTAGAGTTCTGGGTTTGATGCAATATTGTGAGAAATTATATAAATAATTTGATTATATCATTGCAAAATTTTTGTTAGGGGAAAGTAGTGCCAAACGACGTATAATGTAATTCATAGATTGTTGCCTACTGTTTTGGATTCCGTAATAATACGCAATGTTTTTTGGTCTAATGTTAAAATATAGACCCTGTTCTTTATAACTTCGGCAGTTGTTACCTATTTTGGTATTACAATTTCCAATACAAAAATTTTGCTAGTCTGTCACTCTGACCTCCACCAATTCAAAGCTGCCAGATGCCCAAATCTAGCAATAAGGATAGTATAGCAATCTAAGTAGACGGGTTTAGTTGCTCTCTTTATTGTGTCATATTTGACGTGGCCAGCTCTTAGTCCATTATAAACCAGCTGACCCGGCGAACTTCGTACCGCCAACTACAATTTTTTTCTCCATAATTTTAATAGTTATTCTGCTGTTCGGGGCAAAGGTAAATCCAAAAAAAAGACACCTCTTGGGTTGCAAGCGTCTATAGGCTACGGTAGCTGCTCACCATCAGGTGGGCCGTATGTTTGTTCGCCACCTTTGAGGTATTCAAAAAAATAATCATTAAATTCGTTTCAGCCGTTCTTGAATTATAAATGGTGTAACCCACACGACTTTGTTTTATATATAAAGATGCGAAAGTAACCCTGTGTGCTACCTTTGCCTACTTCAACCGAAATTTATGAAATTAGTAACTATTATGAATAAAATAAAAAATCAACCCCAACGCGGAAACGGCTGAACCTATTTTGATATAACATGCCTAAGATCATTCGCCAGAAAAACCCGCTATCAAATAAAAACACCGCATTTAAACCGGTTCAAAATAGTTCAAATGTGTGTCTGCTGTGTATCTGTCTGTGGCACCGTAGCGCTAACGGTGCCATAGACAGATACACAGCAGACACACATGGCGGTTAAATTTATAAATCACAAAATTGACGCGGGCCGCACTTTGATAATAATTTGTGACTTTATCAGGCAAAACGTACTTACCACATTTGTCGGTTGACAATAACGACGACCTCTAATAAGAGGCTCGCGGGCCGCCTGTTGCCGACCGGTGCTATAAAGATTGCCCACAAAGTATTGACACTTGAAAAATACCTACCTAGAAGAATACTAATGTTTTCAAATCAACTTCCTGCCATTGATTTTAGGGTGTGCCGTGTGTGCTGTCTGTCAGTATCATAGTAACGCTTCCTACTGTTCCATTTTACGACTTTCCAAAAAAGAGTGTATTGTACGTATGTACATATTTTATGAAAAGTTGCATTTGCTACAAATATGCAGGTAAAGTAAGGTAGTAAACATAATTATCATTTTAAATGAATCAAATCTTTATTAAAACAATATATCATCTCCAATAATAGGAATATTTATTAAACTTAACATATTTTGGCATAATACATATCCTCTCATTGGGCACTGGACCGCTTTGGATTATTTCCAACTTGTTTCAAAGAGACTTTATTTTACTTTCAAAACCGAGTAAACAGTATCTTATATCTATAAACAGAGTAAATTAAATACATTCAATCGAAGAAGTAACTATGCTAGTACAATTTAATTTATGGCTTTGATATGAGTCTATATGAGTATATTTAATATGATCTAAACTATTGTCTATCTTTAAAAATAAAATGTTATCTTCTTGAACTAAAACCGGTTTACTAAAATAAAATTAAAAACAAGGGTTTTGCGGGACCTAAAACTATGATATTTATTGTGTGCTGCTTTTAATTAACCGTGAATAGTAACGGCATTTAGTGAACGTCAATAACATAATCATTTTAAAGCGACATACAATGTCATATACACCCATGTCATATTACGTATGCCGTGTACACCTACGGCAAAATAAAAAGGCTTCGCCACAATGCAACAGGGTGTGAGCGGGACGCGAGCCGAATGCAATGAAAATGTACCGCTAAGGCGGCGTGTCGCATGCGCATCCCGCTGCAATATGACAAATCCTTATTTGATACGCCGCGCTCGCGTTCCGCTTCCATCACGCTATGCTTATATCCTGTTGCAGGACAAAGCCTTTAAGATTTAGACTGGATGCATGCGACCAGTGCGAACTGCACAATTGGTGAGTGGTGGTGAGCCGCTTAGGAACGTACGCCTCTTGTGGTGGTGCCAGCGCTGGCGTGGGGGGGCGGGGGGGTCCCTGAGCCACTGGGGCCCGGTGAAGGCACGGCGCAGCCGGCGCATTGGTCTTCGGGCACAGTTCAAAACTCCTCAATCTGTAAATGAGGATTTAGAAAATATTACAACATAGAATGTTAAGACATCTTTGTGTTACCGACACAGTCAAACAACTTCTTAATTTAATTTCTTCTTGTTATTAACTATCTATATTAATAAAGTAAACTTTGTAAGCTTAAATATATTCAGTTTAAATATATATTATATGATGCCCATTCATAGCCTCTATCATGGCTGTACACTAGGACCACAGCAGAGACTGGCCCGACAGAGGCAAACTATTCTCAACATGAATGTTGGACGGCCAAGTCAAGGCACATTATGGTGTTGATCAGTGCCGGAATGTTCAACTGGGCAAAACCTCCTAGTAATTCATACAAAGAATACTGTTTTGCATGTGACGGTATGGGGACGATCATGGCACGGTCATAGCTTAGACGGGATAGTGGGCACAGTCCTTTTTTTGTCTTGGTCTTTGGATAAAGGCAGCATCAGTTGTAAATCTGCTTGTCTACTTATTAATTTAATTAAATAAACTTGTACTTACATTAAGTACCCCAACGCCGGTTACACCCTCCACTGAGAGTCCTACGGCGCACTCTCAACTGATTCATTCTAATATTTTGAAAGTGATAGCTGAGAGCTTAGGCACTACTGCCGCATTCCTGTTTAATTCCTTGGTCACCTGGATCTGATCAGCTTGATTACGGGCTGTCTCTTTGAGGTAACACCATACCTATAAAGAATATTACACATTTTAGTGTTTATTGTAAATAGACATAGATCTTTTAGCATACTCAAATAGTAATTAAATATTGCTTAAGTTTCACTTAGCTCTTGCTGAAAACCACAGCCAAATTGAACAAGCTGTTTTGTCTCACCAACATTTTGTAGATGAAATTGCTAACTTTGCTTCTATAGGACTCATTTGTTTGTATTATTACTATTATTAGGTACAATACTGTGTGCGCACACAAACTAAATACCGACTAGGTAGTTTCCGTGGAGATGAATAAAAAGCAAGGGAAAAGTTATATGTACTTACTCGTTTACATTCGTCTGCCGTTTTCCGTGGCCTTGCCTCAGCAGGCTTGGAGCTAATATGAAGCTTTAACATAATAGCTTTGCCCACTTTTCGTTTCATAAACGATTCCATTCTTTTTTAATTATTTATTATTAAAATAGTTCACCATAGGTTAGTTTCTTGCCGAAAAAATGTAACAACAACTTTGACGTTTTGACATTTCCGACATTTTCATATATTTGCTATCTCTTTAATCATGATACTGCAAGAACGAGACAAAGTTATCGTGACTAGTGACGTCCCGTTTTTAAAGCTTTCTGTTCACTCATTACTCGATTATTTTTTACCGATTCAGTGTTGCCACAGAAATAAAGTTAGTTCCATTGATAAATGGCCACCCTCAATGACTCGCGCGCGGGATGGCTCTCTCGAATGGAACTGATTTCTCGAGCCATCAACTTGTGCTACCAAAATTGAGAAAAATGACAGATCGAAACACAAATTGATGAGCCGCGACTTCTTTCTCTGGAGGCGCGAGTTATCCCGCGCACAACATGTGCTAGCCGTGCTGTGTTTACTTTTTTAGATTAATTAATATTATGGATTCGAATGAAATAAAATTTTGTATGAATAAAATAAACCCGAGGTTTAAGTCAAATGTTTTTGCTGCAAACCGGATTCCTGTTTGGGTTAATCTACCTACTTTTATTATAAGCAATCTGGATCCTGATTCAAAGCCCGGCTCTCATTGGATTGCAATACACATTGATGTGAATGGATATGGTGAATACTTTGACTCTTTTGGTCGAAAGCCTACTGGTTATCACAGGTTATTTTTAAATAGAAACTCTAAGAGGTGGTTTTATAACCATCAAACACTTCAAAATTATTTTACTTCTGTTTGTGGAGAATACTGTTTAGTTTATCTTGATTTTAAGCTTCAAGGGAAAAAAATGTCTGAGTTTTTATGTCTGTTTTCTGATAATTCTTTGTATAATGATTTAGTTTTAAGGAATATGTTTAAATCAGTTTTTGTGAATTAGAACAATGTGTTATAAAAATAAATTGGGTTTTATTTTATTTCTTACAACTATAATTACAAAATATTCCGACTACCTAAGACAAATGCAGTGATGGAGAAAGAAACACAAAATAAGCAATTAAAACTACATCTAATATTAAACATGTTCAATAAATGAGTAATAACATTAATATACAATAAAACAAGAAAGAAAGTGAACATTTTTTATAAGTGAAAAAATAAAGTAAGTTATTCTAGTTATAAATAAAGCACTGATTAAAACTATTTTTTGTCACCCTTATCAGTCTCTATTGTAACATGGCAATTAGCCACTTTTAGTGTTTAGCAGTAACACTCTGGTTTACTGCGACATAAACGCATATTTCTTGTGTCAGCGACAACCTATGTGTATAAAAAGGTAGGCATTCATTAATAAAGATGAACTTTATACTCGACTACCATGTAAGATGTTTCAATACTACGCCGTTGCCCTGACTCTGCCCGTCCGTCCATCGAGAACCACCATCAATATCTCTTTACATTATTACATGGCGACCTTGCCACACGGACCGACAAAGAATCTTCTGATCCAGCACCAGCATTAGCACCAGGCACTTTAATAATATATGGCGACCTACACTAAACTGGAGAATTGAAGATACTACGGAACAACAGCACATACGAAAATGAAGAAAGAAAATTAATGCAAGATTAACGTAAGGAAGATTCAAGATTGGAGTAGAAGAACTCATTTAAAGGAAGAAAAAGATGACCTAAATTGAAGAACGCACTCTAAATAAGAAGATAAAGAAGAAAGGAAAGATGATTAAAAATATAAAAGCAAATTAAGAAGAAAGAAGACTACGAAGAAAGAAGAGCGTTGTCCATGGTTTCCAGGCTCGCAAATCAAGAGGTGTCCAGGGTTATCCCGGCCCATCATCATCATGTGCAGCATCGGCGAGCGCCACATGGAGGTGTCAGCTTGCCAGCCAGCGTCCCAGCGCCGCCAAACCAGCAAATTGGGCAAGGTAGAGGATGGCGACGGCCATTACCAAACTTGTAATTATATTTTGTTTGTGGTTTTAAATTCTTGCCTTTAATTACTAAAAATAATATGAGGTTGTCGCTATTATCTAAACAAATTTATATTCAAAAATAGTAAAACTTTTTTATAGATTACGAATCATAATTCCCTTTTGTTGTTAGAAACCGCAACTTCTATTTACTTATTTTCTTTCGTTAACTCATATCATTAACCATTCATATTGTAAAATATAAATCTATAGTGTGGAATATAGTCCTACATTTTAAATTTCGTAATTCGGTCGCACGCGCGGCACGCGCCATCTAGTTGCGCGCGCGTCAGCAAAAATTATCTAGGTCGCGAGGCTTCGCCGCGAATTTACATTATTTTAATAAGCGATTAATGAAGTTTGATACCATCGCATACCAATTAAATAATTAACAGATGTTTCTTAGTAATGATTGATAATTTAGCTACGTGTCGGACTGATCACCTGACATACAGCGAAAGTTTTAATGTATTATTTGTTTTCATTTGTAATTTTGAAAAAAAAATATGATAATTAGTTTTTCTTTGATATCTTACAGTACGGTACAAGTTAAGAATTTAGGAGTATAGGCACATTTGTATAATGTGACCTTAGAGCTAGAACACTAGTCCTTCGTACTTGATCATGGTGCGAGCTACCGTATCCTCCGTGAAAGTTGTAGGAGACTTATTATGTCTTAATGTATTTGTGTCTCTAGGTACAGGCAGAGCCGTAGAGCCTGGCCTGATATGCCGATATTAATTATAGGGTGACCATGCCCTTGGGTAGCCAATCCCATGTATAGTTTGAGGTTAAGGGTACGCACGGATGCGTAGCCCATTGTTTTTTTTATAAGGTGACCATGCCCTGGGTAACCATTCCCATTTATTTTATTAGGAGTAGGAACTCCGTCTTAATACGGCATTAGTTATTTTTACGAAATTATTGAGAAGTACTGATACTATGAAAAGTTAAAATAAATGTTTTTACACTGTCGAGTAATATAAAAAATAATAGTGCAGGTTACAAAAATGAAGATTTTTTTTATTTTGATAGTATTGACTATTTTACTGCTGAAAGAATTTAATTGTTTGATATTTTATTGCAGATATTTTGAAAATGGTAAATAGTTATGATTTTAATTTATTTAGCTTAGCAAGCTACCTTTGAAAATATAAAGTATATTTAAAGGACTTCGACACTAGGATACTCAAAGGATAATACATTTTTGTTTTTTGATCGAATTTGTCAAATGTTGATAAATTATGTGTATTGATTTTATTTTTCTATAAATTTCAGAAAACATTGTAAACAAGTAACATGCGTTTAAATTTTTTCTTCTGCCACCCCGGCGGTGAAGGGACTTTCGGGGGAGGTGTAACATGGCAATTAGCCACTTTTAGTGTTTAGCAGTAACACTCTGGTTTACTGCGACATAAACGCATATTGCTTGTGTCAGCGACAACCTATGTGTATAAATAGGTAGGCATTCATTAATAAAGATGAACTTTATACTCGACTACCATGTAAGGTGTTTCAATACTACGCCGTCGCCCTGACTCTGCCCGTCCGTCCATCCAGAACTACTATCAATCTCTCTTTACATCATTACACTATAAAATATTTTACACATTTTGTTTTAGATGATAGTTCCTTTGTTATATTAAATATAACATCCCGAGCACTTTGTTCATGTGAGTCACCTTCGTTAGAATAATATTTAACACGATAGTCACAGTGTTTCCAGTGGTCCAGAGGTCCAACGTTTCGTATTTTGTTCATGTCGTATACTTCAATCTTTATGAGGTGTGATGCATAAGCCCCATCGTCCTGACCTGAAGTGAGATATGAAACAGCGTCTTCTTCTTTTTTGGAGACCGTTGAAGATTTCTTGTACACTTTTGTCTTCTTCTTAGGCCTTTCAAAAAAGCCATCAATATTATTTGATTGACGCTTCTTCGCAATAGCTTGCTTCACTTTGAAAGTCAGCGTTCCCTCTTCATCACTTGCTTCGTCTTCATTTTCATCAACGTAAAAGACGTTT
This sequence comes from Pammene aurita, assembly GCA_947086415.1. Classification (NCBI taxonomy): domain Eukaryota; kingdom Metazoa; phylum Arthropoda; class Insecta; order Lepidoptera; family Tortricidae; genus Pammene; species Pammene aurita. The sequence continues at coordinate 195,021 of OX352305.1, read as the reverse complement.
TCACAAACGTAAAAGTTTTTGAAAGTGTTGTCGGAAAACTGAAACAAAATTCATAATTAATATTACAGACTTAAAATATACACACAACAGATACATTTTTTAATGCAATAATTATAGAGTAATACTATTTAAATACTTACATCCATTATGAATAGTCTTCGTTAAAACTTCAAAGCGTAGAAACTGCGAGCTCTTAACTGAACTGGAGATCCAAAGGTACTATATAAAGTTACCCACAGCCTCAGCCTTTTTATATGAATTTGTGTTGAATAAAAGGTCACGGTTGGTGGGGACAGAGGACCACCTAGTTAGGTAGCGACGAGTTTAAACAGGATTTCGGGGACAGGTAAATTTTTGTTTGCAGCGGAATGTTTTATAACAAAAGATTAAATTATCAAAAGAAATCTAAAGAATTTAAACGACAGATCTTTTGTGCATTTACTTTCTATTAAAATCGCGTGTGACTACAAACCCGATGATTGATTTATATATTTCTCAGAAACGAATAAAAAGTAAATTATTATCTCCTTCAAAGGACATCTAGCAAAAAAGGTAAAGTTCTCAAGCCGACAGTATAAAGAAAAAACTAATAATAGAAATTGCGACTTTAAATTAGAGCACCAAAGGAGTCTTTAATCATCGCACCGCCCCACCTAACTGGTATAAACAGGAATGCAATAAATCACACACCGAATCCTACATTAACAAAAGATCTATATATTATAATAAATAATGGGAACTTCGTTTACGGAAACGTACAGCATACTTACAGGTTGAAACTTGTTCAAAACACAGTCATGTTTATTGTCCACCAATAAATAGCAGTCGGTTGTCACATATACCAAAGTTATTTACGAGTTAAAAAAATAATAATAAGACAACATAAATATCTAGACTAGAAATAATCTAAAATCAATAAAATAATATTTCAAAAATTGGATTTTCATAAAATAATTTACCCAAAAAAATTAAGACAACACAAATATCTAGACTGGAAATAATCTAGAATCAATAAAATAATATTTCAAAAATTTGATTTGCATAAAATAATAAATTTTAGGCAAAAACTGAAAACGAATAGATACTAAATAACTAAAATTGATGGGGTTGAAACATATACCAAAAGTTTCATATTGTGTTGTAACACATATAGATACGTTGAAATTTGCATATATATTCGTGAAATGTGAATTAATTACTTTAGGCATAAATTTGATACCTACTCCAGTCCAGACTAATAAAGGGTAATGTAATTGTGTTAGTTCGCGGGGCTTGTTAGATAATTGAAAATCTCTTTAAGTTATATGTAATAAAATATTAATAATAATAATTATATCACCATGTGAGATTGAAATGTTTAGGTATAATACCTACTCAAAATGTAACGTAAAAACAATATTGATATTGGCTTCTTCAAAACGAGTTTACAGGTTTGAAAGAGACAGCGACGTGTGAGTGCTAATAGAACGTAACAGTCCATATAAAAATTACCTATTGAAATACCTAAACTTTGGAAACTTTAGGTACTGTACCTAGTCTTTCATAAGGAGTAACCAATTGAGCAAAAAAACTTTTTAACAAAAAAATTGAACCGCCGAAAAGAAAAAAAAAAGCCAATAAAAAACCGTTAAAACGAAACGAATCGACCAACAAAAAAAACAATAGCGCACTGAAAAGAAAAAAATAATAATTTGGTCTTCAATAACGCAAGTGCATACCTACCCTACAATTACAATTATAATCTATTTCTATACACTTTCTATATACCTAAAACAATCGCTAGGCTTATATCAATTTAATTACATCTAGAAAGTATGAACTATATACATACTTCTGAAATCAATCACACAAATCTGCGTATTTATATATTTACAATCAGTTATTTTTGGAGTCGGTGGCAGCCTCAAACAATCTTGAGCACCTTAGTGAAGAGTTGAACGCAACACATTATGTGGTTAAAGGTGCTCAAGTTTGTTTGAGGCTGGCACCGACTCCAAAAATAACTGATTGTAAATATATAAATACGCAGATTTGTGTGATTGATTTCAGAAGTATGTATATAGTTCATACTTTCTACATGTAATTAAATTGATATAAGCCTAGCGATTGTTTTAGGTATATAGAAAGTGTATAGAAATAGATTATAATTGTAATTGTAGGGTAGGTATGCACTTGCGTTATTGAAGACCAAATTATTATTTTTTTCTTTTCAGTGCGCTATTGTTTTTTTTGTTGGTCGATTCGTTTCGTTTTAACGGTTTTTTATTGGCTTTTTTTTTTCTTTTCGGCGGTTCAATTTTTTTGTTAAAAAGTTTTTATTTCATAATTTTCTGTGGCTATAATTTATAAAAATTATTACATGCTTAATTTTTTATTACTTTTAAAATAGCTACCTACCTTGCTTTAGCTATTAACTGTTATATTAATAAGCTTCTTTAACTATTATTTTGTTCTGTAATATAAATACTTAAAAAATAACAGGCTTTATATACCAACATGGGTAGGCCTACAAAAAATTCTGCTCGAATGAGAAAAAGATATTTAGAAGAATCTAATAATGAGAAAAAAAAAGGATGGAAGCAAATAGAAAGAAGAGACTGGCAGGTCTAAAACTCATTGTCAAAACTCGTGAGGTTTTTTTTGTAAAAACTCTGCTTTAAAATCTGCGAGTGAACAATAAATTACCCCTATTTGGCCACCCTTAGGGTAAGATTTTTATCCAAAAAATCGGACTACTCTGTAAAAAGTTATGCGTGGCCATACGTTACAATCGGTGAGTGAAAAATCAATCATCCCCTTTTTTCCTACCCTTAAGGTTAGAATTTCCTTTTTCAAATTTATATGGGACCTATTTCGGGATATACCCTTTCCAATAAAAAAAATATTATCAAAATCGAACTACTCTGTAAAAAGTTATGCGTGGTCATACGTTACAATCGGTGAGTGAAAAATCAATCATCCCCTATTTTCCTACCCTAAAGGTTGGAATTTTCGTTTCAAATTTATATAAGACCAATTTCGGGGTATACCCTTTCCAATAAAAAAATAATTATCAAAATCGAACCACTCTGTAAAAAATTATGCGTGATCATACATAAAAAAAAAAAATATACGCGTCGACTTGAGAACCTCCTCCGTTTTTTTCGTCGGTTAATTATAAAACCTATTGCAAATACGTAAAGAACAAACTACAACGTAGGAATATGCCTCTACCGAGCTCGGTAACAATGCGATGTCGCCGAGTCGAGCTAACAATAGAGACAATAGAAAAAGGTGAGCAAGGGTTCTATTGTGGTGTCGAAGAGCGTGTATTGTTTAATTAGCGGAGTGCCTAAGTGCTGCAGGAGGCTCCGGGCACTGTTGAGACCTAGTGCAATCGATCTAAATGGGGGGCTAAACGTACTAAAACATACCAAACTTTTTTTTTTTAGGTTTCATAGTCCGGAAAACCCACCATAATCCCGAAAAACCATTGTTTTGGTGGTGGGAAAACGATGGGGTAGAAATGGTGAATCTATACTACTATTATTGCCAGTGTAAGAAATTAGTTCCAATGAAATTCCGCAACATGGCGCATGATCGTATATTTCTGGTCAGGCTTTATATACAGGTTGGCCAAAAAAGAAATACGTCGATTCCCGTTGGCGGTAAGGTTTTGGGACCTAACCAACCCTCCCTAGATAGATTTGGAACCTCTCAGATTGATTTTTGGAATGGTCGAAAAGTTTTTGAAATTACGTGAATCGGTGTGTAATCAGAATCACATAATAATATAATAGTATACCATTACATTACATTACATAAGCCTTTATTCCTCATTATTTCATCCGGTTTAGTACATTTAGTTGTGTTATTTTTATCCCACCAAAAACATAAATGTATTTTTACATTTACCAAAAACATAAATGTATTTTATTATTGTCTACATTCTCTGTACTTCTGTTCTGTGTATAATTATGTGGTGCCGCGCGCCGCCGACGACACACCGTTGGCCGGTCGTTTAGCGCGTATTACAAGTTTTTTGTATGGGGACACCACTTATTTTTTGACTTAACTTTATTTTTCTATTTCTGTTATATAGCAAACACAATAATACATATATTGGGATAGTTTCAAATATCTGCTTGTAACAGTTCCAACGATACAATTAAAAAAATATTTTTTTGTATGGGGATCCCCCCTATTTTTTAACCTTTTTTTATTTTTAGATTTTTTCCTACGCCTACACACAATTATCGAGCTGGATTCCAAATTTCATCCTTCTTGGTCATCTGGAAGTAGGTTAGGTTTAGGTACTATATGTCAGTCAGTCAGTCAGTGCTAAAATTTACGACTTTTTGACCTTCATATCTTTATAACCATTTAAGCTAGCTTCATGAAATTTGGGCTTCTAGATGTCCTTATGGATATAATTAAACACACGTCGTTGTATGTGTTTACGTTAAAGAGGTTTTGAGTTATAGAAGGGTCAAAAGTGGCACCAAGTGGTTTGTGTAATATACACTTGGCGCTGGCTAGCCCGTTCCTTTGCTTGAACTTGGCTTGACACGCTGCCGCGTATAACGTCGTCGGCCCACCGTTGCTTCGGACGGTGTGCCGCTCGTTTATTTTCGCGCACCAATGCAGTATTTTTTCACACCATCTGTTGTCAGTGGTTCGTCACCGTCACCGTCATGTGACACCACCAGCCAGCAGTTCTGCTGCAAGGACGCAGAGGCGCTGGTCATACAAGGGAGGGAGGGACGAGTAGGTTTGCCGAGATGGCTCAAATACACGTGCTAGTACGGTTCAGGCCGTCGGTCAAAGGTGTAGAGTACGGCGGGTTAACGACCTCTGTCCGGACGTACCCACTCCGAAATAGGGCGTGTATCCGGGCTTCCTCGCGTGCTCTTCCCGTCGTCTGCCGCCCTGGTATGCTCAGCTGGCCCTCCTGCCCGAGAAACCGGTGGGCCAATAAATACAGGATGGGACTGCCGGGTTTGTGCAGTCAAGGATAATAGGAATGACAGGAGGTAGAACCAGACCGAATACTTGCATCGCGCCCAGCGTGAGGAAGATGGATAAATACTGTGTGTAAATATATACGAAGGTATGCTGACTGCGTATAAATAAGTTGCGTTCATTGCATTATGATCTGTAGTCTAGCAGTTGGACTAGGTTAGCCGTAGTTATTTTCTGGTTGTGGTCAAGTTATTCTCTGGTTCGAGTAGCCAATCCATGAGTAAAAAAAACCGGCCAAGTGCTAGTCGGACTCGCGCACCGAGGGTTCCGTACAAACCTTTACAACTTAAAGGTATTATAGACCTGAGTATTTGATATGAATTTCAATTTAATACCTCTACGCGTTTACGAGGAAAAAGGTAGTAAGTTTAAAATTTAATTTTTTTTTTTTTATGATCTTACAAAAAATGTCTACTTTTCGTAATTTTTCCTTTGTTTGTGCTATATGAAGTTTCTTCGTGCCAAGTTTCAAGTTTCTGAGTTTACGGGTTTGAGGTTAAGGGTACGCACGGATGCGTAGCCCATTGTTTTTTTTATAAGGTGACCATGCCCTGGGTAACCATTCCCATTTATTTTATTAGGAGTAGGAACTCCGTCTTAATACGGCATTAGTTATTTTTACGAAATTATTGAGAAGTACTGATACTATGAAAAGTTAAAATAAATGTTTTTACACTGTCGAGTAATATAAAAAATAAGGTTTTGAGTTTCTTGCGAGTACTCAGTTTTAAAATATGCGATTTAAATAGCTATTTCTTTTGATTGCGTTGATATAAAAGTTTGGTTTTGCTACATCTGAAAGGTCCTATAGCCTTGAGTATTTGATATGAATTTCAATTTAATACATCCACGCGTTTACGAGAGAAAAGGTAGTAAGTTTAAAATTTTAAAAAATATGTTTTTGTATGATTTTACTAAAAATGTCTACTTTTTGTATTTTTTCCATTGTCTATGCTATATGACGTTGCTTCGTGCCAAATTTCAAGTTTCTGAGTTCACAGGAAGTACCCCATAGGTTTTGCGAGTGCCGAAACTCTAAAATTTGCAGCATAAACGACTGTATCTTTTGATTGTGATGGCTTTTAAGTTTGATTTTTTTAAAGCTCCAAGGGACAATATGCCTGAGTATTTGATATAAATTTCAGCTTGATACCTCCACGCGTTCCTGAGAAAAATGGTCTTGACAGACAGACAGACAGACAGACAGACAGACAGACAGACAGACAGACAGACAGACGGACAACAAAGTGATCCTATAAGGGTTCCGTTTTTTCCTTTCGAGGTACGGAACCCTAAAAAATAGGTCGCACTCTTTCACTGGCTCTTCATGTGGAGCTGTAGACCATAGCTCAGCGCAGCAGGTGCGTATAGGTCTTCAGTCAATGAGTCTATAGCATAGTTTGTGGACTTGTACCTAATCTGTTATCGTCTTGTCTTCCAGCATCTCATGTATTTTTTTTAGACGGTTCATTAGATACGTTGCGTCTATCTTTTTTTTTAGGATATAGTATGTCGTTCGTATTTCCTTAGCTGTGATCTGTTGGTGCATGTGAGAACCCTGGATTTCAGACCGTAGGCCATAGAAAGTGCGATAACTACTTTAATTCATTAATATTTACCTCGTTGTACGCTACTCGATTATATATTTTTGACTAAACTAAGTCCGGATTTTGGCGTTTGGAGTGGCCTTGTCGCATCTTGTCTTAATTGCTGCTTGTCGAATGCTTGCCGGAGCAAATTCAGCTAACTGTGTCTTTGTAGCCTGTAGAAATGGTGGTAAATTTTCCTGCGATTGGACCAATCGAAGGGAGTAGTGTTCTATAAGTAAGACGTTGCTTTATTTATTAGTGTCTGTATGCGTGGTTAGGTTGGTTGGTAGTACTTATGGTGTTAATGTAGTCGCATAGTGTTGCGCAAGTCTGTAGTGAGCCACATGTGAATTACTTCCAAATACATATTGTACTGTTTAACATTAAACAGTAAACACACAATAGTACAGCTTCGATGTATTACACAAGACACACACACACACGGCCATATTCATAAAAAAACCTTAATCGGCGTCTGATAGTCGAACCCGTTGATACGCCGATTAGCCTTAATTGAGGTTTTTAAAAATGCTTGATTTATAAACACATATTATCCTGCTCATAACTGATCCACCGCTTATTGAAAGATTAGACGCGTTATGTTGGTACTTTTGGCAAAATCATAGACAAAAACCCGGTTTCATCGCAATTTAAAAAAAATCACAGATTTCGTGCCTCACACGACTATCGAGCACATTGGAAATGAATCTACGGAAGTCGAAAAAATATTGTCGCTAAGCGACGAGAAAGTCGGGATAAGGAATATGTTATAAAATAAAACTACGGCGTTGAATGATAATTATTTTATTCTTAGATTAACATAAGTATCCTCGACATAACGCCTGTGAAACAGAATTGGGCAAAAATTAACGTGATTGAAACTGAAGTTAAAAATGAGAACGTTACTCATAATTACGAATTCAATCATGAGCTTTCTAATCTGATTGACCACCGACATGAGTAAATCATGTCGATTTTTAGTTTCACTCATGATTAGCTGAAGTGATTACATTAGTAAGACAGTATGCTTAGTTAAACTAACGATTTAGTTGATTAAATGATTAGATTTTGATTAGATTTTGCGTAGCTACTAGCTCCTTTACTTTTTTCCCTGACGAAACAGAGCCGGTAACTACGTGAGTATAATATACATTTAGGATAAAAGGCTATTTGTGACAATATTTCTAAAGGTATCATTTGGCGGTTGGCGCTTACGTCTTCAGTTGTATAGTGCAGATTCAATATTGAGCAATAAAAGCGTAAATGCCAGTGGCCAAAATATCGACAATTTTTTTGTTAGTTTTTGGTATGAGTGTACAAATGAATGCTCCCATTTAACTTTGTAACGACCTGTTCGGTTTTATTGTTAAGGCAGCTATCACACTGCTGCGGTTTCCACATGCGCTTTTCATTTTCATTCTCATTCTCGTTCTCATTCTCTTTCTCTTTCTCGTTCTCGTTCCCGTTCTCGTTCGCGTTCGTGTTCCCGTTCCCGTTCCCGTTCCCGTTCCCATTCCAATTCCAATTCCCATTCCCATTCCCATTCCCATTCCCATTCCCATTACCATTCCCATTCCCATACCCATTCCCATTCCCATTCCTAGTCCCATTCCCGTTCCCATTCCCATTCCCATTCCCAGTACCATTCTCATTCCCATTCCATACCCATACCCATTCCCATTCCCATTCCCATTCTCATTCTCATTCTCATTCTCATTCTCATTCTCATTCTCATTCATATTTTCATTTTCATATTCATTTAGCATAATGAAAATTTCTACATATGTATCTGGTTCAATATGTGAAATTCAGAACAAACGCCTTATTCAAGTAATAATATTAATCAGCTTAAGAACACTCTAATCATACATTCGTCAATCACATTGAACAAGTTAGTTGATTAGCGTTAATTTAGTATCAATCAGCGCCCGTCGTTAATGATTTATTCTTGGCGAAATTACTTGATTGTTTTGTGTTATGATTTAATCAGCGATTATTCAATCAGCGATGATTAGTAATCGATCACCGATTTTAATCAAGTGTGCCCAACTCTGCTGTGAACAAACAAATTGAAAAATTTCCACACGCATATCGAAGTTTAAATAATTGTCGCCGTGGCGCCTAAGTATACATATTTATTTCATTTTTAGATTAATAAGCAGGATAATAATGTTCAAAGTACAAGAAAATTATTACATTACAAATCCGTAGTCAACTCGAGAAATGTTAGCCACATAGCTAAATAATTTTTAAGCAAAAAAAACCGACTTCTTCCATGGGGGAAGCCGGTGAAGGATTATTGTAGATGGTGCACTCTCTATACAATGAAATAACTTGCTTAACAAACACAGCGAAGAGGACAAATCGTCAAACGTGAACTATGCGTCGTTGAAGAATTCCTTTCTCATTTTACATTTCACATGTTTATGGCATCAGCCGCAGTTCCACTTCATCAATATGTCACTGTTTTCAATGAAAATGCTTTATTTGTTGATTTAAATACAAAAATCACTTCATGTATGCCTTTAAGATTTGAGAAGTTTCCTCGATTCCTCCTGGATCCCATCATCAGAACTTAGCTTGACGAAAATTTGTCCTGAGAATCTAACTTGCTTAACAAACATAGCGAAGAGGACAAATCGCCAAACGTGAACTATGCGTTATTGAAGACTTCCGCTCTGATCATCATCAGCAGTTCCACTTCATCAAATGTCACTCTTTTGAATGAAAATGCTTGATTTGTTGATAAAAATACAAAAATCACTATGTGTATGCCTTTAAGATTTGAGGAGTTCCCTCGATTCCTCATGGATCCCATCATCAGAACTTGAGCTTGACGAAAATTTGTCCTGACAATCTAACTTGCTTGACAAACACATCGTAGAGGAGAAATCGCCAAACGTGAACTATGCGTCGTTGAAGAGTTCCATTCTGATCATCATCAGCAGTTCCGCTTAATCAAATGTCACTGTTTTGAATGAAAATGATTGATTTGTTGATAAAAATCACTATAAGTATGTCATTAACATTTGAGGAGTTCCCTCGATTCCCCATGACGGAGTTATGGAGTAACAAACATAAAAAAAAAAAAAAACAAAATAAAGAAAACATACACGCCGAATTGAGAACCTCCTCTTTTGAAATCTTGAAGTCAGTTAAAAAAAAAATGTGAAAACTGTCGTTCTGACTTTTTTCAAAAAGGTTAGGCTACAGGGCAGACCCTTAACCCGATCGTCTTATTTTCAGGCTTTAATTGTAGCTGACTAAATTGTCCAGAGGAGTTCTTCTCAAATTTTTGATATCATTCTTCGTTTCCAAAATATTGAACGCCAAAATCAAAAATTTGGCAAAAATTGTTTTTTTTTTCACTATTCCGGCCATAACTTTGTTCTTTTTTGATTTTCTCGAAAAATTCTTTTTGCATCTTATAGCTCTCGTAAATATGAGTCTTTTGAGCCATTTTTGAATATCATATCTTTACAACTTTCCAAGTTGTAAGGGGATCGCACTTTTTCGTGAAATCGGGGCCTATACTGGAACGAACGAAAAGACATTTCCAATGTCAAAAAGTTTGACAGAACATGACACATGACAGCCGTAATAGCGGGAAATGCGTTAAATTTTATTACGTATTTTGCATTCTACTACGGTTTGGATAAATACTTTTGTAACTAATTTTAGATTAATGCCTGTGTAGTATGTCGAGAAACATGAATAAAATTAATGTACCTACCTATAGTGAAGAAGAGAGACAGTAAACAATTGAAATGTAATAGTAGGAATGTGTTGTACCTACGATGAATAGTGATTCAAGTCCAGTGGGACTAGTACTCAAAATAAGCCAAGAAAATCAATTAATTAATTGACTTATAACTAGGTTCGGACCATTTACAAAAGTATCTGCCCATGCCAGACATATTTCTCAGTATAAAACTAATAAACAAATATTAATTGGGAACAACTTGAAGAACTGAATATTGCTTAGCGTGCTTACCCATTTCTTACTGCTTACAGTGTCGATATCATTCATAACGGCGTTCAAAGAATGGTCGTATACCTCAAGAAACAGAAACAAAAAGAAATAAGAGTGGTCACTGATCAATTGAAGCCTGACAGCTGCTGCCACAAGTTGTGGATTTACTTGGTTCGCGCAGAGTTTCATATAGACACAAATAAAAGTACTGCACATGATACTAGTGAAGGTAGGTAGTATTTGAAATGCCTATCACTACGTACCTGTACAGTCGACTACAAAGATATGTATCCACCTTATTACAACGCATTAAGGTGAAAAAGTAGATACATCTCTTTGTAGTCGACTGTACATTGGTTACCTGTTGAAGAAACATTTTAATAGTGCTAAAACCATAGTTTTATAAGTGCAGAATATACATTATTATTTTATGAAAGGCCTACAACTGCCTGTCAGAATAACCATAGTCTGGTCTTTAGCTCTGTCTACCAGTATTTAGATACAACCAGATTTAAATGTGGTTTTGAAATCTGCTCTTTTTCAATTTGTAGCCGGGTCGCCACTTTCCCGAAGAAAGGTTGAGGGAGGCGATGGCTGAGATATGCGTCATACTCGTGAACGGGTGCTGTTTGTGGAGACCGGTCTGTTTAGGCTAACTGGGGCAACACATTTACGTAACTTTTTATTAATCATATTTAATTTTAGTTTAATTGGCTTTAGACACAACATTCGGTGCTTGATTATCCATATTTTTTTATTATATAGAATATATAGATCAAGACACTTGGAGACCTTATACATCTCTAAGTATAATTTAGAAATAGTATGTTTATTGTATACTAGAATTAAGTACTTTTTTTTATATTATTTAAATTCAAAGTTTGTTTCTAACTGTTGATGATGGATTATTATAATTTGGAAATTTATGTAGAAGACACAGTTCAGGTAAGAAAGTATATCAAACTTGTATGTAATTTATTTTCAATAGTCAGATTTGGACTCATCTTTTTTCTTTAGTATTTTTCTTAAAATATAACCCATTGTTGGTTAATCTAACCTTGGTTTGATATGTTTTCTTATAGAACAACGCACTTATATGTATTGTTTAGTTTTTATGTACTGTTGTTTTGAAAAAATAAGTCCCGCCGAGTTTCTTGCCGGACATAATTCTTCTCGGGTCAGAGGTGTAGGGTTAGAACCGGTGTAGTTTGATTTTTTTTTCTCTCTCTTTTACTTTGACGTGTAAAAGTGCCCTTGTGGCCTACTTACTGAATAAATGTTTGAGTTTGAGTTTGTACAGTCTTATGAATATTGGTGTCGGTTAATACTCTCTATCTGCAAAGGTAGGTAAAAAGACAATGAACAAAATTATAATAAGTTATATGGTCACCGCAGTACCCTAAAATTAAATTACATAAAATATTTGAAAATATCTTTAATCAAAATTGTTATTTTATTTCCAGATTCTGAAAGGCCAAGTTACTCATGGACAAGCACCACCTACACACTTCCTTCAAGGAACTGTCACTATGGCCCAGCATGCCCCAGCCAGCCTGACCACCTCAGCAATCACACTGAAACAAAAAAAAATGAGACAGAGAAACCCAAAATGCTCCGGCTTTGTGTTTTCTTATTAAACGGGACATTTGATATTACTAAATAAAATATCTTATTTTATCTCAATAAAATTTTTGTATTGATGTTTTTTTCTCATTTTACTGGAAACTTCAGCAGCTGTTTGTGATTATTGACCTATATTGTATAGATCAGAAATCAGAACATGTTATGACTGCTAATCATGACTGTAACATCGGTGTTAAAGATGTGTACAGTCAGCAGAATAATTAACTAAGCCGATAAGGTGTTAGGTTTGAATTTAACGGATTACAATGAAATAGCAGTGAAAGTGTTGACATATCTTATATGTATACCTTTTTGTAAGACATGACAAAGCTCAAAAATATATTGTTACTATTACATTTTTCACCATAGGTGCAAGCTAGGCAATCTTCCTTTGACACTTTGAGTGAGGTATGCTCTAGGTTTGAGTTGATCAGTTAGTGGGAATAGTTACCGGATAATTATTTTAGACTAAAGAAAGTTATGTTTAGCTTTAAGGATTGAAAGTTAGTAAGTACATTATACATAGATACTGTAGGTGTAGAGATCCAATGAGGCCCTGAGGCGGTTTGTAAAAAGTAATTATGATCATCTTCTATTTAGACTGGTTCAATATGAAAATCAAGCCAATTCCCAAAAAATCACCATGCTACAATTATTTTATTTGGTTCTTATTGCAATCTAAACATATGACTTGTCAAATTTAACTACATTCTTTTACTTGGAATCAAGTAGAGTTGTTTAATTGATTGCAATATTATGCAAAATTTTCATTTCGATAATAGTAGATCACCTATATCTACTTCCCTCGTCTGGCCAAATACACTATTTAATATAATTTTAAACACGAAACTTTCGTGAGCCTCAAATATATTAAATAACGGGTAAGACAGGTTTTTTTTAAGTCGAATATTGCTCGACATGTTTCGCTCCATAACAAGGGGCTTATTCATGAGCCAATACACCAAGTACATTTGACAATGATGCTGAAAACGAGTGTATTTCTTGCCTCCCAGGTCGCCGCGTTATGGAACGAAACATGTCGAGCAATATTCGACTATTTTAATGTAGTTTATTAACACAAGTAGGTAAAAAAATACGTAGGTAACCTAAGATAGGTACCGCCTCGAGCCTCGAACGATAAGTAGCTAACCAATATGCTTATAGGTAGGTACTTACTTCTTTTATTGCAGCGCTTCTTCTATTTGATTTATGTAAGTGAGGAGGTCCTCATAGGATAGAGCAGATTATTTTAAGACACACGCACTGAAACTTCAGACGCCGACGAGCCACTTGTTTGATAGCATGAATTACTGACATTACTTGCATTTAATTACGATGTTTACTCGTCGAAAATCTAGATATTTGTTTTCTTCCCATTTCCGATGTCGCTGTACTATTTATTGATGTTACAATTATTTACTTAACAATCAAATCGAAACACAGAAACTTATAAACAGAAGTCTCCATCTGTTAGAAATCTTCTCGATTTCTGTACTGTGCGGCGACTGATGATGTACTGTGTAGCTCCTATCAAAATCAGCTGTTCAACGTTGTGTCGGCCATCTTGTGACTTAATATGCGGATAAAGGAGGGTCCACGGGCTCGTAACTTTTGGCTTTTATAGGAGGGCGATCATAGATAGATTAACGTTAATACGCGTTTATGCATCAAGAATTTTGGTACCTACCTCTGATCGAAGGATCAGTGAGCTCCTAACTTTTTATGAATATGGCTGAAAATATATAACTTCATTATAAAACACGAATCATACTCACTTGATATTATATGACCATAAAAATTTGAACAAGTAAACATCGCTTGAAAGAATCGCCGCTAATTTAATCTAAATCTTTTAGCACGAATATAATTATTTTTCATTGTCACACTACTAATTACTCGCACAAAAACGCCAATAACACTGATATCCAATATGGAGTTTTGTGTATAAGTACATTCACAATGCTGCACACTTAACGGTTGCACTTTAATTCATGGAAACAAAAAACCATAACTTAAAACTTAAATATTATAAGTAATAAACTTTTTTAATATACGCAAAAGGTATTTTACACATTTTATCAATTATCATGCATCACGTATTTCTGTTGGCTGAGTAGTGCGTTGTTCAATTTCATATCTTTAGTTTGTGGAATAGGAATGTTAGCTTGCTTGAATATTTCACATCGCTTAGGTAACGTTTTTTTTCGTTCTGGTCATAGGATCTGTCATTTAGAAACCGAATTTATGATGACTATTGTCTTTCCAGGCTGCTCGCAACCGCACCTGTTTGGAGATTTCGGATGCGCGTCCGTCGAACATGACAAAAAACGTTTTTTTTTTTGTCCCTCTTTCCTGGAGAAAGTCTCGATGGTTGTGTTAATTGCACATTGTATTTCTCTTTAAGTTTGCAGCTTTTGTCAGTATTTTTTTGTTTGTTTTGTTAGTCATTATATTGTAACTGTTCTGTATGGATCCCTGCCTTCGGCGGCTCGTTTTAGAACTTGTGCATGTGGCGATTATAACTCCTCCGCATGTAACCCTTTGGACGGCAGCTTATTGTTTTCTGCGAACTGCGAAGGAGTTGCCATAACAATGCTTGCGTGGAAATGCTATCATCTAACATCTCCAGACCCTTTAACTAGCTAATAGTTTATGTTTATTTTAGTTAGTTAAATTATGGGGTGGTTTTAGATATGATATTTGCACTTCAAAGTTGCGCACGTTTATTTTGTGATAACAAAATTTCGTTGCTCTAAGATAAGTTTTCGGCGTTGGTATGACCGTGCGCGCGTGTATGACTGGACGTGTGTTATTACACACGTCCAGTCATCCACGGAGTTTCCCTTATTTCCCTTGTGGCCAAGCTAAATTCAGTTTACTAGAAATAGTACCTACATACCGATTAGGTATCATGGAAAAAAATTTGAAGACTACTTAGTTGGATACCGAAGCTACTGCCAAGTCAGGCTCCGGTTTTTACGGAGCACTCTCTGGACCTTGCTTAATCTTTTTTTTTATTTACTTAAAAAAGTACCTAGACGAGTCTGGCCCCAATAGCAAAGGCCTAGTATAAGTAACAAACTATGGAAAGGTCTCACCCGCGTCGATTTGCAGTAATGTATGACGTTATCTTTATCCTCTCAGGTTACTGCAGTCAAGCGTGGAAGAGTCGAGCGGAGCCTGTCGCGCACTCACTTAAATTGACTCGCGGGTGCACGTATAATAATATAAGGGCGCGTCACAGTGTACTGCTTAATGGATCTGGATTATATTATTTTTCGCAAAATTAGGAAAACGAAAACACATAGACCACGCATACTTAAAACCGACTTTCTCTAAAACTGCTTCGGCGCGGGCGGGCAGTTGCGTTGCGCTAACACGTGGTAAGAACCGTCTATTGTTCAACTTTTGGGATTTTTATGAATGCAATAGAGGACGAAGGGACGACCGCCCCGGTCGGTGTCCCAAACGAAACTCCACACCATCTGTTGTCAGTGGTTAGAACTATATATGGCCAGCCCATCTCCATTTCAGTCTTCATGCAAGTTCAGCAGCATCTGTGACTTTTGTGATTTTCCTTAAGTCAGAGTTTCTTTTTCTGTCACTCCTT
The DNA here is from genome assembly GCA_947086415.1 of Pammene aurita. Classification (NCBI taxonomy): domain Eukaryota; kingdom Metazoa; phylum Arthropoda; class Insecta; order Lepidoptera; family Tortricidae; genus Pammene; species Pammene aurita. The sequence goes on along the minus strand of OX352305.1, from coordinate 179,225 downwards.
TTAATGTTAAGCATGCTTCTCTCTGTTGCTCTCTGGAATACATTTATCTTCTGTATGGTGTCATTTGTAAGAGTCCAAGTTTGGCATCCATATAATAGAGTTGGAAGGACTATTGAGTCCATGGCTTTTTTTTTCAGGTAAATGGGGAGCTTAGATTTAAATATGGATTTTAAAGACCAGTATTTTCCCCATGCTATTTTTATCCTTCATTCAACTTCATTTGGTGTTAGCTGGGTAAATGATATCCCATCAAAAACATAAATGTGAAAGGCTGCCAAGTTCGATACTATGGGAATGCTTCGCCTATAAAAGAAGTGAGATCTGAATAAGTACCAAGTTCCATAAAAATACCTCAAATCATAAATAGTTATAGGAATGCCCACTTGATTTCCAGCAGTTTTTAAGGTACATTTTGAATAAGTATCACGTTACATAGAAATACCTAAAATGATAATAGTCAGAGAAACGCACACCGGTTTTTTTAGCAGTTTCCTGATAACATTTATTATTTTCAGTACTTTTTAATGATGTTACTTGGCACGTTTTCACACACCACACACCTTTTCAATGCAATGAATCGACACCTTTGGACTGCAATGTGTCAAGTATATAATTTTCTATTAAAACTTGCCAAGTTACATCATTAAAAAGTACTGAAAATAATAAATGTTATCAGGAAACTGCTAAAAAAACCGGTGTGCGTTTCTCTGACTATTATAATTTTAGGTATTTCTATGTAACGTGATACTTATTCAAAATGTACCTTAAAAACTGCTGGAAATCAAGTGTGCATTCCTATAACTATTTATGATTTGAGGTATTTTTATGGAACTTGGTACTTATTCAGATCTCACTTCTTTTATAGGCGAAGCATTCCCATAGTATCGAACTTGGCAGCCTTTCACATTTATGTTTTTGATGGGATTTCATTTATTTTTGTTAGGTGTAGGTTCTTTATTATTTTTTTATCACGGACGGCGCGAGCGCGGCGGACGAGTGTAGGCAGCGACGGAGGGTGCGCGAGGCGGGGAACGGAATTTTTATCTAGTATCACTATACATACATATATCGGGATTTCGGGATCGATCGGGCATCGCGAGTACCTATAATCTATGATAAATCCTATTTTACTATTTATTTATAGGTGATTTTTACAAATAAACTGGCTCCCTACACCTATAAAATGTACCTACTTACATATAATTACATACATCAATAACGTACTTTATACTGTTTGTAAGTACGCTACCTACATAGATAATTAATAACTTGGTAATAGCTACCTACCAGTAGGTATTATAATTGGTGGCCTATTATGTAGCCCTAGAAGTGGACCATCCCATCTCATCCCGTGGCGTATCGGAGGGTGAGATGGGCAGTAGTATATATAATTCCATCTTAGAGTATATATGATTTCCATGTTCTTGAATCTGCGATTTTATTAGTTGTAAAATTAGAAATTATTTAGACTATGCGAGAAAAAATAGTCTTTTCATTTTTGTATGACTGATTTAGCGCACCTAGTGTACCTAGCAGTGTTGGCCGAACGTTAGTGTGATTGAAAATTAAAAATTGAAGATTGAAACACGTTAGTTAAAATTGAACACTAATAGTTTAGTGCAAATTGATTTCAATTAGAATTGAAATTAATTGTAACTAACGTGTTAATCCTTTGCGAATAACTAATAATTGAAGATATTTAATTTTTAGTCTTTCTCAAAAATTTAAACATTAATTTAATTTTTAGTGTAGATTGAATTGGTAATTGACATTAATAATTTACCTAACTAAACGCGAATTTAGGTTAAGCTACGAGGTTTTGATTACTTTTACTTTTACTTTTACCTTGACCTTGACCTTGACCTTGACTTTCACTTTTACTTTCACTTTCTTTAACTTTCACTTTTACTTTCACTTTCACTTTGACTTTTACTTTGACTTTCACTTTGACTTTCACTTTCAATTTGACTTTCACTTCCACTTTGACTTTCACTTTGACATTCACTTTGACTTTCACTTTGACTTTCACTTTGACTTTCACTTTGACTTTCACTTTCACTTTGACTTTCACTTTGACTTTCACTTTGACTTTCACTTTGACTTTTACCTTTGACTTTCACTTTGACTTTGACTTTCACTTTGACTTTCACTTTCACTTTGACTTTGACTTTCACTTTGACTTTCACTTTGACTTTCACTTTGACTTTCACTTTGACTTTGACTTTCACTTTGACTTTCACTTTGACTTTGACTTTGAATTTGACTTTGACTTTGGCTTTGACTTTCACACAAAGAAAGTAAAAGTAAAAAGAAGCTAGCTCCAGATTTTGATACCGGTACCATCTGCTCATCAGTACAAGTCGAATGAGCCCAAACAGCATGAGTCTATGATGCGCCAAACCCGAGATCCAGTAGGGATCCCCAGGGTCCAGCATGAGCTCCAGATTTTGATATCGGTACCATCTGCTCATCTGTACAAGTCGAATGAGCCCAAACAGCAAGAGTCTATGATGCGCCAAACCCGAGATCCAGTAGGGATCCCCAGGGTCCAGCATGAGCTCCAGATTTTGATACCGGTACCATCTGCTCATCAGTACAAGTCGAACGAGCCCAAACAGCATGAGTCTATGATGCGCCAAACCCGAGATCCAGTAGGGATCCCCAGGGTCCAGCATGAGCTCCAGATTTTGATACCGGTACCATCTGCTCATCAGTACAAGTCGAATGAGCCCAAACAGCATGAGTCTATGATGCGCCAAACCAGAGATCCAGTAGGTAGCCCTAGGGTCCAGCATGAGCTCCATCTTGTGATATTGGTCCCGACTTCCGAACCCGAGATGCAGTTTTAAAATTAATTATTAGTGTAAGACAGGATTAATTTAGTTACACTAACGTTAATCTAATTAACTGTAATTCTTATTAAATTTTCGAGACGTTAGTGTAACTAATAGGTTAATTCTAATTGACGGTTAGTGTAATTGACGACGTCACAAAATCAATGCGAACTAACGTTAGTAAAAATTTATGTTAGTGTAATTGATTAGTTACGAAATTAATCTTCAATCTTATTGATCAATTTTCAATTCTAATTGAAATTATCGGCCAACACTGGTACCTAGTGACCTGCTTTGCACTTCGTAAATCGTGGGTTCGGTTCCCGCAACAGACACACACAGAGTGGTGAACAATGTTATTGTTCTTGTCTTTAAGACAAACATGTATTGTCTTAAATTGGTATGTATCTAAATGTAAATAAGTCTTATCTCATTTCCACTCCATACCTACTTATAGTAGAACAAAATTACACATTCGTTGTTTTCGAAACTGACTCACACTTGGCCGTTTTCAGATTTTTACTTTATTTCGACCTAAAGACAAACCTTCGAGCCAAATTTCAGTTCGGTACGACCATTGGAAGATATACCCATTTAGTTAATTATGACTTCATAGTAGAACAAAGTTACACCTTCGCTATTTTTAAAACTGACTCACACTTGGCCGTTTTCAGATTTTTCCCTTTACTTTGACCTTAAGACCTATCTCCATGCCAAATTTCAAGTCAGTACGACCATTGGAAGTGGTCTAGGTTTTTGATGAGTCAGTGAATCAGTGAGTGAGTCAGTGAGTCAGTGAGTGTATAGTAAAAATAGCGATTTTCTGACGTCAATATCTCAAGAACTGCTATAGGTAGAATAATGAAATTTTGTATTCTAGACAATTAAGGGGATGTCAACAGACACTCGAAATTTCATATGCGTAGATAAAATATGTTTTGAGTTATAGGGTGGTCGAAATTGGCCCGAAATGGTTCGTGTAATATAACCCACGGCCGGTGTGTCGCTTTTTTTTGCTCGAACTTGGCGGACACACTGCCGTGTGTCTAGATTATTTTTCCTAAGTAGATATACTGGTCCACATAGTCTATTTAGGTTGATTCTGTTATAATAGGCGTCTTAACACTGTTTGTCATGGCAAAGGTTTTTTGTTTGTTCATTTGCAAACCACACTTTTTACTTTCTTTATCTAAGGTTTCAATCATGTAGACCAGATCCTCATGGGTACTTGCCATCAGTACTATGTCGTCAGCAAATCTGAGATTGCTGAGTTATTCTCCGTTGATTTTTATCCCTTTTGCTTCCCAGTCTAACTTTCTAAATATTGATTCCAGAAGGGCTGTGAATAGGTTAGGTGATATAGGGTCTCCCTGTTTTACTCCTCTGTGGATACAAAAAGGCTCTCCCTTTTTCTCCAGTTTCACAGCGGCCTTGCTATTTCTGTAAGTATACCATACTGAAGGTTATCTTCCCTACAAACTCAGTGTTTGATCGAAGATCGCGAGTTTGGGTGTGTGTACAGTCGCCATCAGATATATCGTATCGGCCAAGGTGGTCAACTAACAAATATCTGAGCAACGCCTCTATTGTCAAGGCGATAAAGTGCATGTTCAGATATTTTTGAGTACCTTGGCTGCTCCGATATAATTGATGGCGACTGTACAAAATTATTAAATACTTAGCAAAATAAATTAAACACACAAATCATTATCTAAAACACAGTGTCTGACGATCGTGGTCCAAAAGTTTCAAACGCCAGTACCGCAGATCCTTAATCGGATTTTAAAAATGCGTATTTGCGGGACTTGGCTATTGGGACATCGTCTGTGGTTATATATTCGCTAATAAGTCGTAATAAAATGGCATAAGTAAAAATAAACTAATTTTTATCCTTATAAATAACATTCTAGACGAAAATCGAATACTGTGAATAAATTGGTACTATTGTAGGTATTTTTTAGATTTGCATTCCTCGCGCATTTCACATTTGTACGTACGTTTGATGGAAAATGCCTCCCCTGAAGTGAACATATATAACATACCATTGACAACCCTAGAGGTAGAACTGTGCTCGGTAAAGTCGTAAAAAGTGATATATTTGCATTTATGACATTGCCTACTACCATGCATAATCACGAAAATAATAGAGATATGATGTTAAAATTTCTTCTACATCGTTTCTGAGCTGCATTATAGTTACAGTTAATATTACATAGCTGTTAGGACTTTCTTAGACCGATATACCACCGAAGTTTTTGAGGGCCTTTTGACCCACCAAAAAACACATACGCAATCACAGCCGGCTCACGCGTGACTGAATTTGTCAGTGTTTATTTATTTATTTATTATTCAAAACAGTTACACAGCATTACAGTAAAAACCAAGGCACTGCGAACTACAAAATAAACATATAAAAACATATAAAATGACTTAATACTAGGTTGATTTAGGCGACGTAACTGCGTGGCTCCGTTGCGTCGTCTGATCGAGCGTAGGATTCGGCAGATTGCCCCGGAATCGCCGAAACACGACTTTAGCCAGAAACCTTCGGCCAGAAATCTGCACTCGCGATGGTGTCCTGCAGCGGCCGCGGCACGCGCACCACAAACGAGCTGAAGTGCACGTAGTGCCGGGACTGTAGCTGGTGCACCCTCAACGAGAAGCCAGTCTTCTGGTGAACGTACTCCACCACATCGTCGACCACGGTGGAGTGATGCAAGCGCGACACGTAGAGCGCCCTATTCGGTACTGCAATCCGAATACCAGAATTACCCGGTTCCGCAGTGCCATACAGAGTCTTGCGGGGCGCCCTTCGCTTCTTGCTCTTCCTTTCCACCAGTGTGAATCCCTCCTTATCCACATTGGTGCGGAAGGACTTTCCCTTTTCGGGACCCCGTACTACGCATGCCTTAGAAGTGTTAGGTTCGAATGATTTTTACTTTTATATTTAAATCAAAGTTTAGTTTTGAGTAGCTATACTTTACTCCTAGTCTATGGTTTACACAATTCTCATATATATTTATCTATGGCACCACCAGATTTATGCGATTGGTCGAATTTGTGGCGGGTAAATAAAGCCACTCAACGATTGGTTGACGTCATCGGTATCACGCGATGTCGTCCGCCAATCAGAGAGCAGGATTTCCCCGCCATAATGGTGGGATTCTTGGCCAGGAGCGGATGGTTAAGCGGGCATTCTGCCGTGGACGTTGATCGTGAAGCATCTTAAAGAAAAGGCTGTGTTTCCGTTGTAAACTTAAATTAGGTGAGTTAGTTAATTTAAATAGTCTTAAGAGTATTGCAGTGTTCTAGATTCGTATAAAATAAATCAAGTTGAACTATTTGGAGTTTTCTTCGAGATCTGCTGCCCAGTGGTTGTAATACCGCTCTCCCGTAGTCTGATATAACATTTCAGAAGTGACAAGAACAATTAAAACGTAAGTACACGCCCAAATAGAACGCTTTCTTTGTTTGTAGTGAACGTTATTCATTTTGAAAGTTATCATTAAACTTCCAGTTTTCCTAATGGTATTGGTTCTAAATCTGTACTAGAATCATTAGCAGTACAAACCGTTTTCTTTTTCAAGTATAAACTTGTACCTTTGCTCATGCTATGTAGCATACTTAACTTTGTTTTATAGTTTGAAAGTGGGTAGTTATTTCATGCTACTTTCTACTATTATCGAGTGAATTTTAACCCTGCGTGCTACCACGTATTGCTCATACTTTCGGACTAACTAATCATATTTATTAGATATTTTGCTTAAATGAGTGAATATCGATCGGGTTCGAATCCCGATTACTGTACTGAACACCTTGATTTAAATCCAGTATGTAAGCTAGATTTTAACGCCTTATTTTTTTTTAAATAGTAGGTACCTATTGGTAAAACTGTGCAACAATAAAAAGTGATGTTTCGACTTTGTGAACCTTGAATAGCCTCTGTTTGCATTAAATTAGCTCTTTTACTTAAACATTAATTTCTTGTTACCTATAACGCGTAGATAAGTGTAAACATATACACAGCCAGATTTCTCTTTATTTTGAATTATCGCACTGTAGCTGTGGCAGTTCGTTGTATATGGTTTAAGTTTGCGTAAGGTTTAAAAAGATTCAAAAGTTTATTTTGCTTTGTTTTTGTAGTCTGGCCCCAGATTAAACTGAGATTTAATTATACTGTTCTCAAATCCTTGGATGAAAGTTTCAGGCTATGTCGGAGCCTCCGCGCCGACGGAGGCTCGTAACTCCGAGTCGGAGACATGCACACACGGCCACGCGGAGCCGAGGTCGTCTGCGAAGCCGAAGTCGCCTGCGAAGCCGAAGTCGCCTGCGAAGCCGAAGTAGCAGTCGACACCGGCCAGAGATGGATATTGAGCTGGGACGCCAGCGGTTGCGGATGCTGGAGGATGAAGTGCGGCGCGAACGCCATCGCGTGCACGTTGCCGAAGGCCTACGTGAATCATCGCGGCGCGTCAGCCGGCCGGAAGCGGACAACCGTCATCAAAGCACCTCCGAGTCAGCCAGGCGCAGGGATGCGGAGCACCGGGCTGAGAGCGAATCACGGCGGCGCGACAGCGAAGAACGGATTGACAGGTCACGTAGCCCTTCTTTTTCTAAGAAAGACTTAATCGATATATTTAAACATTTGCGAGATGGTCTAGCATCGCCATCCGTGAACCAGAGCGCACTACAGCCATTACAGAAAATTGATCATAAGAATATATTACCGAATTTCGATCCTTCATCTAAAAATCAAAGAATGGACGTTTGGTTAAAAAAGGTGAATGAGTGCGCTTCAGTTTACGGATGGGATGAAAGAACAACTACCCATTTTGCCATGCAAAAGCTACAAGGTCTGGCCAAGACGTGGTATGAAAGTTTAAATTCCATTTTGTTTACATGGCCCGAGTGGCAAGATAAGTTATTGAGTGCATTTCCCTGTGAACAGAACTATGGCCAGACCTTGGAGGATATGATTAGGAGAAGGAGTAGGTACAATGAGTCCATAGAAGTGTATTATTATGAGAAGTTGAGTCTGGTGAATCGATGCGAAATAATAGGTGCTCGCGCGGCAGAGTGTATAATACATGGCATAACAGATAAAACACTTAAGTCCGGGGCCTTGGCACTGCGTTGTACCCATCCCGACCAGCTATTACAGTACTTGATTAGTAATAGGGATTATAATCAAAATACTCAGTCGGACCGATTTTATAACAGGAATAGGAATCTCGATACTTCGGTCGCTCCCAATACAGCAAACCCTAAACCTGGCAACAGACCAAGCCACGTTACTGGGTGTTATAACTGTAAGGAAAAGGGGCATAGTTTCTTGCACTGCCCTAAACCGCTAATTAAATGTACGCGTTGTAATAAAGTTGGTCACACCGCGGAGAAATGTTTCGTTAAGTCAAATGACAAAGTACAAGCGAGCAATAGTGGTGCAGTGCAGAAAACTATGCGAATTGAGTTCAGGGAGGACGATGATAAGATTGACACCCAGGGTGTTAAATATTATAAAAATATTAAAGTCAATGGTCTTGAATTGAGAGCTTTCATAGATTTTGGAAGTTATGCCACGATTATTAAGGAATCAATTGCTAGGGAGCTAGGTCTTTCTCACGATAATGTTCCTAACATCTTGAAAGGATTTGGCAACGGCCTGGTTCAATCGCTAGGGAACCTGATTCTTGACATCAACGTTGATGGGGTGGAAGGTAGAGTAGTTTTCAAGGTCGTAGAGGATCGTTGGTTAGATGTCCCCGTACTCGTGGGACGTACATTCACGGAACAGGCGCATATATGGGCGTACAAAGATAACAGCAAATTGCAGTTCTTTACGCGCAATACAGAGAATGAGTTGCCTTCTTCCGAACTTTTTGATAACAGTGACGCTTTATTGATGTTTTACCCAACCAGTACAATTGAGATCTATGGTGCTGCTTCTGTTAGTGTGATGGCTCAATCGAAGTTTGATGGTGATGTACTCTTAAAAAATTGTTTAGCAGGAAAGCCGAACGAGCAGTATTTCATCACAGGTGGACTTTATCGGGCGGTAAATGGACGCATTAATGTAATGGTCGTGCCATGTTCGGAGTCTTGTCGCGTTTCAGCTAAGCTAGTCTTTTGTCGTGCGGAGATCGTCAACGTTGTTAATAGGGTAGTGGATGTACCACCAGTTGAGACCAATAGGAAGGATTTAGATGAAAGTCAGGTGCATGTGGGTGAAGAGGTGCCAGCAGACGTTAGAAAATCTCTAATGGACATGTTAAGAAAATATCAGCATTGTTTTGCCTCCTCCTTGAAAGATCTAGGTTGCACGAGCGTTACCGAGATGAGTATAGAGCTTAATAGTCAGCGTCCTGTTGTCTATCGTCCATACAGGTTGTCACACCACGAGCGGGACAAGGTGCGATCGATGGTTGGGGATATGTTGGACGCTGGTGTTGTTCGAGAATCGGTTTCAGATTACGCAAGCCCAATTCTACTTGTGCGTAAGAAGGATGGGTCCTCAAGGTTGTGCGTTGATTACCGTATGCTGAATTCAGTGACCATTAAAGAGCGGTATCCAATGCCCATCATTGAGGATGAGATAGCGCGACTAGCGGGTCAATCGTGTTTTATAATCCTCGATCTCGCGTCTGGCTATTACCAGGTGCCGATCTCTGAACAAAGCAAACATCTAACGTCGTTCGTCACACCGGACGGCCAATACGAGTTCAATCGCATGCCGTTCGGTTTAGCAAATGCGCCGGCAGTTTTTCAACGAATGATAAACACGATTCTTGGTCCAGCTCGATTTAGTAAGGCAACCGCGTACATTGATGATGTACTAATTTTCGGTAAGGACTTTGCTCAATGTCTTGAACGCCTTGAAGAAGTGCTTCAAATGTTTGAAAGGGCGAATCTCACATTGAATTTATCTAAATGCGAGTTTCTGCGCGATAAGGTGGATTATCTAGGCTACGAGATTGGCGCTAGTGGTATCAGGCCGGGCGAAAAGAAGATTGCAAGCGTTGTCAACTTTCCTCGTCCCCTGAATGTACATAACGTGAGACAGTTCTTAGGCCTAGCCAGTTATTTTCGGAAATTCATAGAGAATTTTGCTCAGATATCGTCTCCTCTTAGTAAGCTTTTAAAAAAAGACGTAGCATGGCAGTGGAGTGAAGAGCAGGAACGAGCATTTGAGAGTTTAAAGTCGATTTTGGTTGATAGGCCTGTCCTTGCAATATACGATCCTACTGCTGAATTAGAATTGCACACAGACGCCAGTAGGTTGGGTATCGGCGGTATCCTTTTGCAACGAACTCAAGGTAGTGAGAACTTTCATCCAGTAGCATTTTACAGTCGGCAAACTTCCCCTGAAGAAAAAAATTTCCACTCTTACGAGTTGGAAACACTAGCAGTGGTGTGTTCCCTTCGTAAGTTTAGAGTCTATTTGCTAGGAAAGGAGTTTAGGGTTGTAACAGACTGCAGTGCACTGCGATCTACATTCTCAAAGCGCGATTTAATACCAAGGATAGCTCGCTGGTGGCTGACACTTCAGGAATTCAATTGTTCTGTAGAGTATAGGGCTGGAGTGAAGATGAGCCACGTTGACGCATTATCGCGAAATCCCGTTGAGCCATCGGAATCTCTAGATGATCAGTTTCCGTCGGTAATGTCCATTAGTAGCGAGGATTGGCTTCAGACGCTTCAGTTAGGTGATTCAGAGCTTTGTAGAATAATGGACATATTAAAAAGTGATCTAGACGAAAAGGGATTAAAATATATAAAACAGAACTATATCATTAGAGATAATCGCCTCTTTCGTTGCTTAGATGGAAATGAGGAAAAAGTCAGGTGGGTAGTACCAAAGGGTGCAAGGTGGCAGGTGTGTAAACTTAATCACGACGACATTGGACATTTCGGGATAGAGAAGACCTTGGATCGAATTAAAAGTAGCTATTGGTTCCCAAAAATGTCCAGATTCGTCAAAAAGTACGTGGGCGCCTGTATTGAATGTGCGTACGCAAAAAACAATACCAGCGCTCACGAAGGGTTGCTGCATCCTATTGCAAAAGTAGAGATCCCCTTCCACACTCTTCATGTGGACCACCTTGGACCTTTTGTAAAGTCTAGTAGAGGTTTCACCCATTTATTGGTGATCGTTGACGGCTTTACTAAATTCTGTTTCCTCAAACCAGTTAGGAATACCAATACCCAAAACGTGGTTAGGGCGCTAGAAGATATTTTCAATATATTTAGAAACCCTGACCGGCTCGTAAGTGACCGAGGTAGCTGTTTTACCTCACACGCGTTCAAACGTTTCTGTTTAGATAGGGGAATAAAACACGTTTTAAATGCGGTCGCGAGCCCCAGGGCCAACGGGCAGGTTGAGCGGTATAATCGCACTGTTTTAGACTCCCTCAAGGCTCTGAGTGTCAAGCATGGCGAGAAAAGTTGGGATACTCAGTTAGGACGCATTCAATGGGGACTGAATAACACCATTCAGAAAACTATAGGTAGGATGCCGTCTGAGGTAATGTTCGGAATCCAAATGACCAGCGAAATTAATCCCATGCTTAACGACGTTACATCGAGTAGTCGTAAGAATGATGATTTGTGCGAAATACGCGACAATGTCAAAGCTAGGATAGATAAGGAGCAGGCTAAACAAAAAGATCGATACGATGCGGGCAGGAAGCCTGCTCATACCTATAATGAGGGAGACCTGGTAAAAATAACAAAAACATGTTTTACTAATAATGGACAGAGTAAGAAATTGATGCCCTCGTTCATAGGTCCTTACCGTGTGAGTAGGGTTTTAGGCAATGACCGTTATATTGTAGCCCCAATACCCGGACTAGTCAACACAGAACATAGACGGTCAACGACCGTTGCCGCTAACCGCATGAAACCGTGGATTCATATGACCGCTCTGGATGTTGACGAGAATGCCAACGAGACTTTTGAAAGTGATGATGGTAATGATTCGAGTTAGAATGTATATTTCAGATTGCTAGAATAATTGATTATGTTATGGAAACTACAGAATGTTATTCGTTGTTACAGATCAAGTACGCGAGAATCGATCGGTTCGCGGCTTGGTGCAACGAGTGTCAAAGCAAGTCCTTCGGCTGCCTTTACGAGCATTAATCGATCGGCTTGGACGGGCGTCGATAGGCATCCTGATTAATCGATCGTTCAGGAAGTTAGGGCACCCTGATTAATCGATCGTTCAGGGAATTAAGGTATTCTGATTAATCGATCGTTCAGAACATCCTTTCGATTTAGATAAGTCTAATCGCGATTTAATCGATCGGTCGTGATTTTGATTTCGTGTTTGTTCACTAGATTCAAGCTCAACAAATCGATTGTTAATAGATTTCATTCTTAGATATTACTAAAGTTTTATTTATTGTTTACTTTACAAAACTAGCTTATATTGTCTCAATATTTGTAAGCAGTGATTATAGAATATATGATTTAATAGACTATTATTGTATAACATTTTCACTAATACCTAGATTCGTTTTGACTATAATATGTGTTGTGAGATAAGTAGATGCAATTGAGAATGTATAACAAATTAGACAATTTCAGGCATATTAACCGGCCAAGACACCCAATTGTTAGGTTATTTAGGTTACCACCTGGTGTCGTGTACGGGGACGCACACGATGTCAGGACGGTCGATTGTTAGGTTCGAATGATTTTTACTTTTATATTTAAATCAAAGTTTAGTTTTGAGTAGCTATACTTTACTCCTAGTCTATGGTTTACACAATTCTCATATATATTTATCTATGGCACCACCAGATTTATGCGATTGGTCGAATTTGTGGCGGGTAAATAAAGCCACTCAACGATTGGTTGACGTCATCGGTATCACGCGATGTCGTCCGCCAATCAGAGAGCAGGATTTCCCCGCCATAATGGTGGGATTCTTGGCCAGGAGCGGATGGTTAAGCGGGCATTCTGCCGTGGACGTTGATCGTGAAGCATCTTAAAGAAAAGGCTGTGTTTCCGTTGTAAACTTAAATTAGGTGAGTTAGTTAATTTAAATAGTCTTAAGAGTATTGCAGTGTTCTAGATTCGTATAAAATAAATCAAGTTGAACTATTTGGAGTTTTCTTCGAGATCTGCTGCCCAGTGGTTGTAATACCGCTCTCCCGTAGTCTGATATAACAGAAGACACCGTGACCCGGTTAGCTGCGACTGGCTGACCGGCGACGTCAGCATAAGCACGCTGACGTCGTTTAGAAACAGGAGGCGGCCGCACACGCGGGGGGTGCGCGGGCGGTGCAACGGCGGTTGCGGCACATTTTAGAGTGTCAGCAACACACAAACTGACAGACTCAGCGTTTATAGCCGCAGGTCGGTCATCGCTCTTGAAATCTGATGCCACCGACCGAGTTGGAGCACTATTTCGCAAACTGTTAACTTCGTTGCGTAACTCGGCAATAGTGACTTGGGCCGCTTCAAACTTCAAAATAATATCGGCTAAACTTGTTTTAAGGGCCACGATATCCTTGAACAAGCAGCGAACGTCGACATTATCCGGAACATGAGACTGCGGGATAGAGGCATCCTTCGTCACAAATTTAGGTATCCGCTCTTGGTTCTCCCTCAGGTGTTGCCAGCAATATGATTACTCACAGCTATAAAGCACAGATTAATTCGAAAGTGTATGTGTTACTAGTTTTGTGATTCGTTGGCAAAGTCATGTTGAAAAGGCAAAGTTGTACAGTTTCACGGTACTGCTAAAACAATGAATGTTGCCCGTATTGAATGCCAAGCTTTTGTATGTAGGTAAAGCCTGACCAGAAATATATGATCATGCGCCATGTTGCGGAATTTCATTGATACTCTTTTTACACGCACTGGCAATAGTTTTAATGACTGATTGATATGCATGTGTGAGTACATGTGATAGGCTGTCACCATGCTGTCACTGTTGTCAAGTGTCATTGAGGCGGTTTACTTGAATAATAATAAAGTGTTGAATATTAAAAATATACATAATATAAAAATATATATAATAAACTGCTGTACATAATACACTCGGGAAATGAAACTATTTCGCTGTGAAATATTTTTAAATTAACATCAGAGCTGACAGGTAAACAAATCAAAATGTCACTATACCATACATGAACAATAAGGTAAGATATATTCTTTGATAAATATAAACGGAATAGATATGGTACCAGGCGCACGATCGTGTGCCATCAAATATAGGTTCCGGCGCCTATATTGAATCAGTCGTGTCATGGCCGCCGAAGAGCGTGCTTTCAAGAATAACGACTAAAATACCCGTAAATCATGCCAAATTGTGCCTTTTTTGAATGCTTTAATAGCTCAAAACATAAAAACAAAGCTCACGGAATAACTTTTCATTCGTAAGTACTGTTTTAAATAGGCAAACATAATTTTTTATCAAAATTTATCAAAAACATTTTTGTTATTGAGTAAGCGAGACAGCTAAATAGGCATTACCCACGCGTGAAACACGTATGTCCGAGTGTCATGCCCCTTTGGGTAGCGTTAGCAAATAATATGCTGATAAAAATGCATTTTTATTTCATTCTGTTCTCCTAGTGCTTGAAACCGTTACCAAGCTAAACGTATGTACAAATTATTTATGGTTATGTCATTGTTTTTATTTATACTTCTAAACTAGAGCCTGTTGCATGACAATTTGTGAATTGTAATATTTGCTGAATGTAGGGTTCCGTAGTTGCCGTCACAATACACCCAATCAAAATGTATTTTTATAGGATATTTTACGTCCTTTTACTATGAATAAACAACTTTTTGAAATAACTCAAAAATCGCTCAAATAACTCAATAGTTTTTCAATATAGTTTTCATTGAAAGTAATTATTAAGTCTCAAGCTCTTGAATTTTCCCATATTCAAAAGTTAGAAGGATTTTTGGAGCCATTATATCCGCGAAAGTTTCAATCGGGACGCGATGACCATTTTTTTTAGATTGATTAAATCGCTGCCGTTCCTCAACCCACCAACGGAGAGGCAGCTGATCTTCACGAGGCTTCATTAAACATCACCCTTAAACACTTGACAAGTAATCGCCTGGGAGGCGATGACCAACAAAATTTGTTCCTGGCTTACGGTCTATAGAGACTTATTGCTTAAGCCTTAATAGGTATTATAAATAATTTTTTTACCTGAAACATCTGTAAATGAGAAAACATGCATACCTATAGTTTTCTAGTCTAGACTTAAATTTCGATTTTACATGTCAAAACCTAATATTGTCTTCGGTTGCCGCCATAGTTATTCATGAAATAAAACAACTAAAAACGGATTATATCGCGTGTCAGTAGCTCAGTAGCTTAAATTACATCCCGACGTTTCGAACACTTTACAGCGTTCGTGGTCAACGGGTCGACTGAGGAAAAATATACAATTACCTCCGTTCAAAAACTATCACAATATGCAAACCTACTCACATATTAAATATTAAACAAATTTGTATTTATATTAGTGAGTTTTGGGTGTTACCCGATTAATGTAAGCAATTATCTTTAATACCCGAATTACCCGATAATGAAAACGTTTCTAGAAAGTATATTACTTAAATTTCTAACAGTTTTATTTGCTCTTGCTCATTTAGCCGTGAACACAGTGAATCCTCCTTTTTGTAAAGGGTCGGCAACGCGCATGTGACACCTCTGGAGTTGCAGGCGTCCATAGGCTACGGGTAGCTACTTACCATTAGGTGGGCCGTATGCTTGTTTGCCACCGTCGTGGTATTAAATAGTTTTATTTACTAACGTTACCTACGAAATTAGGCACCTAGCGCTGATTCCCGAGACTTACAACTCGTTCAGGATAAGTAAATCTTTTTCACCATTATAACTATGCACAATCGGAGGTCACACCTTTACATTGGTTGTTTTGAGTCGTGCGCGAGGTAGGCGATGGAAATTAAAGTACTAGGACCGCACGGATCATTCGCAGAAACGGCGTAGTGCAATATAACCGTCGCTTACCATACACGTCTCTTTTGACAAACCATTATTGTATTAAAATGAGAAACCTCTAGATCCGTAACAACTACGCGAAAACATTGATGCCTTTATACTAGTTTTTTGAGACGATCGTTCGTTACCTATTTCGTTGAACACTGGAATATTCGACTAGAGCACCAGAAGTTTAGAACTAGAGATTTATTCATATTTTAAAAATATAGTATGCTATTGACTCGACATTTAATTTTCTATCTCGGTCCATCTTGCCCGCTTTCATATTGATGCGACAAGGACTTACTACGATTAATATCAATTCATGATTTTAATTTTTTCAAACCCAAATGACTCTCTTTTTACTTCTATACGTCATTGTTAGAAATATGACGATCTTGTCTACACTACTGTAAATTATATTAGTTGGTCTCTGTCACACTTTGTGCAATGCGCAAAATATGGAAGTCTCGCTTACACGCCCGTGTTAAGTATATTGGTGTATCTCTTTTACCCCTGATGCACATGTACATTATAGCATTTATAGCAGTGTGTAAGCATTTACAAGTGTGTGGGTGCCGGAACACATTTCAGTTTTGTCAGCTATGAACGTCAGGTATCTTCCTCTTTTTACTTTAATCAAAGGATATATTGCTAACATTTGACGTTCAGTTTGTCGTGTCGCAATTTTTTTTTTGGTTCGTTCTTTATAAACGGGTATAATTTTGCCGATCACCAATAGTAGATTGTTAACCAAGGGTGGAAAGGGACCCATTTCACCTGAGATATTTCATGGCGTTACGTCTTCTTATTTTATACGTCTATGTTTACTTTATTCAAATATAAATGGCAACACACAGAAAAAAACATAAACAAAACTCTTATATTATGACTAATCTACTCAAAAAGTCCCCCACGAGTTGTCCCCGGTGCAAAAGTTCCCATTAGTATTTACTTAAATTATTTAATTGACAATCGTAACATGCATTTATTAATAAACTAGCTGACCCGGCGAAATTCGTACCGCCAACTTCCACCGACTCCCGTCGACCTCAAGTTCACTCCTACGCCAGTCCTACGGTGGAGACCCGATGGGAATGGGAGTGAAGTAGGAGTCGGTGGGAGAAGGGTGGTGGAAGAGAGTAGGAGAGGGGTAGGTGAGAGTTGGAAAGGGGTGGAAGAGAGTGAGAGCTACCCCTCTCCTACTCTCTTCCACCACCCTTCTCCCACCGACTCCTACTTCACTCCCATTCCCATCGACTCTAACCCCATTCCCACTGACTCTTACACTACGTAAGTCTCATCGTCTCCACCTCCTCCCATTGTCTTCATCCACTCCTATTAACGGACTTACACTTTCTTAATTTCCATAGATTATGTTCCATTTTTTTTTTATTTCTCCAATATTTTAATAGTTATTCTGTTATTCGGGGTGGAGATACATCCAAATATTTTTTAAGAAAAAAAAACCGACTTCAATGGGGAAAGCCGGTGAAAGATTATTATATGTGATAATGAAATTACTTGCTTAACAAACACAGCGAAGAGGACAAATCGCCAAACGTGAACTAAGCGTCGTTAAAGAGTTCCGTTCTGATCATCATCAGCAGATCTACTTCTTCAAATGATCTTCTTGTATGCCTTTAAAGTTTGAGGAGTTCCCTCGATTCCTCATGGATCCCATCATGAACTGCGTTTTGACAAAAACGGGACCAATCTGTATCTATATGTATATATATATATAAACTAAAAAAAAAACATACACGACGAATTGAGAACCTCCTCTTTTGAAATCTTGAAGTCGGTTAAAAATCAAAGATCATGAAAATCGGTTCAGCCGTTCGCGTTCTTGAGTTATAAATGGTATATTGCGTTTTGTTATTCCACGTTTTATGTCACGTTCCGCGGGAATGGGATAATAAGTATCCTATGTCCGTCTTCTTGTTCTACGCTACCTCCCCACCAATTTTCAGCCAAATTGGTTCAGCCGTTCTTGTGTTATAAATAGTGAATATAAAAGATTGTCTACGGACATAAGACATATACAGCGAAAGGACAACGTCGTTGCTGACGCTTTATCTAGAGTTGAGACAGTCGATTTTCAAAATATTGCAATAGACTTTTCTTTGATTGCGAAGGCACAACACAAAGATAACGACTTGAAAACATTATTACAATTCACCATTAAATTATGACAGACAATTACAACAAACAGTCAAACACAAAAATAGAATAAAAGTTTATTTGAAAATGGTAACACAAACTCTGCTACCGGCGTTTATGTATTGATCTTGAACAGACTCCTCGTGCCAATGTTACGAATGCGTCAATTCAATTTTATAATGTTGGCCGCATTGGACCATGGCGGATTATTCAACTCGTAATTCATTAAATCGCAATTGCGGGGTCTTTTTGTGAATCTTATCCTTTTTTTTAAGCCTATTATTAAACTTTTGGCCGAGACGATCGCAACGGACCCGAAATCGTCCAAATCGGTTCAGCCGATCTCGAGTTATAAGCAAAGGAACTAACACAACTTTCTTTTATTAATATAGAAGATTTTCTGAAATAAAAGTGCTTCTAAACGTTATTTAATAGTTTTATTATATAATACTATATAATAAAATTAATAAAACAATTGTCTTAGGTGATGGTAAAAGATTTGGTGGAGACGAGGTGGCTTTTGTTGTTGTATGCCACTCGGGCCTGCCTCTGATATACCTTTACTTAAATTTAATAAGAATCACAATAAGCTTTAAACATTAAAAACTATCCAGGTATAGCTGAGAGATACTAATGAGTAATGACAGATGACGCGAGAAAATATTTAAAAATGATCCATCCGTTTCGAACCTCTTCTTCTCTAGGTATTTTACTGTACAACATTCACAAGAACATTAACAATGATAAATATAAAATATTTCATGCATATAACTATTATCAAAATATTGTTAAATACTCAATATAACATTTACAAATACGAAAGCATGGCTTTACTATAAGTACAAATATATTTAAGTATGTTTAATGACGGCGTAGGCACTTTGACAGTTGTGACATGTATCTTGCCTAGTAAAGAACCCTGTACATCGTTCTGTCAAAGTTTTTCTAATCTCAAAAAAAACGAAGTATAGCTCCCTAACAAGTTTTTTCGCCTCGGAACCCCAGGGTCCAGCCGTCTCGACAGCAAGAGGTACAAAATCATACATTGCCTTTAGATAGCAATACTTCGCGTGTTTGTGCTTAGCAGCATTCTCCGCACCACCCCCAGCAGACCGCGTACGGCGCGTAGTCTGCGCAAGATGCGACACAACAAGCTTCATCCCTTAGCCCAAGGAACTAGTGTTAGACCATCCAGCCTCTTCCCATCTGTTCTGTTGCGGCCCTGGATTCCAGAATGCAAGGAAGATTCGCCGACACCATAGCATGCAAGATTTTACCTAAACTTAAACTAACAAAATTACTGACTACTCGTAACACTGAATTAAATAAAAAATACACATAGGTTAGTTAAAATAACATTCCTATCCATATGGAAGAATGAGATTGAGGAAATATCTGTCAAAATCAAACTTCTCGATTACTGCACTGTTTATCAGGCTGAGCTTTTGCCCATCCATAGGGCAGCTGAGGAAATAAAAAAGAGGCGTGAAGCGAGCTTCGGCATCTTTAGCGACTCAAGATCTGCACTCGAGACGCTGGTGAGCCGAGACTCGCTCCACCGCCTGGCGCTCGAAACTAGGAAAAACATTAGGGCTGCCTTGGCCCAGGGTAAAACTGTGTCTTTGTTTTGGGTCAAGGCACATGCAGGTCTGCCTGGTAACGAGCGCGCGGATGAATTGGCAAAATCTGCAGCTTTGTCAAGGAGAAAGCTAGATTACGACTGCTGTCCCGTCTCATTCGCCAAACGTTTCATACGTGAGGAGACGGTTGGCGAATGGGCAGAGAGATACAGTTCGGGTTCGACTGCCTCCGTGACTAAGATCTTCTTTCCGGACGCGATAGCAGCATACAGGCTAGTGCGCAAAATCAAACCAACGGGGCTGCTTACTCAATTGATGACAGGGTGGTTTCTCCTCGTACTTGTATAGATTCAAGTGCAAGGACAACCCATCATGCATCTGCAAACCGGACAAATACGAGACAGTTGAACATCTAATCACGGAATGCCCCATACACGAGTATGACAGAATGAGGTGTGAAAATGAGATGGCTAGGAAAATAAGTATAGATAATATACGTCATACAGTAGCAAATAAACATACGAGAACGATATTTTTAGATTACTGTACCAAAATAGTTAAAATAGTTAGAGTAACATAAAATTAGAATAGAAAATAAAATAACCGAGACAAATACTAAAAGTAAATAAAATAAAATGTACGTATATAAATAAGTAAAACAGTCGTATATATTGTTTATGTTAATAAGCATATGTTATAGGCAGGGATCGGAAACTCGGGAGCTATTATACCTAAACTTCAGGCTCAGTACCTACGCCGCGTCGATGTTGACTATTATGGAGGCGGACTCAATTTAATTTTACTAATAAATTTCCCGGGATTTCCCGAAATACCGAAAATTAGAATAACAGCCATACAAATGTATTAAAGTATTTTAATATACTATTTTAGTTGTTCCTATGATCAAAATACCTATAATTAATTAAGTCCTTAAACGGACTAACACGTGTTTTTTTGATACATTCTGTATGTCGTTAAAACGGCTTGTATGTTGACGAAATTCGCTAAAAAAGGCATAACCCAACGACAATTGATACGTATTAACCATTTTGTGATGTTGCATACAATCCCGGGATCCCGGGATTTAAATAATAAAAAATATTATTTTTAAGAAGCCGACTCCATACTTGCTTAGCTTTTTCCGGAATTTTGCTAGTTGTAGGTATAATAGCTCCCGAGTTTCCGATCCCTGGTTATAGGGTATAGAAATAAGAAAACTATGTAAGTAAATAATAGTCTCTGACCTTACACACGTCAGGGGTACCATGTTAACCAATAATAATAAAAAAATTAAAATAACATCAGTATAATTACCGTTACTGTAATGTTATTATCAAACGTGTTCAGAAAGCTGGCCTTGAATGGGCAATCTCCTTGTCTAGGCTAGTATTCAAAATCTAGGTATTAAATATTGGGGCATTCACTTGCAGGCTAGGTAATTATGAAACACTGACCCCGCTGCGGTCTGTCGCGCCAACTCGCGTCGGTGTGCGCTTCACACGTGTGATCTAATAAAACTGCTCACATTCTGAAAGCGAATTATGCGCCTGCTTTAATGGCATCAGAGCGTACGGACAGGCGGTGGCATTATAGAGCAGGTAGGTCACTGGAGTCGCCTAGGATACATTTTATGATTGAATGACTAATGATTAAATTATTTTTTGTCTAAAACATATATTTCTTATTAAACTAGTGTCAATATATTTGGATCGGATTATTGAATCCCCCCTCGTTTTCTCCGCTAGACCTTTATGGCTGATGTTTTCAACTATTTTTTGTTCTGCCTAATTAAATTGAGTAATAATATGAAAATATTCAATAATTCAATAATTCGATCCAAAAATGCTGGCACTACTTGAATAAGAAATACCTAAATTTTTTAGGCAAAAAACATTAATCCGTCATCTTTAGTCTTTTTAGTTAATCAGGGCACTAGAGTCGCCAAAGTTACATTTTATGATTGAATGACTAATAATAATGCCACCACCTGTCCGTACGCTAGGCTTCACTACCTGCAGCTACTAATGATCATGACATGTACAATCTACATTGTAGATAGGTACCCTAACAATTTTTAAGTTTAACTACCTATAGGTACTTACGGCTTTATTATCGCAGCGCTAGAATCGAATTTAATTCGAATGACTGGTCTCCAAACAATCGTCTCGCTTTTGATAACTTTGTAAGAATGGGACGCTATGGATTAATAAGTTCATAAGGGTTTTATACGTAAAAAATACTTGTGATTGTGCTTCTGTTTTTTCTAAAGAATGCGGCAAGGTCAAAATTAAATAAGGTCAATACGTACCTGTATTAGTGTAGCTACGGGACATGTGTAACTGACCTTCATATTATGTAAACTAATTGGAATTTTGATACCGGTTTGATCTGTTGTCATGAATAAATAAACGATCAATTCAAATTTAGTACTACAGGTGACATTTTCAAGCAATTTTGAAACTATCGTCATTTTGAAATCTGTATTTTTTTTAATACAAGTTGCAGTTCACACCATGCACTTTAATCTGTAAAAAACTAAGAAAATTCGTAAAATCCGTTTATTGTGAATAGGTAGTAGGTATCAAATATGGTTTTTAGGGTTCCGTAGTCAACTAGGAACCCTTATAGTTTCGCCATGTCTGCCCGTCCGTCCGTCCGTCCGTCCGCGGATAATCTCAGTGACCGTTAGCACTAGAAAGCTGAAATTTGGTACTAATATGTATATCAATCACGCCGACAAAGTGGTAAAATAAAAAGTGGAATTTTTTATTTATTAGGGTACCTCCCCTATACGTAAAGTGGGGAGTGATTTTTTTTTTCATTTCAACCCTAACGTGTGATATATTAATGGATAGGTATTTAAAAATGAATAGGAGGGGTTTCCTAAAATCATTTTTCGATAATGTAAATATTTTCGGAAATAATCGCTCCAGAAGTAAAAAAATATGCGTCCCCCCCCCCTCTAACTTTTGAACCATAAGTTTTAAAAATATGAAAAAAATCTCAAAAGTAGAACTTTATAAAAACTTTCTAGGAAAATTATTTTGATAGGATGAATAGTTTTTGAAAAAAAAATACAAAATAATTTCTGAACTAAGTTTGTAATTTAACCGTATAAGCAGGTGTTTATTGTACCTGTAATTTCTACAAAATTACAATGAAATGACGTGCTTTCAAATAAAGTACTCGTAAAAACGGTGAAAATCGGTTCACGCAATAAAGAATTATCCCATAAAAATCATCTTCCATACTTTATGCTCGCGCGCAATAGTTTACTTAATTTGCCGATAGATGTCGCTGTACGTGGAACTCTCATATCATATCCTACATGGCGGTGTTATTAACTCTTAAGTGGGGACACTTACTGTGACGGACGGAAAACTACGGAACCCTACAGTGAGCGTGGCCCGACACGCTCTTGGCCGGTTTTTTATTCTTCAAGTTATTTTTATAATTTTTCTAAAATTATGAAAAATGAGAGCTGTACATGCATTTAAAAATATGTCCTAAAAAGTGAGTGATTGGGAAAGTGTGTCTATTTCACTTGAGGCAAGTGTGACTGTATGACACACTTGCCCCATGTCAGGGATCGTAAACATACTAACTTTTATGAAACATACTAACACTATAAAATATAACGGTTACACTCACGTCACTTTAGTCACTTCGCGCGACATCTACAAGCACTAAGAGTGCTATTTGAACGCGACGTGCAACAGTGCGCTACGGGCCGGTTAACATAGCACTCTTTGTGCTTGAAGATGGAGACCTAGGCTCTCCGAAATATCAGAAACATGTCGCGCGAAGTGACTAAAGTAACTTGAGTGTAATCGTTATATTTTATAGAATTATTTATATATTATAATAATATAATGTGTACTTGATAAAATCGAGACGCGTAGGTACCATCACCCACACTGTTAACTGTACATCGGTGGACTTAATGCCTTTTGTAATAAGGTCCACCGATGTACAGTTAGGAGTGTTGCTGTTTGTACCTATTTTTTTATTAAGTACCTAAGAATTTTTGGTTTTGTTCAAAGCTCTAATAAAAGAGATGTTTCTTAAAAATACATTTTATTATAAAACTGGCCAAGTGAGTGTCGGGCCACGTATAATGGATGGTCCCGTACCTTCAATGGAATAAGAACCAAACTAATACCAAAAGGTCGTATCTGGTGCCTTTGGAAGAAGTTTTTTGGAGATAACTCAAAAATGGTTTAACCGATAATGTTCAAAATAATTTTCGTAGAAAGCATGTAATAAAGCGCATCTTCTTAAATTTTTTCATATTTTTTGGACTCACGGTTCAAAAGTTACAGGGGCAGGGGACACTATTTTTCAAGGCGATTATTTCGGAAGAAATATACTTAATGACAAAATGTTCAAAGAAACATCGATGTTATTTTTAAGGACCTATCGATTGATATGCAACATATTGATATTTGGTAAAAAAAATGTTTTTCAAATTTAGTTAAAGCCTGACCAGAAATATATGATTATTGTCAAGAGGGCGCGATTATTCGCATTTATATGGCAACAGTTCAGTATAGTCATACTCTATGGTATGGTGACATCTTCATTTGTTTACCTGTCAGCTCTGATGTTAATTTTAAAATGTTGCACAGCGAAATAGTTTCATTTCCCAAACGTATTATTTTCACAGCAGTTTATTATATAAACTATTTACAATGTTTCGCTCTTGACTATGGATAATTTTGGGAATTTTTTGTCGTTTATTATTTAATATTCAACACTTAATTATTATTCAAGTAAACTGCCTCAATGACACTGTCAACTGTGACAGTCTATCACATGCACTCACACATGCATATGACCTTGTCATTAAAATTATTGCCAGTGTAAGAAATTAGTTCCAATGAAATTCCGCAACATGGCGCATGATCATATATTTCTGGTCAGACTTTACAATCTTTACATGTATCGGCCCTAGAAGCTATCCTATGGAGCGCCCCTTAAAATTTTATTTTTCTGAAATTTAACTACATAACTAAGTAGCGGCATACAAAGTACACCCTGTGTCTAAATTTTATTAAGATACGCCTTATAGTTTCCGTGTAAAATGGCTGTGACATACGGACGGACGGACGGATGGACAGACGGACATGACGAAACTATAAGGGTTCCGATTTTGCCATTTTGGCTACGGAACCCTAGAAAGGTTTTTCACCCCAGCTAGGAACACATATGCCACAGTTACCCCGGATCCGGATTTTATATTATCATAAATGATAATAACTAACTATGTATATCATATAGCTACACATTAATGAATTATCATCGTTTAGTATCATAGTTATTACGTTTTAAAATTAATAATTGCTGTCTAGTCTGCACTAACAATGCAGTTACACTTACCTCATTTTATTGGGGAAGTGTGACTATGATGCTACTTTCATTTAAGACATTAAATACCAACTCTTTATCATCAAAATAACATAAAACACATGTTTTCCAGCTAAAGTTAAACCTTACCGCATTGTACCTTAGAGCACAGTTCGAAATCCAACTTTATGATCTTGATTTATGTGTTCAAACTTAACTTTTACAAAAGTATGTCATACTTACCCACATTGACCTTAATAAAAGATTCTCAAAGTATGTTGTGGTTGTCCTGAATGTCCCAAGGGTTTCAAGAAACTGTAAAATAAAACCAAATTGTAAGTCAGCGCTACCAAATACCCGTCCGTTTATGCCACATGTTGATACAAGTACCTAAATATAATATTATTTATATCTATACTATATAAAAGTTTCCGGTTTTGTCACGTAGGTAGGTATATTTAATGAGTTGGTAGCACGCCGTCAAATCAAATCAAACGTATTTTACTCTTAGTGACGAAGACGGAGCCCTAGGTCCTTAAAAAATGTGGCGCACAGTGACTAAATGGCTTAAAACGTAAACTTTATATTGGTAGTGTGTCTCACGAAAGTTTAAATTAATTAGTGTAATGTCGTGTTCCCGTTGAGCTAGCAACATCGCCACACTCCGTCCAGAAGCACACAATGCTCCTGGTGTCTCCTCGACGTGCCGGGGATCCGAGCCCGGCTGTGTAGCTCCCTCGTCGCATTTTACCATGATGTGGGGGACAGACAGCACAACTAATGAGAGAACTGCGAACAGCTGAAATTTTCAGTTTATTAAAGTTCAGGTCCCCATTTCACCACGGTGACAATTTACACAATAGGGAAGATGTAGCTATAATATTTACCATTATTTTGTAATAAAAATGTTGAAAAAACATAAAATAATACCTATTAAAACGTTTTTATTACTTTAATTTATACTAATTTCAAACAATAATTACGATTTAAAGTAATGTGAAACGGAACGTATTTTTATCCACCAATCATCGTCTGGTGATGTAACTTCTGTTTTGACAACTATGGATGATATAGTAAAAGATGACAATCTCATATGGCGGAATTTAACGCCTTTTGACGGACACTTTTGCAACATTGTCATCCTTACCTTCTTCCATCCATAGCACCAAGGATGAACAAATATCACGACTATGGCGAGTGACACTGATACACATGAGTGACGTCACAGGAACTGAAATTTGAAATTGTCAGTTTGTAACAGCATTTTTTTACTATAAATTATAGTATTTTCATTTTTTAATACACTCGGTCTATTCTACGTGCAATTCTTTCCAATTAAAGCAAATATGAAAATATTGCATGTTGCCTATTTGTGACATATCGAAATTACTGACGTCACAGGCGTCCACAGGTTACAGCAACCGCTTACCATTGGATGGAATGTATGGTTGTTTGCCACCAACATGATATATTTTTTAATACAACATATTTTTATTACTGAAAATAGATGTCTTATACTTTAGAAAAAGTGACCCTTGGACACCGGAGGGTTTGGTCACTTTTTCTGAAGTATATGACATCTATTTTCAGTTTATATATAGTAGTGTAACTACTTAAAAATAGCAAATCAAAAAAATATATATATTGAACAAAATAATTTGATTTGCTTCAAGATTCATATTTTTATTATATCGTCGTTCTAGTTTGGTGAAGAGCTCATGACAATTGTCACGAAAAACAATACGTGCTTAGAAGAATTGTCTATATTTTCCGACATAAGAAAGATTAGGCATGTGTCGGAATTTCGTGTCAATGAGGGTTTCCGCGATCGAGTTTTTCACTAGATGGCAGCACCGTGGCGACAGGTCTAGCTGTCACAATCCACCAATCATGTTTAACCATATATTTTTTGATTGGTGGATTTTGACAGCTACTGCCAAAAAGACCTGTCGTCACGGTGCTGCCATCTAGTGAAAATCTCAATCGCGGAAACCCTCATTGTCGTGTGTTTCGAGACATATGTCAAAACCTCTGTTTACAAAAGTATTAGTTTTAGCGATAATAAATGAAGTTTTTCTTTAAATATCGTGCTGGTGGTAAACAAGAATGCAGCCCTCCCAATGGTAAGCGGTTTCCGTAGCCTGTGGATGCTTGTGACGTAAGTAAAAACCATGTCGACATATGTCACATATGTCAGCGTGGAGAAATAGGGGCCTGGTAGCTTCTTTGTATGAGAACTGCAATTGATGTCAACTCCAGAGTTGAATTTTTATTTAACCCCATCCCTACATGTTCGTCGGTATTTTGATAGGTCATGGTTTTACTTTTTTCTACGGAATGGGTGGTGCGCGAGCCCAACTCGCACTTGCTCGGGTAGGTTCAGCATGAAGTGATTAACGCTTCTTACAAAGTGTGTGAGAAGCCGGTTTTCGGCACCACTCGATGTTTAGTCTAATTTGGCTCGCCGGCGATCTAGTGTTTAGCTAACAGTGTTATCTCCAGGGTGTGTGCAAACGATACATGGGAAAGTTTTATTTGTAAGTAACAATAAATATTAATTCACAATTATTTTTTCTAACTTTGGTTACTTGTTATTTTGTTTATATTATGCTTCTCCGTTTTCTCTTGTGCCTCCTAGTAAACAAATAAATATTATAATTATTAGACGAATAGTCAGTTAATTTTGTATTTATTTATCGTATGGCTACATGTCACTGGATATAGATAGGCAACTTACCTGGGATAGTAGTAGTGGGAAAGCAGATGAAAAGGAAAATCCAGTGAGTGCTGTGAGGTCCGGATGGGACAGTGCAGCTGCCAAGTTTGTTACTCTTTTATCACCACCCAGGGATCACGTGTAGGGTTGTCTAAGGTATTTTCTACGGACGCAGAGTCACATTGATCCCCCATTGGTCAGTTAAATAATAAATAATTTGATAATAATCCTCAACATTTTCACCTTGCGTGTTAATAATTCGTACCCATTATTGATTTTTTTCATAGTAATATTCTTGTATTTTATAGCATCATGCACTTGCTGCTTGCATTTTTTGTCCCGACTGCAGCTTTCGTTTTACGACGGACAATGATTACTATAGTTTTTCTGTGTGAACCTATTCTAAATCTACCAATATTCTTCTATGTATGTGTGTATCGTTGAAACTACTGTGCCGATTTTGATAAGACGTCAAATAATTTGTTTTTATGGTACACAAGCCAAATATACCTACACGTAAAAGAGGCTACATACATTGTAACCGGCTTCCAGAACGCATATTAGGGACAATACGGACGGTTACCAAACGGACGATATACCTACATATGAAGATGCAGTCGAGATACATTTTGTAAAATTTTCTTGTTAAAGTGAGATTTACTGTAAATCATACCAAAATATTATAAGAATTACTGTAAATCATTCCAAAATTAGTACATAGATATGTACCTATGTATGTTAAACAAGTTTTCAAAACAAAAAGAACAGCAAAGAAAAGAAATATGTGACACTGGCTGAGATATCACTGACATGGTATAGGTTGACTGCTTTAAATGAAAATGAAGTGTCTTATTAATTACCTATCAAATGAAATGTTATTTAGGGGTCTTTAACAAAATGAAATTCCTATAGCACCCATTTAGACATTGTAAATGTTCGGTCAGCTCCAGAGAAAAAGACCCCCCTGCATATTTTTTTTATGCAGCGTGGGCCTTTTTCTCTGCAGCTGATTGTAAGAGATTTTTTATAACGATTTGTTTACCTAACTAACATTTTGATATTGTTACAAGAAAACCGGTCAAGTGCTTCCGTGACATCCCGCCCATAACAACCGCTACATACCTACCAAAGAGTCCATTCAAGACAAACATACCTGTACTACAAATAATCAAACTCGTGCGTTTATTGAATTAAAAGAGAATATAGTCACAATCATTATATATTTTTTTAATTATGATAGTATAAATATACAGAAAAATACATATTAGTACGTGTATCGGTGAAAAGCACAATTCATATTCCATTATCCATTCAGCATCCATTTAATCAGTGAGTAAAGAAGCGTTATAGTGACAAAATATCGACTACAGGAAGATTTGCGCTGTTCCATTCCGCGTCCTCCACGACACTTCCGACACTTCATTCTGTATAGAAAACATCACGTGACTTCCGAGGATCACGTGACGCTTTCATACAAAATGGAGTGTGACGTTACTACATTTAAAAATTCTTCGTTTAGAGTTCTGTATCCGAAGGGTAAAATATTATTTACTAAGCTTCCTGCGCTGACGCGGAGGTTACAAGGAGGTCCCGAAGATGACCTGTGTTGCGGAGGAGCTGCCTGCATATTTGGCTTAGTCTGTAAGTTCTCGTCTGCCTGTAGAGGGTCGGCACTCGTGACACCTCTGAGATTGAAGGATGGAGGAGACAAGTGCATTTTACGAGCCTTAGAGCTGCTCGGTACTTATCAGAGACATGACGAAACGTAACCATTCCATTTTTGCGATGTCGGTTACGGATTCCTAATGACCTACAGAGGTTTTTTCTTCTTTGTAAACTTGTAGAAATACTCGTGACTGTACAACTCGTGGTCAACAAAAACGATAGGTAGCTATACTTGTAGGTTAAGCAACTTACTAATATACCTATGGTATCTAGAGACCTAGCGCTCGCGAAACCGACGTTAACATCACGACTAGGTCGGTTTGCATTAAAACTAAATTATGTCAAATATATTTTCAACCGACGGAAAAAGAGGAATCACACAAGTCACAGCCACCTTTAGAACTGAAACTAAATAAAGGAGAGTAGGTATAAAAACATAGGACAATCTTACACAAGTCGACCTAGGCACAGTAAGCTCAATAAGGCTTGTGTTATGGGTACTAGACGTCGATATATATAATAGATAAATATGTATACATACTTAATACAAAGAAAACATCCATAACTCAGGGACAAAATATCTGCGATAAACACACAAATAAATGCCCTGACCAGGATTCGAACCCGAATGATTACAGAACCCTGAGCGTATAGCGAGTTGCAAGTATTTGTAGCGGATACACCGCACGTTGAGTCCTACCCGCGGCCATCGTGCTCGAACCGACTACGACTTATTTAAAGAGTAGGTACGGTACGAGGAGGAAGTTACTGCTTCACTCATACCAATACCTAATAGTTTTGTTTACAATGAATTGGCCTCTTGTCGTCAAAACAAAAAACTATTATGACTTGTTTCTAAGAAGGTCAAAAGTTAATTAGATTCGTTAAGTTAAGCCCCCACGTTTTGTTTACAAAGAACAATGACTAATATTTTTCAAACTAAGTAAAATAACGAATTACTTATTTTATAAATTAATTAATGTATGAAAGATAAATAATATTATTCAAAACAAAGTACATTTACAAGGAGACCCATACTGATGGGTCAACAGTTTTTTTACTACCTTCTGTATATATAGCGTTTTAGTTTGACATTAGACTTTTCTTGAATGAAGGAATAATAGGGCTCTCTAAAGCATCTTTTATTTTTTCAAGATTCATAATTGTTTATAAGTTATGAATTTTTTCCTTGTGAAATATATTTTTTTATTTTACATGTTTTTGCTTCGGAACGGTGTCAAAATTATACAATAAATGAATTGGGCATCCCCGATTTATACGAAAACGATACCAAACTTGGCATAGTAGCTTAACTGATGTAGATATCAAGATATAGTTGAAAGCCGGGGAGGAAGAATTTACATCAACAATCTTGGTGGCTCCACTTCTCAAATCCATCCTTGGGTCCTAAGGAATAATCATCTGAAGTAAATCTCTTGTTCACGCAAAGCCGTATTTTTATAGCTGCAACTGCCACTATGAGGCTAATGGTACGTTTATTTAAAGTAAATAGTTTTTTTTTAATATATACTGTAAAACAATTTTACGTCACACCTGGCCATAATGTGAGTATTACCGCACGCTACGCGTACGGTAAAACTCGCATTATGGCCAGATGGAGACGTAAAATTGTGTACTCACCACGGGCAGTAAAAAAGAAAGCCCTCTATCGCATATTTACAACCCTCGCCTGCGGCTCGGGTCCCAAATACCTGCGATTTCGGGCTTTCTTTCTTTTACAGTCCTTGGTAAGTAATGTACTATAATAGTTCTCTAAAAATGCGTATCTGATTAGCGGTCAAGGTTTCGTACATATCTTATTATATTAAGCCTAGCAAAGTTTTATTTGGAGTTGAACCTGTAGGTAGGGATCTGACCTAATTACCTAAACGGGATGAAAGCAGCAAGCAGCAGCGGGGCAGCAAGTTGTTTCTTATACTTAGCAAAGCTGTTGCTGTGATCAATCTGAAACCTGTTTTAATAGTGAATAAAGTGCATTTATCTGAGATCATTACAAATTGTAATATTTCAGTTAGTTATACTAAAATTTAAACTTATACCCAACTAAACTACAATTATTTTTATCTACACTCATACTGTAAGTACTCTAAAATGCGTTCAAAAACCGTAGACAATGACAAGCATTACAACAAACGATTTAACTATGATAAATTTCTTATCTGCGGCAGTAACGTAATTTTAACTATGCATGCTCAAATATTGTTAAGCAATGAGTTTCAAATTTGGAACATCGAATTTGATAACATAATGTTACCGCCATGGCCAACTCGATTGGTCCCGCGCGAGCGCCGGCACAATCGAGTAGGCCATGACGGTACAATGGCGGTCATTCTATGGTTTCCGAACACTTAATTTAATATATATAATATGAGTGTAGATAAAGCAGTGTATGCAACTGTACGTAATTAGGCCTTAAAACACTCGTGTGATCTTATTATGAAATTCGCGTGCGGCTCATTTCATAAAACCACACTCATGTTTTAAGGACCCTTATTACGTAACAGTTACATAAACTACTATAACGGAATGATTCCAACGTCTGCACTGCAAATTTACGGAAATAAACATCACGTTTTACAGAAATCAAACAACAGAGCAGATCATTGTGAAACAGTAATCAATCAACAACACAGCAACATGACAGACAGCTTCATCGAGCTGGTGTTCGAGGCCGACGTAGACACCTCGGAGCACCCCGAGCTGCTGGAGCTGGCGCGCGAGCTGGTCCAAGAGAACCCCCACACTAGGGCCGCCGACATCCAGGAGTTGCGGGACATGATATACGGTGAGGAGGAGGGGTTAGTCAGGCTCACATCAACAACACAGCAACACGACGGACAGCTTCATTGAGCTGGTGTTCGAGGCCGACGTGGACACCACGGAGCACCCCGAGCTGCTGGAGCTGGCGCGCGAGCTGGTCCAAGAGAACCCCCACATCAGGGCCGCCGACATCCAGGAGCTGCGGGATATGATATACGGTGAGGAGGAGGGGTTAGTCAGGCTCACATCAACAACACAGCGACACGACGGACAGCTTCATCGAGCTGGTGTTCGAGGCCGACGTGGACACCTCGGAGCACCCGGAGCTGCTGGAGCTGGCGCGCGAGCTGGTCCAAGAGAACCCCCACACCAGGGCCGCCGACATCCAGGAGCTGCGAGACATGATATACGGTGAGGAGGAGGGGTTAGTCAGGCTCACATCAACAACACAGCGACACGACGGACAGCTTCATCGAGCTGGTGTTCGAGGCCGACGTGGACTCCACGGAGCACCCCGAGCTGCTGGAGCTGGCGCGCGAGCTGGTCCAAGAGAACCCCCACACCAGGGCCGCCGACATCCAGGAGTTGCGGGACATGATATACGGTGAGGAGGAGGGGTTAGTCAGGCTCACATCAACAACACAGCAAAACGACGGACAGCTTCATCGAGCTGGTGTTCGAGGCCGACGTGGACACCTCGGAGCACCCCGAGCTGCTGGAGCTGGCGCACGAGCTGGTCCAAGAGAACCCCCACACCAGGGCCGCCGACATCCAGGAGCTGCGGGACATGATATACGGTGAGGATCTCATAATCACAACGCGCCACAGCGCAAGAAGTATGCGGCTCCACTGATTTGCAGAGGACAATAAAATTGAAGAGATGCTTACAAAAAAAACCGGCCAAGTGCGTGTCGGACCACGCAGGAGGGTTCCGTACCTTCAATGGAATAAGAACCAAACTAACTAAACTAATACCAATAGGTCGTATCTGATGCCTATTCAAGAAGTTTTTTGGAGATAACTCAAAAATGGCATATAATGTTCAAAATAATTTTCGTAGAAAGTATATAATAAGGCGCATCTCCTAATATTTTTTGGAACGGTTCAAAAGTTACTACACTCTCCTCCACTCCAAACATAAATAATAATTGTAAAAATGTAAATACGTGTTAAATTGTAATACTTTCGTCTAAGCAGTCGGAACTGTGATGTAAATATTGTAAATATCTCTTATAGGTAAATAATAATTTAGCGTAGGTACATAGTATTTGACGTGTAAAATATTATTGATGAAAAAGCAGTCTGCAGTATGTTAATGTTGTAAATATATAACATAGGTACAGATTCAAATTAGCGTATTAGCTTAAATATTTTTTGTGAAAAAAATTATTTTGTTCTTTTTAGTGTTTAGGGCAGGTTCTATTTTGTGTGTTTTTGATTAGGGCAGATTTTATTTTGTTTCTCAACCATTTTTTGTATGTTTTTTTATGTAAATCTTTTTGTGCGGGTTTTTTTGAAGTCGGTTTTATTTTTTGTTAAAAAGTTTTGTTTTAAGCCAAATCCGTGGTATGGTAAAAAAATTTTTTTGTCCATATAGCACAAAAATTAGAGATGTGTTTATTTTAAATTTTTGTTATGCAAACTCCGATACCTGATAAAATAGGATTGGGTGAAAGTTAAACAGAGAGCTTTTAAAAATGTCAGTTCAAAAACACGGATGAGGGCGTAACCGGAGACTAGAGTGCCGTATTACAATTTTAAAACACATAAACAATACATTAAAAACATAATTTATCTCAAACATAACTCCAACAAACAACAAATAATCAACCAATATTTAAGTTATATTGAAGTTACATCGGAACAATTTTCACGCAAACTGATATTTCTGATTCAGACGTTTAGTCGCTAGCTGTATTGCGTAGTTAATGTATTGAAGTTAAATTGTGTCTAAACGTCTTTTAAAGTTAGAATACGGGTCTAGTTCTCGGTAATTTCAATCAATACCTCCAGCATTTTTGTAAGCAGAGTATAGACAAGACAACGGGCCTCGCGATGGCATTGACCTCGGACCTTTTTTTTTTTTACCGGTAAGAAGTCATTTATTTTATTAATATGTGTACCTACGTCGTAATATGGTAAAATAAGGAATGGAAATGGAACAGTGTAAATGTTTTAGCTTGGTTTTTGATAAAAAAAAAATTAAATATATTAAATGACCGCTAGTTTTATTAAGAACGGATATATGTCAACATACACGTTGCAAAATAATAGAAGTATTGAGGAATCTGGTAATAAACCATCCACTATCTCCCTAAAGGGTTTTAAGGATAAAACGTGGCAACATACCAAGGACTACGAGTTCCTGATAAAAGTTTGGTTCTTCACTTCTTCAACTCCATATTATTAATTTTACTAAACAATCAAAAACAAATAACTATTTAGTAAATCAAATAAATTTACATTTTTTTTTTGCAGAACGGACGTTTTTAAAGAAATTAAGTTTTTAACGGAACGAATGGTGTATTACCAACTATGTCCATTTTGTCACGCGGTATGGCGTTGGCGGGGAAACATGGGAATATCTTCTTATGGGATACCTACATTGGAATTCCCAACAGATTCATCTCCGGAGGACACACAAGAGATATAAGTGTTATCAAGTGGACATGACTGCGTTGTTGTATTTTTATGGTATTTTAAATGATCCAAGGCTGTAGTTAGCCTTCATGGCAGGTAGTAAACTTAGTGGCTAGCCTTGCCATTCACGAGACTCTGATAGTTTAATTACCAAACATTAAGTGTTTAGAGTTCCGTAGTACCTATAACCATTATACTTAAATTAAAAATATGAGTATGAAACAGACTCAAAATAAGAGTATGAAAAATATGAGACAGACTTATGAGGTGTTAAACTTATGAGAGGGATAAAAAAGGGGCTTTTTGCGTTGGGAGTAAAAATATAACCTTTTCGGTAAGCCTAAGGTAACATACGTAATTTAAGTCGATTTTTGTTCGACATGTTTGTTACTGCCAATATTTTCTTGGAGTGGCTAGAAGAGAAAGCTTTAAATAGCGCGCCAGTACCACCGAGATATTGGTGGCGATACGTGGATGACGTGTTTGCTATCGTCACAAGGGATGGCCTGGAGGGGTTCACGGAACATATCAACACTCTGCATCCCAAAGTCAAGTTCACGGTGGAGGAGGAGAGGAATGGGAAATTGCTATTTTGGGATGTTCTTAGTCGTGCGGAATCCCGGTGGACGTTTAGAAACTACAGGTTACCGGAAGCGGACGCATACAGACCGTTATCTTAGGGCTGATTCACATCATCATCCATCGCATTTATCTTATGTGCCAAGAACTCTGATTAACCGGGCTCTGAGCTTCTGTGATCCACAGTATGTGAGCACTGGAGAGCAACGGTTGCAACTGGAGGCAGAGTAATCGGGTTGCCATTGCATCAGCGAGTCCTATGCCTGTTCGAGTGGAAAGGTTGCCTTTGTACCTGCCTTATATTAAGGGTGTGACGGGTAAAATCGGACACTTGTTACGCCGAAGATATTGCATCAAGACGATTTTCCGCCCACAAGCCCAGCTCAGACAGTGGATGCGTTCGCCGAAGGATAAGGAGCCCTTGAATGATCCTGGGGTTTACATGATTTCCTACTCCTGTGGGAAGAGTTACATTGGAGAGACTGGCCGGAACATCGTTACGAGGCTATCTGAACAGATAAGTAGTATGAAAAACCGGGATGGCCAGGGCTCCGCGGTGACGGACCACTTATTGGATCAAGACCGCGTATATAGGTACTGGCTTTCCGCCCGCGACTTCGTCCGCGTATAATACGGTTCCTCATACAGAGTTTCATATCCAACTGTATCTTATTAACTAACTTTTGTTAATCACCGAACCATCTTCTTAATCTATTTATACTTATAGCTATTTTGGCGAAAAAACGGGTAACGTAGATATGGTTTTAGTTACAAATAAGTGTTAATATGCTAATAATAACGTAAATGTACACTATTATTTGCGTAACTCCTTCGTGTAGTGGTGGTTTTATTTGGCGATACGATGACCAAACTATTGTCAGAGCTCACTCTGGAACATGGAAATGGAACGTAAATAGGAACAATAATTTCTAGTAAATCTCAAACCCAAAAAAATAAATCTCTATACAAACTTTCAACCCCTTTTTAGCCCCGTTCTAGGGTGAATTTTGAAAAACGCTGTAATTGCGTTTCATCATCATCATCATCATCAGCCCGTTGCAGTCCACTGTTGGACATAGGCCTCTCCCAAGGTACGCCACAGAGCCCGGTCTGCTGCTTTACGCATCCAGTCGCTACCGGCCCTCTTATGTAAGTCATCCCGCCATCTGGCCAGAGGGCGTCCAACGCTACGTTTGCCTATTTGAGTTTATTATTTTTTAATTATTAGTAAACGTATGAAGTTTCAAATCTATAAGTCTAAATTTTAAACCCCACCGATACAAACTTTTAACCCCCATTTTACCCCCTTAGGGGCCTAATTTTTCAAAATCGCTTCTTATTGCATGTACAGATTGTAAATGTAACCCGTCCTGCAAATTACAACTTTCTAGCTTCAGTAGTAAAGGCCTCCCTTTCATACAAACTTTTCAACCCCGTTTCAACTACTCTGGGGTGGAATTTTGAAAAACGCTGAAATTAGTTTTTTGACTTTCAAGTTAGTAGCATACAAACGAAATTTTAAGTCTGTCACAAAAAAAAATATACAAACTTTCAACCCCTTTTTAACCCCGTTGTAGGTTGAATTTTTAAAAACGCTGAAATCATTTATATTTTTTTTTAATTATTAGTAAATGTGTGAAGTTTCAAATCTCTAACTCAAAATTTTAAACCCCATCCATACAAACTTTGAATCCCCTTTTTACCCCCTTAGGGATGAATTTTGAAAAACCCCTTCTTAGTGGATACTAACGTTATAAAAACTACCTATTATGAAAAATTCAGCTCTCTAGGTTTAACGGTTCGGGCTGGGCGTTGATTTAAGTGAGTCAGTCAGTCAGGACTTTAAAGTTTATATATACCGGGTGGTGCAATTCTAAGAACTATGCTGAAAGGATTGTTATTTATAAATGTTTTACAATCGATTTATACTAATAACTAGCTTTTACCCGCGGCTTCGCCCGCGTACTAAAAGTACTAAAAAAGGAGGTTCTCAGTTAGACTCGTATGTTTGTATGTAGGAATGTATGTTTGTCCGCGATCATCTTGTGTTTCGCTGAACTGATTTAGAAGCGGTTTTCGGAAAAGTATTCGTTACATTCTGGAGGTTTCGGTATACCACGTTTTGAAGACGGCGGTTCCCTCATTTTTTATTTTAAAGAAATTATTGCAATAATTGTTTAATTGTTACGCCATCAACGACTTCCTACTGAGATATTATGATTAATACAGATTTCTACTCTTGAATAGAAGCTTTTTCCCGCAACTTCATTTGCGTGGAATTAGTAATCCACCCTCCTTTTTACCCGCTTAAGGAATGACTTCTGGGATAACAACTATTATATATCCTTCCCCAGAACGCAAAATATCTCCATACCAAATCATCTAAATAGGTTCAACGGTTATTAATTTCCCATACAAACTTTCAACCACCGTTTCACCCCCTAGAGGGTTGATTTTCGAGATAAAAACTATCCTATATTGTTTACCGCGACTCAATCTATATAATATGTACCAAGTTTCATTTCAATCGTCTGTTCAGCGGTTAATGATTCGCCATACAAACTACCAACATGTTTTCTACCCCTCTAAGATTGATTTTCGGCTTAAAAAATATTCTATATTGTTTCCTGGGACTCAAACTATATCCACAACAAAATTATCTAAATCGGTTCGCGGTAAAAAAATCTCCATACAAACCTCCAACCCCCATTTCACCCCCTTAAAGATTGATTTTCGAGATAAAAACTGTCCCATGTCGTTTCCCGGTACACAAACTATCTCTATACCAAGTTTCATCTAAATTGGTTCAACGTTTAAAAATTCCCCATACAAACTTTCACCCCCTTAAGTGTTGATTTCATAATCAGCGACCCGATAAACCATAGAAACAATACCCATGTTGATATTTAAATTTTGTCACCACATTTCCCCCTTATGGGTTGAATTCTCAAAAAAGCTGAAACACTTGTTTTCTCATTTATCGTTAGGAATACTCCTGTAAAGTTTCAAATAAAATAGTTGAACTAATCTCGTTTCCCATACAAACTTTGAACCCCATTTCCCCCCTTAGGAGGTAAATTTTTAAAAATAATTTCTAAGTGCATCCTTATGCCTTATAAGGAGCCTACGTACCACATTTGGAATCTCCAGAACCAGCGGTTGGGGCTGTGCGTTGATATGTCAGTCAGTTTCTTCTTTTATATATTTAGAAGAAGATTGCAATTTGGCACAAATACTTTCAAGAATTTTCATGTCCACAATATTAAATTTCAAAATCGATGCCATTTTCTTAATTAACGTCCCAAAAAATCACAAAAACGACACCCATATGGATATTTAGATATTTCAACCCCATTGTACCCTAACAGGGGAGATGGTAGTTCACGTCCGCCACGTCGGATTTTAAAATCGTTGTTGTTTTCGTAATCAACGACCCGATAAACCATAGAAACAATACCCATGTTGATTTTCAGACTTTTTGACCACATTTCCCCCTTTTAGGGGTTGAATTCTCAAAAAACCTGCAACACATATTTACTCATTTATTGTTAGGAATACTTCTGTGAAGTTTCGAATAA
Organism: Pammene aurita; assembly: GCA_947086415.1. Taxonomy (NCBI): domain Eukaryota; kingdom Metazoa; phylum Arthropoda; class Insecta; order Lepidoptera; family Tortricidae; genus Pammene; species Pammene aurita. The sequence goes on along the minus strand of OX352305.1, from coordinate 140,373 downwards.
AATAGACTAACTAATCTTGTTTCCCCATACAAATTTTGGACCCCCATTTCACCCCCTTAGGGGATGAATTTTGAAAAATCCTTTCTTAGTGCACCCCTAGACCTTATAAGGAACCTACGTGCCAAATTTGTAATCTCTAGAACCAGCGGTTTGGACTGTGCGTTGATAGATCACTATGTCAGTCAGTCAGTCACCTTTGAGTTATATATATTTAGATAGCCCTCGCAATTAAAACAGAGAAATAAATTAGAATTATGTTTTTTATATTGCATTGCCAACCCTAGTGCTCCTACGTAATGTTTACATTTCCAAAGAACAAAATAGTAGTTTATGTAACTGTTACGTAATAAGGGTCCTTAAAACATGAGTGTGGTTTTATGAAACGAGCCGCAGGTGAGTTTCATAATAAGATCACACGAGTGTTTTAAGGCCTAATTACGGTCAGTTGCATACACTGCTTTATCTACACTCATATTATTTATCCTAAATGCCGTATTCCGAAACCATAGATTGGCCGCCGTTGCACCGCCATGACCAACTCGATTGTGCCGGCGGTCGCGCGGGCGCGTGTCGGCGGCCGCACAATACCCGTACAATATGTTATCAAAACTCATAACACATCAATAGTTGAGCATGTAAAGTTAAAATTACGTTACTGCCACACATAAAAAGCTTATCATAGTAAAATCGGTTGTGGTAATGCTAGCCATTGCCTACCGTTTTTGAACACGTTTAGAGGGCTTACAATGTGAGTGTAGATAAATATTATTAATTTCACTCGGTGTTTTTGATGACTTCCTTGTGGTGCCTATTTCGTTATTCCTTTAACAGGTAGACTCATTTTGTTCTGAGTTAACTTTCAATCACAATTTCATATCTTGTGAAGATGAGCATGTAAGACACGATGTTGAGTTTTCCCACCACAATTTCTCTGTTGTCTACAAAATCGAAACAGCTGTTCCCAACGATGTAGTTTTTCTTAACGTGCGTTACGATTACAGTTCCAATTTTACGTTACCATATCTTTTGTGATGAGTTGTTATGTTATTAACGATCAAAATGATACACACCAGAAAGGTATGTTAGTTCCTTAATTATTTTATTTATTGCTTTACTAGGGTATTTGGTTACTAAAAAAAGTAAAAATTTAAAACGCGAAAATTAAAAAATATGGCTATTTGGAAACACTTAAGTGATGTTGGAAATTGATTAGTATTAATATTATTGTATGTGTTAAAATCTTTGTGTTAAATCGACCTTATGTTTCTTAACGTTAAGCTCTGTGGTTGTCAATGTCTCCTAGCAAGCAAAAGTCGACTTTATGATGACATTTCTTGTCAGTCATGTAAAGTTTGTTTACTATAAAGGTCATTAAACCCGTTTACTAATTAGGGTTATAACAGGCAGTGTTTTGCACTTTATTTTAACAAGCTCTAACTTGAAAACGGTTAGGAATATTAACATGGTTCATTGGCTTAAAAGTTATAACTAGAGCTACACAAACCCCCATTTTCGTAAAAGTTCATCGTATTGTTCCACCCGGTATAAATAGATTAAGGGAAAATTAATACCAAACCGTAAAGTAAGCTGCCCCTTTATGCTATGAAAATCAAACCTCAAAGTTTTTCTTTAAAACAAGTTGCCGTTGATAGTAAGTGGCTACCATAGCTTATGCAACACCGGAGATATCACATGCGCGACATGCGCGTCGCCAAATCCTTTTATATAAAGGACAATTCACTGTGTTAACGGCTAAAGGGACAAGAAGGTAAGGTTCGTCGACACTATGCATCCTCTTTGAGCTCTCTGGCAACCTTACTCACCGGCAGGAACATAACACTATGAGTAGGGCCTAGTGCTATTTGGCTGTGGTTTTCTGTAAATAGGTAGGTACTTCTCCAGTCGGGATCTGCTTCAGATTTGAGAGAGATTATTTTATCTGTGCTGTACCATACCACACTTGGGATGACATTCGCGGTGCCCGTACTTACCTTTCTTTTGAACGTAGCTTAACTAGTTTAAGGACACCCAGGTCCGTCACTCAATCAAAACATGTGTTCGTTTATGTCACAGGTCTCATACGAAAAACCAATAAAAACCTATGAGTACTTCCCGTGGACCTAGAAAGATGAAATTTGGCATTAGGCAAAATATAGCACAACTAGCACATGTAATGAAATAACCTAAAAACCGTATTAGTAACACCACACAGAGAATGCCATAATCCAAAAACAAAAATTAAAAAGCTACAGTTGACCTAGGAACATAAAAGTGTCGGTTCGGTATGCGAGTCCGATTCGCACTTGGCCGAATTTTTTCACGTAGCTAAATACGTATACTATAGGCTAGTTTAAGAAACTATGCAAATGTAAAATTGTGAAACTTTATGGATTCGTAAATTTACATAAATAACTGGAAATTGAGTTGATACAACATTCGATTAGTATTTAACAATAACTTAGGTTTCAGAATAATTATGTAAATACCTAATATCAATCAACCATGAATATCATGATATGAATGGTCGCGTTCAGAAACAAACAAACTCAATGTATTGTGTAATTTTCTGTGTTTCTTTATTTCGCTTTATTTGTTTTTATTTTAAGTTAGTTTTGTTTTCGCATTACTTGTATAACTATCGTGTTTGGGTTTTTTTTTAGTTTTAATGGTATTACTATTTCCTGCTATAATTTAATGTGTTATTTCCGTGACCTCACCCACATGTGACCCGACGGAAGACCAGTGCTGGCCCTCCAGGCTAGCACCACTCTGAGTCGGGAGCATTTCGTCACAAATGTATCGTTTAGTTTTAATCATTAAGTACATGTGTACCATATATTAGGCTTGAGTATTACGTCACGATTAAACATTTTTTCTTTCTTTCTTTCTTTTAACAGCTATAACCGAGTAAATAATTACACCTAGGTACATACTCGTATATACTCAATTGTGGTGGTCAGGTAACAAAATACAGGATGAATTGGGGTCGTCGTGGAGCAAGAGGACAAGGCATTATACTCGTACAGAACTTAAAGATGAACCTACGCTAATGGTCATTGTTTTTTTTATCACCTACTAGCCTTTTCCCGCGGCTTCGCCCGCGTACTATAAGTACTCAAAAAGGATACAATACCCATGTTGATTTTCAGACTTTGTGACCACATTTGCCCCTTTTGGGAGTTGAATTTCAAAAAACCTGAAACACGTGTTTACTCATTTATCGTTAGGAATACTCCTGTGAAGTTTCGAATAAAATAGTCTAACAAATCTTGTTTCGCCATACAAACTTTGGACCCCCATTTTACCCCCTTAGGGGGTGAATTTTGAAAAATCCTTTCTTAGTGTTCCCCTAGACCTTATAAGAAACCTATGTGCCAAATTTGAAATCTCTAGACCCAGCGGTTTGGGCTGTGCGTTGATATGTCAGTCAGTCAGTCAGTCAGTCAGTCAGTCAGTCAGTCAGTTTCTTCTTTTATATATATAGATAGATAATTGATAACTAGCTTTTGCCCGCGACTTCGATTTCGTGGGATTAACATTTGCCGTAAGGAATTAATGAATTGCCTTAGTAAAATCTCATAGCAAATATGAATTTAGCGCAAATGCTATTTTGCGTCTACAGTGAGTTCCATACAAATTTCCAATCCCCTTTTCACCCCCTCAAGGGATGATTTCCAGGATAAATCTATCATATGTCCTTCCCTGGGATTCAAACTATCTTCATACCAAATTTCATCTAGATAGGTTCAGCGGTTCAAGCATGAAGAGGTAACAGACAGACAGACAGACACACTTTCGCATGTATAATATTAGTATGGATTATTTTTTCAGATGATAAGTGGTATAACAAACATTTTTGCATACGATTTAGTCACCCTACTCGTCAAAATTTATAGAGTGACCATGATTAACTTAATTTAAGATTAATTTTACTTAAAAAAAAGTAAATTCAAATTAATTCCGTTTTGAGAAAATACTTTCTCAAAACCATACAGGATAATGCTGATCAGTTACGGAGTCAGAAAAAGAGTTTAAAAAAGTCACTTATCAATCATATCATATATTTATTATTAGGGAATCGTGATGATTATTAATTACCTATTTATTATTTGTGTAAATTTTAACAAGACATATCAAGGTTACCTTATCTGTGCCTATCAAGTTCCTACTGAGTTCTAATAAACCAAACTTTTTAACAAAAAATAAAACCGACTTCAAAAAAAACCCGCACAAAAAGATTTACAAAAAAAAACATACAAAAAAGGGTTTAGAAAAAAAACCTGCCCTAAACACTAATAAGAACAAAATAAATTTTTTCACACAAAATAATTAAGCTACGCTAATTTGAATCTGTACCTATGTTATATATTTACAACATTAACATATTAGGGCTTAACTGCAGACTGCTTTTTCATCAATAATATTTTACACGTCAAATATTATGTACCTACGCTAAATTATTATTTACCTATAAGAGATATTTACAATATTTACATAACAGTTCCGACTGCTTAGACGAAAGTATTACAATTTAACACGTATTTACATTTTTACAATCATTATTTATGTTTGGAGTCGGTGCCAGCTTGCACCCGGGGGTGAGGAGGAACAATATTAATAAGCAAGGCGCAGCATTTACGCGAGCTACGGCCACGCCCGCGCGCGCGGTTAGGGGGCAGATGCCTGGATGTTTGACCCGAACGTGGGCAGAGGCGTGAGGGCAGACGTCGTTGACGGTCGTCTCTAAATAGCGAATTTTTGTATGCGCTTATCCAAATTGCAATTGTCCTTTCTTGGTGTAGGATAGTAAAATAGTTTTTGAAATTACAGAATCAATAGTCGGTACAATAGGTACTTACCTATTTTTTAATTAATTTGTTTTAAATTTTTTGTCGTAATTTAGGTCTTTTGTTATTAAAGTATCTAATTTATTTTTTCTTAGTTTGGCTGGCACCGACTCTAAATATAAATAATGATTGTAAAAATGTAAATACGTGTTAAATTGTAATACTTTCGTCTAAGCAGTCGGAACTGTTATGTAAATATTGTAAATATCTCTTATAGGTAAATAATAATTTAGCGTAGGTACATAATATTTGACGTGTAAAATATTATTGATGAAAAAGCAGTCTGCAGTTAAGCCTTAATATGTTAATGTTGTAAATATATAACATAGGTACAGATTCAAATTAGCGTAGCTTAAATATTTTGTGTGAAAAAAATTATTTTGTTCTTATTAGTGTTTAGGGCAGGTTTTTTTTCTAAACCCTTTTTTTTGTATGTTTTTTTTTGTAAATCTTTTTGTGCGGGTTTTTTTTGAATGAATGAATGAATGAATGAATGAAATTATTTATTCACAAAGAACATATGGTAACATAAGATGTTGATGGGTTATATACAGTGCTTCCCTTAATATATTCAGTCTATGTAGACATGTGAAAGTCGTTTGAAAGCGAATTGATTAACAATATAACAACTATCAAGAAATAATTTTAAATAAAAAACAGTAATTCAATTATTAAAAAGTCCATAACATAGTTAAATTAGTGTAAAATTACAAGTCAATTATTAGTCAATTTAAATAGTTAGAAGTCAATATTATCAATTTTTACATACAAGCACAATTACAGATATGTCATTTCACATTTAAAAATTGTACGAAAAAAATTCTGTAACACTATAAAAACAATTGTCAATCAATATTTTATACAATTTCGTTTTAAACTCATTAATAGGCAATGTCCTTATTTCAACTGGTATTTTATTAAAAATTGTAATACACATGTTATTAGCGCTTTTCCTTCTAAGTGCTGAACTATTACAAGTTGGTACTGCTAACCTATAGCGTCTGTGTGACCGTGTTGTCTCCTTCTCTCTAATAAAGATAAATAGTTCTATATTGAGTTTTACAAAAACAGATATTTCATAAATATAAAGACAAGGGAAGGATAATAATTTATGTTTGATAAATAATGGTTTACAAGGAGTCAGTCTTTCTACTCCACAAAGGGTCCGGAGGCAATCTTTTTGAGCGACAAAGGCGCGATCAGAGTGAGTAGAGTTGCCCCACATAATTATACCATATCGTAAAATAGACATAATATATCCGTGATAGATTAATAAGGCTGTTTTAAACGATACAGTTAGTCTGATACGCCAGAGAGCAAAAATGAATTTGTTAAGTTTCTTACATACTATGTCTACATGTTCCTTCCAGTTGCAATGAACGTCGAGTGTCATTCCGAGAAAAACTGTACTTGTTACTTCTTCAATCTCGTGTAAATTGTGACTAACTACCACATGGTATATTTCAGATCTATACGATTTGAATAACATAAATTTGCTTTTATCTATATTAATTTGTAGGTTGTTAAGTTCTAGCCAATTGATGACATCACTAAGAGCTTTGTTTATCTCATTTTCAAAGTTGTTTAAATCTGTTCCTTTAATTACTAATGTGGTGTCGTCAGCAAATAATATACAGTCATGTTTTGTCGAGTCAGGTAAATCATTGATATAAAGAAGGAATAGAAGGGGGCCCAAGATACTACCCTGTGGGACGCCAGATTTATTTATTTTAAAACAGGAGTGAAACACAGACCGCTGATTATTAATGATCCTTTCTATTTCTGTGCATTGTTCTCGTTCATTTAAATAACTCTCAATCCAGGAGTAAGCTGGTCCGCGTATTCCGTATTTTTCTATTTTGTCGAGGAGGCGACTATGACATACCGTGTCAAATGCCTTTGACATATCGAGAAATATTACACAAACCGGAATAACTTCGTCAATGCATTCTGTTACTAGATCGTTTAGTTTGAAACAGGCTAGTGTTGTTGATTTATTTTTTCTAAACCCATTTTGTTCATGTCTTAGAACGTTGTGTTTTGTTAAAAAGTTGTCTATTCTTGTGTAATAAGCCTTCTCGTATACTTTTGATAGAACGGGAATCAGTGTTATTGGTCTATAGTTGTTAAGACTAGTTTTTTCTCCTTTTTTAAATATAGGTTTGACAATTGATTTTTTCAATCTAGTCGGGAATGTTCCTTCCTCGAATGACAAGTTGATGAGGTAAGATAAATGAAATGATAGGGGCAGCGCAACAGTTTTCAATACTTTAGTAGGTAATTTGTCATAGCCAGTTGCTTGCGTATTTCTGAGAGAAAGTATTATTTTGTAGATTTCTTGAGGAATGGTTGGTGACAAAAATATCGAATTTGGTATCGGTCTAAGCTTTTTAGGGGCAGTTACATGTATATTTTTATCTGTTTTATTACTAATGTCTATAAAAAAGTTGTTAAATTCCTCTGCTATTTTTTGTGAGTCGTATAATTCCTCTTTAGATCTACTTGTTATGTGATCAATTTCTTTATTAGTTGATTTGTTGAAGTTGTTATTTATAATATTCCAAGCAGCTCCGCATTTATTTTGAGATGATTTTATGTAATTTGTATTGCAATGTTTTTGTGAATTTATTATACATTTTTTCAGAGTACGCGAATAGGTGGTGAATTTAGACTTAGTCATTTTATTGTTTTCTTTGCGATACTGATAGTAAAGTTTTCTTTTGACAGCACAGCATTTTTTTAAAGATTTTGTGAGCCATTTATTTTTTCGGTCTCTTAGTTGGATTTTAATGACAGGGAAACAAAGATCATGAAATAACATTAATAAATCGTGAAATTTTTCAAATGCTTTCTCTATACATTTTTCTTCGTATATTTCTGAAAAACACAATTTGTATATACATTCTTGAAATTTTTTGGTGTTTTCATCATTATAATCCCGTTTTGTAACATACCAAGTGGTTTTAGGGAGTCGTATTTTGGTCTTAAATGTCAGCGTCTGAGCTGTGTCGTGATCGGATAGGCCAAGCGCATGAGTTTCACCTTTGGCGTTTTTAATATTACTGAAAATATGGTCAATGCAATTATTTTTGCGTGTAGGTGTCTTGATATGACTGTGCATGTTATAGTTATAGAGTATATTTGAGTAATCCGTAGTAATTTTATTATCTGCTAAAATATTAATATTAAGGTCTCCACATATTACTATGGTTTTTTTCTTTTTTAAACATAAAAATCTTAAAAGGTTATTTAAATGGTCATAAAATTTAATTAAGTTGCTATCGGGAGTTCTATATAAACTTACAATAATAATATTGCTATTTGCAATTTCTATCCCGCAGCATTCAAATTCTTTCTCTACAGCAAATTTTTTGATGGCAGTTAGTTCATTATAATTTGTGTTCTTTTTGACAAGTATGGCGACTCCTCCGCGCTTTTTATTTTTTCGGGAGAAAAACGAAGCAAGCTCATAATTGTCGAAATAGAGGTTTGTCTCAGAACCGGATAGTAGAAATGTTTCGGAAAAGCATAGAACAGTCGGAACGTAACCCTTGTCTTTAAGTTCGTTGAATACTATTTCTATTTCATCTCTTTTAGACAATATGCCAGCTATATTTTGGTGTAAAATACAAATATTGCTATTTAAAACATTGTTCACGAAAAAAAGTATTAGTATTAGGTGGTGGTGCCGATCTGGGTGATTCAGGTATAGATGTTGATGCAGTTGTTCCGGAGAGGTTCGGTAAGGTATTTTGTGTGGATGCTGATAATGGTTGCTTACTCGTGCTAATGTTTTCGTGTGTTTTTGGACTTGATGGTGATGGAAGTGATTTGGATGGATTGTGTTCTTCGCCGTTTATAAAGAGTTTGTTATTGCGGATAACTGCATATTTTCCTTGTTTACGTGCATTTACCAGGCATTCTCTAATCTGTTTTCTATTTTTTAGCGCTGACTCATCCATAACTTCAGAAACGGCGTATCCAGTTTTGTTGAAGCAGTACGCATTATGTAGAACATATTTTTTCATACGTTGGCTAATAAGTTCCAGAATAATAGGGCGACGGTTTCCTTTTCTTCCTATTCGTCTTACGGATTCTATGAAGCCGTTAATATTAATGTTCAGTATGTCCTTGAACATACTATCAATCCGTGGATATAGGTCAGCCTCCGTTTCGCCATAGTATTCATCGAGGCCGTACAGCACAAACTGTTTGTGACTACTCGTAGATATGGTGTTAGGTCCTTGGATTTTATTGTGTTGTGACTTTAGGTCATTTAGCTCCATTTTAATAGTCTCATTTTCGCGTTGTAGATCTTGAATTAGGACGTTTGTCGATTCAAGCTGCTTTGTTAATGACTGATGTTGCAATGATATTGTGTTATGTTTTTGTAGGAATTCGTTTTTCAATTTATCAATAGCGGTGTTAATTTCTGATTTTATGAGGTGTCGCAGGTCCTTCATAATCGTAGTGTTATTTTTTGTCAGTTTTGATTCCAGCAAGAATCCCATTTGATCAATAGTGATTAATTGATTTTGTTGTGAAGATGGTTGAGGTTCGACATACATTTCGTGTTTGTTCTGTTGCGACTCGAGCTCAAGAAGTGTATCGACTGACATGTTTGTATCGTCTAATGAAGTAGTATCGAATTGTTTTCGGACAGGTGTGTCATCATTTCTTCGTCGTGTTGTTATATTCATGCACGGCTGACAACGCCAGCCGCGCTCAAGCTGCTGTTTATTTTCATAAAAATATGAATCTGGCATGTTTACACATTTATAATGATAAATATCTTTGCACAAGACACAAGACAATATTTCTAGTTGGTTGGTAATAGGAAGGTGACATGCTGAGCAATGCATTTTTGGTTTAATTTGGTGTAATCTTTCTTGTATACTTATGATGCGCAAAAGTAGGCCTATTTTTACGGCAGATTGAATTGCAGAGGCGCGCTAATAGGGCTAATAGGCTTATCAGTAAAGGTTAGATGAAGCGCAGTGAGATATCGTTGTCTCGCTTATTCCTGAGTTTATTTACGGTCCTTCGTGCTGCTTTACGTATTCGCTGCACTTGTCACACAGTGTTTTTGTTAACGAGATGTATTTGAATGGATTTATATAGTTTATTACGGATCAGTCGATCAAAATAACACCTCACATATAGCTTGATATCTCCAGTATAATGGAAAATTGATAAAATCCCTGTAATGTTTTCTTTTCTTTTCAAAATAGTTCATTGTGTAGATCAAAACGTAACGGAACAGAGCTCATTTATAAGTTAAAATTTTGGGTATTATTCCGTCTTTTCAGTTTCACAAACATTGTCACACACATATTAGTCACTAACACAGATGTTTTAAGAACAATTAACTTTAAAACTTGCTGATAACTATTGTTTAGAATAAATTAATACAGATCCGATGTTTATGTGGCTTGTGGCGCCCTCTGTTCTCCTATACCATTTTGAAGTCGGTTTTATTTTTTGTTAAATAGTTTTTGTGATGCACGTTCACTGTTATTGTCTCTCAATGTTCATGTATTATTTAAGCGTCGCAAATGAATGTTTTTATTATTATTCTTATTTATTTATAATAAAATAAATAATTAATTAACATTAAAATAGAGAAAATTTTTAGATGTAACAAAAACTTTCAATAAAAATAATATTTTCAGAAAAAAATGTTTCTTATTGCACAAGAACAACGTAACTAAGCAACATTTTACAAAAATAGCATAAATTACATTTTACAAAAATAGTTTTCCGGCGCTACGGGAACTTGATTATAGGTACTAAGTGTAACTTACAAAAAATCTTACAATTAAAAAGGATTATGCAATATTACGAAGTGGGTATCGATCTGGTATAACACGCGCATTGAGTGCGTGGTAATCACGGTCAGGACGCCAGCACTTGTCCTTTTTGGGTATATACTCGTATCTATCTATCTACCATAGTCTTCGAAGAAAATGAAGCATTTCGTGAAATTCCCGTGTTTTGGGAATAAGGCCTCTTAACCCTCAAATTTTGTATTGAAAGGAGCTTGTCGGCTAAAATAGTATGTTTCTCCATTTGTACCTACAAGTCTAGGGTAAGGAGCAAAATAAACAGTAGGTATTCTGTTTTGTTAAAGCTACTCTTTGATTCAGTGACAACTATCAACCGCTAAACATGGCGCACAAAATTTGTTCTAGATAGCTCATCTAGTAGAATACATAATTAAAAACTACCTGCACGGACCAAACTAAGACCACTCTCAAGCAAAACAATGCTTGCCGTTTTCCAAACTTGTTACTAATTGAACAAAGGTAACTTATTACAACAAAATATCATAATATTCATAATTCTATCAGTTATGATGCTTATAACGTAGCTCCGCAACAAACCGTTGCCGTCTCGCTCCGACACATATATTATGTACATAAAATGACACAGAACACAGAACATTCAGTGACAGCTTTAGCTGCTAGCGTTTCGTATAGAAGGAGAGCTAGCCACGTCATATATGACACAATAATGAGAGCGACGAAACCCCTCTCGTTAGTTTGCTACACTATACTTACTTCTACATCCGGACATCTGGCAGCTATAAAGTGGTGGAGGTCAAAGAATGCAAATAACTTGAAGGAAACAAATCCTAGAGTGCTGGTTTTAATGCAGTATTATGAGAAATTATATAAATAATTATATAATATCATTTCCAAAACTTTCTGATGGGGGAAAGTAGTCCATAACCACGTATAATGTAATTCATAGTTTATCGCCTACTGTTTCTGTTTCCGAAATAATACGCAATGTTTTTTGTTCTAATGTTAAAATATAGGCCCTATCCTTTATACCTGAAACAACTTCGGCAGTTTTTACCTATTTTGGTGTTACTATTTTCCAGTACAAAAAATTTGCTTGTCTGTTACTCGGACCTCCACCCATTAAAAGCTGCCAGATGCCCGGATCTAGCAATGAGGGTAGTATATCAATCGTACCAGAGGGGTTTTGTTGCTCTCATTATTGTGTCATATCTGACGTGGCCAGCTCTTAGTCCAGTAGGCAGATTGCAAGCAAGATAATAGGTTCGCCACATCTTCTGTTCTTAAACCTTTTATGTATTTTTTATACGTCCAGTTCAAAAGTTACAGGGGACACAATTTTTTAGACTTTCGGGGCGATTATTTCTGACAATATTTGCTTAATCAAATAATGTTAAAAGAAACCTCAATGTTATTTCAAAGACTTATCGATTGGTGGACAGTCAGTTTCAGAGAAAAATACCCCCTGCATATAAACTTTGTAACTATAAATTTCGTATTTGGAAACAGAAAATTGGCATTTAGTTACGTGTGCGGACGCCCCCCCCCCCCCCCCATGAACATATATTTTTCATCAATTTTACTACAAAACTAAGTCGCGGCACTGTAACTACGCTTTCTGTTAAAATTACAGTACTATTTGTCTATGTTTTACGAGTAAAATGCCTGTGACACACGGACGGACAGACGGACAGCCAGACAGACGAACATGGTGAAACTATACGGGTTCCGTTTTTGCCATTTTTGCTACGGAACCCTAAAAATAAGTACTCTCGCATACATACGCAACCTCCCATATAATGTCTTCGCGTAATGCTTCAAACCAATAGTTAGCCTCGCATAAACCAGATTGAGTTACAGTCTCGCTCTCTTGCTCGTCCTACAATGTGTTGTTGTATGTTGCAGAGCGCGGCGAGTGCGCGCCGCGGCGCATGGACGACGCGTTCCTGCTCAAGTTCCTGCGCGCGCGCCGCTTCGTTGTTCGCCGAGCACACAGACACGTAATTATCTAAATCTAAAATGTTAAAAAATTCCACACACAAAGAAATAAATGACCTAATCAATATTATATGTGGGTTGCCAAAACATATATCTAAGCAAGGGAATAGAGGGGGGTGGAAAGTAAGAAAATTTACTCGTAAATCAAATGTTTCTGCAATGATTAAGTTTTCAAAAAAGCTAATTTCTCTTTAAATTTTTAGTATACTTGTAATGGCTTCAAAAATCTATGATAAAGTTCCGAAACACATAAATATTATAGGTTTTAAATAGTAGTTTATGTAACTGTTACGTAATAAGGGTCCTTAAAACATGAGTGTGGTTTTATGAAACGAGCCGCAGGTGAGTTTCATAATAAGATCACACGAGTGTTTTAAGGCCTAATTACGTACAGTTGCATACACTGCTTTATCTACACTCATATTATTTATCCAAAATGCCGTATTCGGAAACCATAGAATGGCCGCCATTGCACCGCCATGGCCAACTCTCGTGTGCCGGCGGTCGCGCGGGCGCGTGTCGGGCTGTCGGCGGATGCGCGGGAGGGTGCAGGTGTACATTATGTTATCAAAACTCATAGCACATCAATAATTGAGCATGAAAAGTTAAAATTACGTTACTGCCACGGATAAAAAGCTTATCATAGTAAAATCGGTCGTGGTAATGCTAGCCATTGCCTACCGTTTTCGAACACGTTTTAGAGAACTTACAATATGAGTGTAGATAATAGTAGTTTATGTAACTGTTACGTAATAAGGGTCCTTAAAACATGAGTGTTGTTTTATGAAACGAGCCGCAGGTGAGTTTCATACTAAGATCACACGAGTGTTTAAGGCCTAATTACGTACAGTTGCATACACTGCTTTATCTACACTCATATTATTTATCCAAAATGCCGTATTACGAAACCATAGAATGGCCGCCATTGCACCGCCATGGCCAACTCTCGTGTGCCGGCGGTCGCGCGGGCGCGTGTCGGGCTGTCGGCGGATGCGCGGGAGGGTGCAGGTGTACATTATGTTATCAAAACTCATAGCACATCAATAATTGAGCATGAAAAGTTAAAATTACGTTACTGCCACGGATAAAAAGCTTATCATAGTAAAATCGGTCGTGGTAATGCTAGCCATTGCCTACCGTTTTCGAACACGTTTTAGAGAACTTACAATATGAGTGTAGATAAAGTAAATTATTTGATTTATTAGGGATAAAACATATTATACTGTTAAGGGTTTTTATCGACTGTAATTAATGGTATAGATTGGTAAAAAATTAGAAAATAATAAGGGCGCCACTATCGCTAATATAGCAACATATTTAGTACATCATAGATATTTTGATACCCGCTACCTACCGCTCGCCCCAAAAAACTAAAATCTGTATGCCCTGTGGTCCGACATAGTGATGCAACACTATTGCTGTAAGACCTATACCTTATTCCCGTGCTTGAAAAATAAAATATTTGAGTTCGAGTTGAGATGAATTTAACATAATTGGTTGGTACCTAATCAGATTGATATTGATAATTTTTGGTTGTGTTTGCAGCTGGTCCGGTATTGCAACTTTATCGAACACTACCCGTACCTGTACAAAAATGTGGACTTCTGGGGACTGGCGAAAGTGAAGAACGCGTACGAGGCCGCCATGCTGGACCGACCCGGCATCGGGCGCGTGCTCATCACCAGGTTCGGTGAGTGGGTAGGTACTTGTTACGGCAGTGGACATCTCTCCCTGTCCACTCTCAATGCGCACGAGACGGCCCGCCGGTCCGGCCGGACATCGGGTGACTGCTCATCACCAGGTTTGGTGAGTGGGTAGGTACTTGTTACGGCAATGGACATCTCTCCCTGTCCACTCTCAATGCGTACGAGACGGCCCGGCGGTCCGGCCGGACGTCGGGTGCCTCCTCATCACCAGGTTCGGTGAGTAGGTAGGTACTTGTTACGGCAGTGGACATCTCTCCCTGTCCACTCTCAATGCGTACGAGACGGCCCGGCGGTCCGGCCGGACGTCGGGTGCCTCCTCATCACCAGGTTCGGTGAGTGGGTAGGTACTTGTTACGGCAATGGACATCTCTCCCGGTTCACTCTCAATGCGTACGAGACGGCCCGCCGGTCCGGCCGGACGTGGGGTGCCTCCTCATCCCCAGGTTCGGTGAGTAGGTAGGTACTTGTTACGACAGTGGACATCTCTCCCTGTCCACTCTCAATGCGCACGAGACGGCGCTAGATATCGTCGTTACATAGGGTCGAACGGTTGGAGTATTTGGGTAATTTGTGTTGTAAGGAAAATGTATGCAATCGATTTTCTCACTAGGTGGCAGCACCGTGGTGACAAGTCTAGCTGTCGTAATCCATCAATCATATTTTTTATACCTGGATTTTGACAGCTGTTGTCAAAAAACCTCTCGTCACAGTGCCGCCACCTGGTGAAGAAATTCAAGAAATCGATTGTAGAAACCGTCAATGTATATTATTTTGTTATTCCAGGAACATGGGATCCCGACGAATTCCCCGTGGAAGACCTGGTGCGGGCCAGCCTGGTGATGATGGAGACGGGGCTGCGCACACCAAAGATGCAGGTGCTGGGCGGCACCGTCATCTTTGACCTAGAGGGCATTACCATGAAACACGTCGCCACGCTCACGCCCACCGTCGCGTACCAGATCGTCTGCCTGACAGGGGTAAGCAAGCTCATTTCAATCTTTATGACTCTCACACATTATGGTGAGACTTGTATTTGGATGCTGATAAGCAATAATGTGTCAACCCACACAAATACAAACAATTAGATTTAAATGCGATTTTGTAGCTTGTTTCCCTACTTATCTACGTTTTGCAAAAATTACCAAATTGATTTGAGGTATATAAATATTAAAAAAAACCGGCCAAGTGCGAGTCGGACTCGCGCACCGAGGGTTCCGTACAAACCTATAACAAGCAAAAGTTGTAGTATGTATATTACTAATTTCAATTTAATACCTCTACGCGTTTACGAGGAAAAAGGTAGTAAGTTTAAAATTTGAAAAAATATTTTTTGTATGACTTTACTAAAAATGTCTACTTTTCGTTATTTTTCCTTTGTCTGTGCTATATGAAGTTTCTTCGTGCCAAGTTTCAAGTTTCTGAGTTTACGGGAAGTACCCTTTAGGTTTTGCGTTTCTTGCGAGTACTCAGTTTCAAAATATGCGACTTAAATTGCTATTTATTTTGATTGCGTTGACATAAAAGTTTGGTTTTGCTACATCTGAAAGGTCCTATAGCCCTGAGTATTTGACATGAGTTTCAATTTAATACCTCCACGTGTTTACGAGGAAAAAGGTAGTAAGTTTAAAATTTAAAAAATATATTTTTTTGTATGACGTTACTAAAAATGTCTACTTTTTGTAATTTTTCCATTGTCTATGCTATATGACGTTGCTTCGTGCCAAATTTAAAGTTTCTGAGTTCACGGGAAGTACCCCGTAGGTTTTGCGAGCGCCGAAAAACTCTAAAATTTGCAGCATAAACGACTGTTCTTTTGATTGCGTTGGTTTTTAAGTTTGATTTTTTCACAGCTCCAAGGGACAATAGACTTGAGTATTTGATATAAATTTCCGCTTGATACCTCCACGCGTTCCTGAGAAAAATGGTCTTGACAGACAGACAGACAACAAAGTGATCCTATAAGAGTTCCGTTTTTTCCTTTCGAGGTACGGAACCCTAAAAATCAATAAATCAAGTTAACACAAATCCCATATCACGTGATTCGTGTTTTTCAATAATGAGTTAAGTTCCTTCTCTCTAAGGTTATGGAGCGCATAATCAATGCAAAGCTCCTGGGATACCTAGAAGAGCACGACCTGGTCAGTGATCGCCAGTATGGCTTTCGCCACGGTCGCTCGTCTGGTGACCTTCTAGTGTATCTCACTCACCGCTGGGCTTCAGCCATAGAGAGTCAGGGAGAGGCCTTGGCAGTCAGCCTTGATATAGCTAAGGCGTTCGATCGGGTCTGGCATCGAGGTCTTCTGTCGAAGTTGCCAGCTTACGGCCTGCCCGAGGGATTGTGCAGATGGGTTGCCAGCTTTTTGTCCGGCAGGAGCATACGAGCCGTAGTCGACGGAAGTTGCTCCGAAAGCATGGGCATTAACGCTGGTGTCCCGCAAGGCTCCGTGCTATCCCCAACGCTGTTTTTGCTGCATATCAATGATATGTTGTCTATCGGCGACATTCATTGTTATGCGGACGACAGTACTGGGGATGCTTGTTACACGGGCCGTGCCAATATCCCTCGATCCGTTGTGGTAGAGAGTCGTGAAAAACTTGTGTCCGATATCGAGAATACTCTTTCTGGAGTCTCGGTGTGGGGTCAGGACAACTTAGTCAGATTCAACCCCACAAAGACACAAGTTTGCGCGTTCACCGCTAAGAAAA
Source organism: Pammene aurita (assembly GCA_947086415.1). Lineage (NCBI taxonomy): Eukaryota > Metazoa > Arthropoda > Insecta > Lepidoptera > Tortricidae > Pammene > Pammene aurita. Next base: position 123,312 of record OX352305.1, on the reverse strand, counting down.
CCCCATTTACTGTGGCCCCTCAGTTCCAAGGCACAACCCTTACAATGTCAGGGAGTATTGGGATCCTCGGTGTGGACATTTCCAGTGACGTCCAATTCCGTAGTCACCTTGAAGCGAAGGCCAAGCTGGCATCCAAAAAGCTCGGTGTGCTCAATAGAGCGAGGCGATACTTCACTCCGGGGCAGAGACTGCTCCTATACAAGTCGCAAGTCAGACCCCACATGGAGTACTGTTGTCACCTTTGGGCGGGAGCACCTGGATACCAGCTTGGGCCCTTTGACTCGGTGCAAAGGCGCGCTGTGCGGATCGTCGACGATCCCAAACTCACGAGCGATATTGAACCTTTGAGTCTTAGGAGGGACTTTGCCTCCTTATGCGTGTTCTATCGCTTGTACAATGGGTTGTGCTCTGAAGAACTGTTTGATATGATGCCCACGGCAGCTTTTTATCACCGCACCGCTCGCCGCCGGCAGGGTGTTCATCCCCACACCCTGGAGCCCAATGGGTCGCGCACAGTACGATTTAAGAGGAATTTCCTCCCACGAACGCTGCGGCTGTAGAATGAACTCCCTGCTGAGGTTTTCCCAGTGGGCTACAGTATGAGGTTCTTCAAAAAAGGAGTGTATAGGTTCCTAAAGGGTAGGCAACGCGCATGTAAATCCTCTGGGGTTGCAGGCGTCCATAGGCTACGGTACCTGCTTACCACCAGGCGGGCCGTATGCTTGTTTGCCACCGTCGTGGTATAAAAAAAAAAAAGTTCCATAACTTGTTTTGAAAACGTGAAACGTTCTTTTATAATTTCAAGATAGTTTCAAGTACCTTAAGGGGCTGACAACAGCTAAATTCCCTATCTTTTTCAGCGCGAGTGAAAGAGAAACACTTTGTTACGATTAGTGTGGGACCTCATTGCAAATTTTGCAAAATGATGAATTAAAAAAAACTTCTCATTCATTGAGAAATATAAAACAACAAAGTTTTTAGTATTAGTGTGGTGGAATCTTATCCTTAGTTACAGACGTATAAGTCAAGAAACTAAATAAATACAACTGTTTAAAGCTAATTTTAAGATGTAACTTTGGAATTATTTTCTATCGAGCGGATTTCATCCAATCGTGTATCGGAATTAACGAAAATCTTCCAAATATAACGAACATTAACATATTTTTTTTTTTAATTCCTCAAAACAAGTAGTTATAGCTAAAAAACTGTTTGAGTAAAGTCAATTTGAAGGTCATCGGGTGTTGTCAGCCTCTTAACACACTATTGCGATAGTGACTTTTTGCTGAAATTTTATCGTGTTAACTCATTTAGATTTTTTTAAATGCAAGTAAAGGGTTCTCATTAATCTTTAATAAATTCGAATGGTTAAAATTAGACAATGTTGTACTTACGTTATTATTACAACAAGAAAAAGCAACGTTATTTACGAGTTAAGGCACTTGATTGATTTTTACAGAATATAGTTTAATGCATAAAAAGATTTAATCGAAAAAGAGAACATTGACACGTTATATTTTTTGGTATAAATGAGACCTTTTACAATTAAACAAAACAGTGTTCAGTGCCATGACGCATATTTAGAGAATTTTAATGCTCTAAATTATTTAGCAGTAAAGTAAACGGTGAATATTGCCGTTAACTGATGTCCTTTTGAAAAATTATACAATCAAATAAGTACTTTTTAAACATGTTTCAGGTAATTAACAATAGTTAATCTATTTTATTCCTACTTTTTAGAACAAAGTAAGTCCAAACCTTAACTTTTAGGTGCCATTTTATCAAAATAGTGCTAATGTGCGTTAAAACATTATTGCTTATCAGCGTCCATTTATAATTTCAGTTTTCCGATCTTTTCTTTGACTTTCCTGGTGTACTTTTGCCCAGAAGGTCGATATTTTTTTTTACTGTAACCACAACTTGGGAAGAGCCAAAAATCGTTTATAACCATTTTTCTTCTTACATTTAGATAGCTATCTTATGTAAACTTATTTTTGTGTCCAGTAATTCTTCCGAGTTCCGCCTTTTCGTAGATCTCGTTTTCATTACTTTGTATTAATATTTGCATTGAACGATTTTTCCCTCGCAGATTTATCACCGGTATCTGAATACCTACTTCATTTCGTTTCCAGTACGCGTTGCCGGGCATCATGCACGGCTGCCACATCATCAACTACAACTGGCTGCTCAACACCTTCTTCTTCCTCTTCAAGCGCTTCATCAGCAGGAAGGCGTGGGCTAGAATCCACTTCCACGGCAGTGACCTGGAGTCCCTGCACCGACACATTCCGCGCGAGTGCCTCCCGCCCCGCTACGGCGGCACCTGCAGGCTGCACTCTGACTTCGAGACGGGGCTCAAAGGAATCAAAAAGTACAGGGACGAGACGTTTGATAAGGAGATGAAGGAATTTGGTTTTTTGATGAAATAGTAATATTGTACTGTGTTTAGTATTGTCCTGGTGGTTAATATGCAGGTCCGTAAGTATGGTTTGCAAAACTCCTCGATACGTCGCATGTGAGTGTTCAACAGCAATACTTATAAATCAGAACGCCCGGTATCAGTATCATTACAACCATGTAACAAGTCTTCAAGCAATTTTGATTACCTCTATTTAACTTCCAATTAAATATCTAAGTATTCATTATCTACTACGCAAGACTATTTTACTTATTAGCATTAGCATAACTTAAAGCCTATAAATTAACTTTAAACAAAAATGTACGTGCACGTTAGATTCACATATGTCCCTCCCTACAGCGATGTCAATAGGCATAGGGTCTATCGCGCAGGGGACAGGCTCAAAGACCCCCTGCCCCCTGCGTCTCCATAGTTAGGAGCACATTACGTGGACGGAGCACGTCGCTGTGAGCACATTTGACCGTACTTATGCAGAAAGCGGCCAGTGCCATTTTTTATTAAAATTCAGTGCATATGTAGATCTAAATGTTATTTAAATTCGTCGACTTCTGTAAGCATTTTTAATGAGTGTAATAAAATACCCTATTGGCTCACAATGAAACATTTGTCATGGGTATATAATGAAACGTGTTTCATATTTCAAAGTGTTCTGTGTGGTTTTATTCTATGCCAGGGTGTCGAATGGCTTAGATTCTTTACGGAATAGTACCTAAATTTCTCTTATTAAAACAATTTCTCATTGATTATTTACACCGGATGGTTTTTTCGGAAGATCAGTGCTGGCTAACGCTAGCAACATGCTGAGAAGAGATAATTTCGGGACACTTATCTGACTCTACAATTATCTGTTATTTATTTGTTATTTATGTAATGTCACGAATAAAGGTATTTCTATTCCTATTATACTCTTATTTTTTGTTTCCCGCCCTTGTACTTCATAAAATTGTCAACTTACTAACGCAGGTAACATTGTTTCAATGTCGATTATCCGTGTATTTTTTTTGTAAACAATGAAACGGAATTGTGAAAGTTCAGGTGTTTCACTAAATAAATACATATACGGAGACACAATGAAACAAAGCTCCTTTTTAGGGTTCCGTAGCCATAATGGCAAAAACGGAACCCTTATAGTTTCGTCATTTCCGTCTGTCCGTCCGTCCGTCCGTCCGTCCGTCCGTCCGTATATCTGAACCATTTTACTCGGAAACTAGGAGACTTATCTTTATCAAATTTGAACATAAAGTGTAAAAACATAAAAACAAAAAAAAACATTAAAACGTTCCAATTAAAATGTCGCTTACACTTTTTAGTAACTCAGTGTTGAGGGCACAAAATATAAAATCAAATACGATCCTTTTTGTATATTGTCTGTTTAATTGTTTGTTTTGTATGTATATCCTATCATTTATTTAATTGGCTCTGCTTTTATTTTTAATTTTTTACTTAATATTTTTATTTTTATTTTTCTGGATATCCTTTCTTCTGTATGTTTGTTTATGTTTGTTCTGTAATCGTTCAATGACGTATGTGTCGGCACTCTATTTAGTCATAGTTTAGTTTAGTTTTAGCTTATAAGTCAGGTCCCCACTGAAAACCAGCGCCAAGGTTTAAATTACCGCGGCATCATGCTGAGTGGGGATCCTATTTGACGTCTTTGTACTGTTTATTACTTGCTTTGTTTTTTGTGTGTATTTGTGGCGTTAAATAAATGTATTTTCTTTCTTTCTTTCTATTTTTTGTGCCACTACTTAGTTCTGTACTAAAATTGCTGAAAAAAAAATTTAAGAGGGGGCACTCTGTACATGTAACTAATAGTAAAAAAAATCTACCAAATATTAACATGATGCATATCACTCGATAGATCTTTAAAAATAACATTGAGATTTCTTTAAACATTTTTGATTAATTAGATAATTTTAGAAATAATTCAATTTTTTTTTTTTTTTTTTTTTTTTCAAATTCAAATTTATTTATTGCATGAAAATTAACACTGACAGTTATACCTTACGTGCTAATCTGTATTTATACTTATGTTCTAACATGCTCTTTATACAATTATACATCTAGCATCTAGGTAATTGCGCCCATAGGTGCAATGAGTATATATATATATATATACATTATTCACAGGCAAATAAAAATTAAATACTGGCATTAAATATAGTTGAATTCAGAAATTATAATGGTGTCAATGAGTTGTAAAACAATAACATGAATGCCGCTACTACAGTTATATTATTATATTATGTCAATGATTTATAAAAGTAACTTATTAATGTCACTACTTCCACCTTCATCAAGGATAAGTACAAAATAATTAATAATTGGATAAAGTCACAGGTTTACAGCAATATATCAAGAATACAAAATAATTAGATAAAGTCAAGGTTTACAGCAATAATCAAGAATACAAAATAATTAGATATTAATAAAGTCACAAGTTTAAAGTTATACAGTTCCATTTGGGTATAGTCAAATAAAAAGATAAAGGTAATCAATAAAATGGTCAACTTATTCTATAGGTCAAGTAGTGGTTTTGTTTATATTATTACATGTCTTAAATATATTATTGCGCATATTAGGTAATAGAGCTAGGGGTAACGATGGTTTCAATGTAGCGATTTGATGCAGCTAGAAACTTAGCTTCCGCCGTTGAAAAGATGTCTAGTTCGCTGTCACTATCCAGAATGTTGTTAAGCAACGTCAAAGCCTGGTGGAGAGGGGATATGGCAAGCAGGCTCGGCCGGCCTGGAGGCACGGCAAAGAGACCACGATTGCGGGTCCTAAGCTGTCTCGCGTAGGAACAGGGGACACGTATTGGTATTTGTAATAATAATGGAGGATTTGCTAATTGTCCTCGAACTAGGCGAACAAAATATTTTATTAGGTACATACTTCTGCGTGACTCCAAGGAAGTATAATCTACCATACCTAAAATGAATAGTGTGGGATAGAGAAAAGGATAAAAGCCGTAGAGTTTTTTATACAGGAATCTAATGAACGTTTTTTGTACTTTCTCAATTAGACAGGTGTAGAGTTTTTCATGAGGACTCCATATAGCAGCATTTGTTTCTAGCTTACTCCTAACGAATGCATTATAAAGGGTAGTCATAGTATGCTTATTACTAAATAGTTTCGCTTGACGCAAGACGAATCCGAGGCATTTTCGGGCCTGCTTACAGGTTTGCGTAATGTGCTGATTAAATGTTATCTGAGTATCAAACCACGTTCCCAGATCCTTGATTTCATTGGCACGTTTTAACGGTTTGCCACTTATACAGTAGGGATGGGTAATAGGATGCTGAGCACGCGTGTATGTAATAACCATGCATTTTTCATTATTAAGGGACAGGCTATTATCACGTGCCCATGCGGTAACGCTATCTATGTCACGTTGCAATAAGAAAAGGTCTTCGTTTCTATTAATTGGCATAGCTAGTTTGAGATCATCCGCAAAAAGGAGGCACGACGAATGATTAAGTGCTACCGGTAAGTCATTTACGAGGATTAAGAACAGAAGGGGCCCGAGACTGCTTCCCTGCCCGATTCCCGATGTTACCAAAAATGGAGCAGATCGCGCACCTTCGTATTGGACATATTGGTATCACTCCGAGAGTAAAAAAAGTTGTGTCACAGTCACAGGGGGAGCCCCCGTAACTTTTGAACAGTAAGTCCAAAAATTATGGAAAAATTCAAGAAGATACATCTTTGAATATTATTTCCATGAAAATTATTTTGAACATTATCGGTTTAGACGTTTTTGAAATATCTGCACAAAACTACGTAAATAGGCAGAGACCTTGCAATATTAATTTTTTCGATAGCCTGTACGGAACCCTCCATTATGCGTGGTCCGACACGCACTTGGCCGGTTTTTTATTTAAAAATACTTTCATTTTTTGTGCAACAAATGTGACAGTAAAGTCAATCTTTTTCACTTCTCATGCTCAAAAAGTATGTCATATTATGCTTACTAAGGCGGACAAAAATAGTACATTTAGCCTCTAGGGCTAATACGTATACATATTTATGATTTACAATTTAGGTTAGGTTAGGTTAGGTTTTTTTTTTTCGCGGTGAGGGAGGAAATACTCATGTATACGGCCAGGCCCGTACGTGACCGCATGCTCGACTCAACTGGGAATGGGACCCAGTCGCCTACGGACTAAAACCTCCCCCATTCGTGTTGAGTGTTTTTGGTATGTATGGGTGTGCAAGTTGAGTGTAGTTGGCGCCTCACGAAAGTATCAGTGAGTGCGGGCGGCCGCCCGGCCGATGCCCTCCAGTGTGTTGATGTGATTGTTGTAGGTGTGGGATTATTATTTATTTGGGTTTATTTAGGTTGATAGTGTAAAATAGAAAGATAGTAGGACAGGAAAAGAATATAATAAAATAAGTTATAGTTATATCGACAGATAGACGAGGTAGTGAGGAGGAGAAAAAATATATGTAAGAGAGAAATCATCATGGAACATGACGATAGTTATACGCCATAATTGACTCTTCCCCTTATCTTTACTGCCATTAGTATGTTGCGGGGGCAGTCTGCAGAGGTGGCGCTATGCTCGGTGTTGTTGTGAAGATTATTTTTATTAGTGTGGGAATTGCAGTTGTAGCATTTGAGTGCATTTAAGTCGTTCTTAACTGGGCAATGTTTGTAGTCGTGCCCAGTAGTTGCGCAGTGAGAGCAATTTGTATTGTTATTTGGGCAGTGTTTCCGGATGTGTCCTAATGTGAGGCATTTATAGCACTGCAGGACTGGTAGGTGCTTGCCCGCATGCACTTTCTGGTGGTCTACATTTACTTTATTAATTTTCATAATAGTCTTAAAGACTTCAGGTGTTGTCATGAATATTGCATTATATAATTTTGGGTTCCGGTTATCTTTTAAGAAATGCAAAGTGAAGTCTCGTTTATGTTTGATGGCTGCTTTGATATCTGGGTTTTGTCTAGTAATGACATCTGCCAGCTGGTGCGATTTGACGTCATTGGACACCCCCTTAAGGATGACCATAGGTGAAAGTGATTTGGAGGTTTCGGCTCTGACCTCACGATTGTTGTCGTTGGTCATGGAGATCGCCTTGTCGCGCTGCTCCTGTGTGTCGAACTCAATACGCACCTTGTTATTGGACACGTATTTTGTATTGGCTGGAGCAAAGGTGGTATTCCTGAAAGTGACACTTCTCTTCCGTCTCTCCAGGGTCTCGACAGGGCTGTTGACGGCTCGGCTTGCGATGATGATCAGCGCAGGTTTATTTGTTAGGTTGTCAGGTTTTGGTGGTAAAGTAATGCGAGTAGGGGTAGTAATGGCTGCCGTTGTATTGCATATTCCTGCAACGGTGGCGTAGAGTCGTGTGTTACCATTTCCGCTATGCTGCGAGGTAATGCTTGCCGTTGCACTATGCTTCAGCTCTTCTTTGAGTTTTTGGAATTCGCCTTTAATGGTGTTTTGTATAAGATTGGTGATGGTGGTGGTATCTTGTTGTGTATCCGCCTGAGCGGGGATGTTTTCAGTCTCGAGTATTTTTGTTTGGGTCATAATAGATCGGGTAAACGCAGCTGGGGGAGGGCGGGAGTTATAAGCAGCGTCCAGAAGGTCACTGCTCAATTGCTCCCATTCTTTACTGAATTTATTGGCACATTCCAATATCTCTTTAGCGCTTTCAATAATTGCGCTTTTATTAAGCCTCGTCACGCTCTTGTTTTCTGTTAAATTGGCGTGTGTTCGCTCAACATGCTCTGTAATTATCGCTCTGAAATGACCACCTGTGCTTCTAGAACTGGGGCTAGCCATAAACTCGCAGCTCGCTAGTAGTCGCTCCATGTCGCAGGAGGAGAAGGAATCATTGGCACCCCTTGGTGCTGGTACCGGCGTGGACGCGAACGCCAGTCTCTTGCTGCTCTATTGGAGCCGGATGTTGCTCCCGGTAAGCATCCTGTTGCTCCTGTGACAATGACGAGCATTGTGTACGCAGCTTGCGAGGGGATGCAGGGGGTGTGCGATGCATTTTTTTAATATATGTATATACATATATTTTTTTTTAATTTAATTTTAGGAAGTCTTACAAACTGTGGATATTTTTCAAATCAAGTTTAAAGTTATTTTTTTGTACTTATTTATAAGATGCAGTTGGAAAATCCCATATAACTTGTCTAGGAAAAAAGTGTTTTTCAAAATATATTTACGTAAATTATACCCAGATTGATGACTTCTGTCAGATAAAATTTAATATCTTAAAAACTACTACACATAATATTATGAAAGTTGGCTGAAAAGAAGCTAAATATTTTCTTTATAAAACAGTAAAATTAAATTTATCAATTAATATTCCGAACTGTTAGTAATTAAAGGTCAAAGTTAAGAAATAATTGTTTGTAAGGGAAATTGCTATTTGTTTACCGCAGGCACCGCGAAAAAACTAGTTTTTAGGAAGAAAATGTATTGGGTAAATTAAATTTAAATTAAAAGTATTTAAAGGACAACGAGCTAGATTTTTGAAAGCAAGAAAATTTTACAAATATTAATAGACGACTGAGTTATGAATTTTAAAATGGTGACATTTTGAAAAATTTACAAAAGTGATTTATGTTTAAATTTTGTTGCAAAATGAATTTTAAAAATATAAAAGCTATACAGAAAATTGAACAATAGAAAGCGCGATTTTGGAGTACGAGAAGAATAGAATAATATTAGAAATTGGCTGAGTTATACCAATTTTATTAAAAATCAGGACTAAAAGTGGAATAATTACTAAACTACATAAGTAAAAGGTATTAATATAAATCTCAAAAATCGGGGCAACCGAGTTTTAACTATACTGTGAAAATTATATTTTTCGAAAGAAGTTTGTTTAAGAAATTTTTTGAAAGTTTGTAAAAGTTAGGTTGAATGACGTCGGAAGTGAACTTTTCAAATTATGGGCAAACTAATAGAAATTTGGGGTAAACTTATATAATGTAAAAGATTGAAGAAAAATTAAGTTCCCTAACGCAAAAAGAAAAATTAAGGTTGACCACACGGTTTTAAAGAAATTAAAGAAAACTAGATTTCTCGCACGTTCTGTCAGGCGCCTTGGTTTTTTATCAGGAAATTGAAAATGTTTGTATGGGAGAAGCGTGAAAATAGTTGATTTATAGATTGGGATGGGAAGAGAAAAAGAAGTTACGATTTTTATTTATCTTTTTTTTTAAAGGAAGAAAATTAGAAATTATTGAAAATTGAATATTTTGTAGATTGTTGAAGTGTTGGAAATTTGAAAAAAGTGGACCAAAAGGGTCACGGAAATAAAACTGGTGTCAACAAATAGGGCTTGATTAGTTTTATTTTGGGTAAGAATTTGGTATTTTTGGGTTGCTGTTTGGTATCTCAAAAAGAGCTTGGTTAGGTTAGGTTAGGTTTTTTTTTTTATTTCTTTCTTACTCCTCCAACATGATCGGACACTTTGTCTAGGCTGTGCTTTCATACCAGTTCTCGCTTTTGCTACTGCTCGTACTTTCGTGCTACATACTTTTCTTTCTTTCATTCATCATCTTTCTTTCTATGCAGGGTGGGATTCCCTTCTATGCTGGCTACTCTTTGTTTATTTATTTCAATCTGTACAGGGTTTTTATTAACTTTCGAACGCAGGTTTTCTTTTATTTAAATATACAATTTTTTGTGCTATTATGGGTACATGGATAGTTATCTTATATATAGTTATTACAGTGATTATCTTATAACTAGTTATACATTTATGTGTATCGGCTTTACATACAGTTTTGTTCTTGTTCTGCTTTTTTGATATACAATTTATATTTCTTAGTCTATGTTTTTTATGTTTTATTGAAATATACATTAATATATTTTTAAAACATATATTTCTATCTTGTTTTATTTCTTTTTACAACTTTACTTACTATTTCCAAACACAATTTTATAAAGTCCTCCCTTCCCAAGTAACACATCAATGCAGTATAACGGCCGTCTTACAGCATTTCTGTATGCTTTTAGCAGTTTGAGTTAGTTTTATAATAGCATTATAAACGTTTATAGGGTTGATATAGCTCTTAAATGGGCACAAATTATCCGGCTTGAGATCCTATATAGGTTAAATAATAGCATTAAAGGCGCATTATTGTTGCGCTATTAGCATTATTGTCATCATGGAAAGTGCCAAGGGCATTAAAAAAGCATGATTAAGGTTCTTGAAGTAGCCAATCGCATTAAATAAGCATTAATACGCTTTGAAGATGCCAAAAGCATTAAAGTAGCCTTAACCGATGATGCCGATTGTATTCAAGAAGCATTAGTACGGTCAAGAAAGTTGCCAATAGCCTTAAAAAAAGCATTACTACGGTCAAAGCTAATCGCATTAAAGAAGCATTATTACGGTCAATGAAGTTGCCAATCGCATTATACTAGCAATATCATTGATTATGATGATGTTGTTTGCCTTACAGAAGCATTGGACTAGCATTAAGTAGATTAAAAGAATGATTAGAGCTATTTAAGTGTTCACAGTTAGAACTTAAATACACCCTACATAATATATTTGCAAAATCAGTGAGTGACAATTTGTTTCCATTAAAACCAAGTTTATAATATTGGGTAAGTTTTTGAACCATTATTTATTTCTTTGCTATCGAATATTACTGCGCAGTGTAGTTTACTGTCAATGTCTATATATGTTTCATTGAAAATTTTCACGCGCCTTCGATATATTGTAGTTTTGATATAAAATGTTATATAAAGATATGTGTGAAATAACCAAAACAATTTTGTATCCTCAGTATATGACGAATTTTGTATAATTATCATAATAGTATTAGTTCGGCAGTATTAAATTAAAATATACCATCATTTTATAGGTCTATTAGCTTTTATAAATAGGTCCGAATTACTATTTTTAGGTTATAAAATATTTACAAAATGGTGTCGGTCTCTAATAGCCCTTAAGCCTTTAAAAATGCTAATTAATGGCGTCCAGCAGTATTAATACTCATAGATGAATAATTATTGAGCCAGAGGTCAGAGAGAAGACTTTTGATGAACAACTGTAGTGCCATTGGCTATAAAATAGGCCAATATAGGTTCACTGGCATACTAGTAGACTTAATGTAGACTGAAATAGTGCCATTACTTTGCAAATTTAGGGATCCTTGAGTAAAACAGTAACACCCATTTCACAGTAGGTATATGTAGGTACAACGTACAACTTGTTTTTTTTATCCGACCTAGTAACCGAGCCTCGCAGGGCTCTTACGCTTACAATTTTGACAAGCCGAGCCCTAAGTTACGAATCATGTTGTCCCTTCTTAACGCATAACAAGTTCTCTTTCTCACTCAGGCAAACGTATCGGATACGTCGTGTCAAATTCAATTTTTTTGACGGCGATGCACACCCTTGTGATAAGCCTGCTTTATTGTCCGGCTGTCAAAAGTGATTTTAGAAATTCTGTTGAAATATTGTGAAAATGTATTGTGACAAAGAAATGGTACTGTTGCGGGTCAAACAAGCTGATTTGATCGAAAAAGTGCCCGACTGTGTCGGCTGTGTCATGCTTTAAAGACATTAATCCCTATTCGCCCATTCCACCGTCCAAATGAAGAAAGTAACATATTTAGTGAATGTGAAGCTTTCAAAGGAAGAGAACATCGAACAGGCCAACTGTGAGTGTGCTGCCGGCAGTGGTATTGAAGCTCATTGCAAGCATGTGTCTGTTATTATATGCAGTAGAAGATATGTACAGAACAAAGACTATAATTGTGCATCAAGTGTCGACAAAAATTTTTAGATCGCTGGGCAATCAACTATGCCCATTCTCCAGACAATCAAACCAGCTAATCCTTATGCCATCGAGTGGGATCCTAGCCATTACGGTCATCAAAATGATAAAGAAGTGTTGCTAGAGAGATTAATGCTGAAAAATGTGACACAAGATCAAATTGCAAATATATATAACTTGCTACAAAGGTGCAGGACAAGTTCCAAGAGTGGCACAACCTCCGTTCTTGCAGGCTTACTGCTAGCATTTTTCATTTAGCTTGCGACGGTAACACAGGTAAGAATCAATTCCAGTCCAAGACCTATTTGTAGTATTTTTTTTTCAACCACGATGATTGCTTAATTAATTAAAAATATTTCAATTGGTGGCATTCTATAAAATCATTTAAAACAGGAAATTATAGGAATTACGATTTCATAAGGCCATAACGTAGAATTGTTGTTTTGTAATAGTCATCTGATGTAAAATGCATGGAACATAACAAAATTGCTAAAATTGTATATGTAAATGGCGACCGGGCGAGCATACCTTATATGGCCGGCGCCTTGAATGCATGGTCGGCTCTCAATCCTGGAACGTCCTTACCGGAGAACCCACAAGTCCAGCGCACTTGGGATGACACAGGTTCCAAAGCTACAGTAGAAGGCCTTATTGCAAACGCAGTAGGAGTGAACCGTGCAAGGCTTCTGGCAGTATCGCGGTCAGAATCGGGGGCATGGCTGCACGCGCTACCTTCACCTCAATTGGGCACTTTGCTCGACGGCAGCTCACTGCGCGTGGCCGTGGCTCTCCGCCTGGGCTGCGAGGTATGCCAACCTCACAAATGCATTTGCGGAGCCACGGTGGGGGCTGACGGCCATCACGCACTGAGTTGCCGCCGATGCACTGGCAGGCATCCACGTCACCATGCCCTCAACGACACTATACAGAGGGCGCTTAGGTCGGCTGGTGTGCCTTCGATGCTTGAGCCGCCAGGTCTTAGCCGCACAGATGGCAAAAGGCCTGACGGCTTGACATTAGTGCCATGGGAGAGGGGGCGGTGTTTGGTGTGGGATGCTACATGTGTCAGCACCTTCGCCGCCTCTCACATCAGCCGTACCTCACGCGCGGCCGGAGCAGCTGCTGAGACACAAGCGGCCTTAAAGCGGCAAAAATACGCCCTGTTAGGGTCAGGCTACATCTTCGTCCCCTGGGAGTGGAAACTGCGGGCTGCTGGGGGGATGACTCAAAACGTTTCATTCGCGAATTGGGTCGTCGATTCCGGCAAAAGGGCGAGGACCCTCGCTCCGAGTCGTTCCTGGTACAAAAGCTGTCCATAATAATCCAACGTGGTAATGCCGCAAGTGTTATGGGCACCTTCGCGCCGGGAGCGATTATTGGGAGCGAGCTGTTTGTGTAAATTTTTGTAAAGTTTAAATTTTGTTAATAATATTCGTTATTTCTATTCATAATTTGTATAAATAAATATTATTTACTAACAAATATAATGTCATAAAGGAAAGTTTTATGAAGATGAAACATATACATTCAAAATGATATATAATTTAAAATTATATATAATTCAAAATGATTTGTGAAATTGTAATAAAGGGCTACCGAGCTTAATAGGTCGACTCTGTACTATTTGTAGTTGAAACGCAGTTTAAACAAAATCATTGAATTGGTAATGAAATTAGACATATCACTACTACCACTAAATGCCATTTACGAACATGTTATGCAAACTCCCAAAGCTGCACACCATTTACGAGCTTTGATGAAAAAATGATATAGTAAACGGCACACCTTCCTTTTTTTAAATTAAATTGTTGTTTCAGTGTCTCTTGGTGACTCGATACTTCAAAAGTGAAAGATACTATAATGGACTCTAAGAAATCAGAATTGATTCAAAAGGTAATCAAGTATTGTGAAATGGAGGATAAAGCAGAGCTATCTGGATCGACAAAAAAAACATTTACAGATAAGTCAGTGCAAGTGAATGCTTCAGAGATTATAGACAATCTGGTTTACACAAGAGAAATTGCAAAGCATGACAACATAGTTATTTCTGGCGATGTAGGTCTTTTACCAGATTTGAAATTTGGTGACGATGAACCAGATCCTAGCAATAAATATTTTGCTCAACTAGTGGCATTTGAATTAGACCGAGTACCAGACGAAAACCGTTCTGAATTATATGCAAGCATCATACAAATAATACGAACATTCAGAGGCGAAGAATGTCTGAGTGAAATGGACTTACCCAACCAAGAAGCTTAAGTAGGTATTCGTGGAGATTTTTGACAAGAACCCCGTAATAGTGAAGTGTTTAAAACAAATAGATAAATGTTATTCGTGTTATTACTATAATTACCAAATCATAAAAAAAAATTGGTTTAATCAATAATTTAGAAGTTCTTTCTATGTTATACTTATACGTGTTATTACAATGTGTGTTTATTTATTTAATTACAGTGGCGACAAGAGGCAACACATTTCTATGCTGTGTCCAAATGAAAGGAAATATATTGGTTCCCCCTCCCCTATAAACGGCGTGTAGGTCGTATAAGGAGGCTTATATGACAGTTACAACACGTTACGACTACTTGAGTTGTGATAGCACGACATTTATCACAAAGACAAACGTTTCTATTAAAATAAATCATTCTCAAATATTCACCCAACAACTGATAGTTGCTCTCGCTCACTCCTACTTGACTGCTCGTCTAACTCACCTGCCGTTATTAGTAGACATGCGCGAAACAGTGCTTCAAAAAGTAATGCTATTTCACATAATTTTTCCATAACGTAATTTTACACTGAGATAACACATCATTTGAAACATCACCCGAACCACCCCGAACGTCCCAACATAGTCGATGACGATACGCAGCAACACGTAACGCGCGTGATGACAAACATCACAGTTATTACGTACATTTTTACATTTTCGAAGTTTTTTCTGTGCATGTAACACGAGACTCAATTTTTTTTAAGTTACTTTAATAAATGTATTCTTAATCTAAAACAGACATATACCTTTAATGAAATCCTTCTTATCTCTATATATAAACGTAAAAGTCCTGACTGACTGACTGACTCACTTAAATCAACGCCCAGCCCGAACCGTTGGACCTAGAGAGCTGAATTTTTCACAATAGGTAGTTTTTATAACGTTAGTATATACTAAGAAGGGGTTTTTCAAAATTCATCCCCTAAGGGGGTAAAAAGGGGATTGAAAGTTTGTATATATATGTTTAAAATTTTAAGTTAGAGATTTGAAACTTCGTACGTTTACTAATAATAAAAAAAACAATAAATGTAATTTCAGCGTTTTTTAACATTCAATCTCTAACAGGGTAAAAAAGGGTTGAAAGTTTGTATAGAGATTTTTTTTGTGACAGACTTGAAAGTTCGTTTGTAAGCTACTTACTTCAAGGCAAAAAAACTGATTTCAGCGTTTTTCAAAATTCCACCCCAGAGGGGTTGAAACGAGGTTGAAAAGTTTGTGTTAAAGAAAGGCCGTAACTACTGAAGCTAGAAAGTTATAATTTGCAGGACGAGTTAAATTTACAATTTGTACAACGAATAAGAAGCGATTTTGAAAAATTCAACCCCTAAGGGGGTAAAAGTTTGTATCGGTGGGGTTTAAAATTTGGAGTTAGAGATTTGAAACTTCGTACGTTTACTAATAATAAACGCAATTTCAGCGTTTTTCAAAATTAAACCTAGAACGGGGCTTAAAAGGGGTTGAAAGTTTGTATAGAGATTTAAAATTTTTTTGGTTTGAGATTTACTAGGAATTATTGTTCCTATTTCCATTCCATTTCCATGTTTCAGAGTGAGGTCTTACAATAGTTTGGTCATCGTAGCGCCAAATAAAACCACCACAATATAGTACACAAAGAAGTTACGCAAATAATAGGGTACATTTACGTAATTATTTGCATATTAACACTTATTGTAACTGAAACTATGTCTACATTACCCGTTATTAAAATAGCTATAAGTATAAATAGATTAAAAAGATGGTTCGGGGATTAACAAAAGTTAGTTAAGAAGATAATAATAATAATAATCACCTTCTGTACATGGACGATCTCAAATTATTTGCACCAAATAACCGAGACTTGTTGGAGCTACTGAATACCACTGAAGTCTTCAGTAGTTCCATCAAGATGGAGTTTGGTGTTGATAAATGTGCGGTTATGCATGTACAGCGGGGGAAAGTAGTAAATTCACAAATTTACAGCTTTCTGATACCATGACGTTCAGATCTATCTCTGAATCAGAAACCTACAAATACCTTGGTATGTCACAGTCATTGGGTATTGAGGATGCGGGTATTAAACAGGCGTTGAAGGAGCGCTTCTTCGGTCGGCTGACAAAAGTACTCAATAGTCTTTTGTCAGGTGGCAACAAGGTGCGCGCCTTCAACGCCTGGGTGATGCCCCTACTCACATACTCCTTTGGTATACTAAGGTGGACACAGACCGAGCTGGATGCCCTAGATCGGAGGGTCCGTCTATTGCTCACCACACACCGTATGCTTCACCCACGCTCGTCTGTTATGAGATTGTACACCCCACGGAAGTGTGGAGGTCGCGGCTTTTTAAACGCCAAAAACCTCCACAACCGTGAGGTGTTTAATCTCAGGAATTATTTCCTCGACCTAGAGACCTAGAGAGACTTCGCTACGGGGTTGTGGTTGGATCAGGGGTCAGATTCAGATGGCGGTTATCCTGGACACGGCGCGCATAGTCCGAAGGTTCCTCTCTCTGCGGCCCTGACCACCGGCAGCCTGGGCCTTGCTCCGTTGCCGGCGGCACCCTAGGATAGGGTTTCATATTTATATTTTATTTTTATAATAATATTGTAAAAAACCTAATCCTAAGAAGGAAAATAAATAAGGAAATAATAATAATAATACATTTATTCACGAAACAAAAAAATTGGATATGAAACTCTGTATGAGGAACCGTATTATACGCGGACGAAGTCGCGGGCGGAAAGCTAGTTAGTCATATGTGTGCTCGAATAAATATCATAAGATAACGGAACAAACACTATCATCATGTATTTAAAACACACAAAAACTCAACCTGAACCCAATTTTTGGAAAGTTAAAGTTTAGTGATTTACTGTAATAAATTATAGATAGGGTACCACTTTGTCGATGTACTAAAGTTTAGTAACTCGTTAGTGAAATATTCTTTTTAAATGCATTATTGTCATTTCAGGCATGTTACAAAACATTATTTTAAATAAATAATAGCGGATTATTACTTTTATAGTTCGTTTGTTCGTTATTTACGTTTTTGATTGTGTCGTGATTTTTTTTACTTAAAATATGGGTACCACTTTGTCGCTTACATGATCCGGAGTCTCCAAAAAAATTAAATTGTTAAAAATCTAATTGTAAACGTTACTGTTATGCATAGACATAAACAAAAAGGAAGATGAGTGACGTTCATAATAAACAAAACTAAAATGCGGTCCTGCACCTACACACTTGTAAAATGCTACACACCGCTATAATGTATGTGCATCATTGGCAAAAGAGATAAACCTATATAGTTAACACGGGTATGCAAGGGAGACCTCCATATCTTGCGCATTGCACAAAGTGTGACTGGGAGACTGCCACACGACTAATTCAATATAGGTGCCGGAACCTATATTTGATGGCACAGAATCGAGCGCCTGGTACCATATCTCCCTTTTTGTATAAATCAATGCTGTTATGCCGGAGTAGTTTGTTATTATGTTTTAAATGTATATTGAACCAAAATTAAACGAAAACAGTAATGTTGGGTCACTATCGATAAATTTCGATATTGATAAGTTTTGTCACTAACAGTCGGTAACTAGAATCGAAAAAGTGGTACCCTCCACAAAAATCGTACTAAAACTACTAATATATGACCAATTAAAAGGATCGAATTAAACGTTTATGTCTGACCTGGATTAAGAATACATTTATTAACTTAACTTTTTTGAAATATAGAGTCACGTGTTATATGCACAGAAAAAAAACTGTGAAATTCACACTGAAATTGTATCCTTCCATTTTGATGTGCAGGTTTCTAATGAAGTACAAGGATTAAGGGTTTCTGTTATGATTTTAGTCAATTTAGTAATCCAGAAGTATGTAAAGCCTGACCAGAAATATATGATCATGCGCCATGTTGCGGAATTTCATTGGCCCAATCTGTTGTGTACCCTGCCTCTCCCTAGCCCTCCTTCAGGTCACTAAGGGCCCTACCTCTTATTACACCTCCCAACCTGACAGATTGGGCTCTACAAATTGTTATGTCTAATACCGGTTTAAACAAATCAAGATGTCACCATACCATAGAGAATAATATACTTTTTGACCATTTTGAACTGTTGCCATTGCATTTTAAAAGAGAATAACAAACAGCGAACAGCGCCTTCTTGACAGCTAGTTAGTTCGCGGTGTAAGATTTTGAATTTGAAGAGCATATTGGTATAGCACAAAATTACGGAAAAAGGTGATCATAAGCATCAGGCTTTTTTAAGCACAACTATTCCTAAATAGTGCACAAAAACACTAAATTCAGATGCTTTCCAAAATGCCAAACAATCCAGTCCTCTCATAGCGCGGTGGAATTCTTTAGGAAGTTCGTGGGCTGGTGTTCGAGAAATGTTTTCGGCATCATTTTACAAAAAAGTTTATAGTGTTCTGTACGATAAGATGATAAAAATATAGCCTTAATATGCCATGACACTGATGACAAATTATTTTCTTCAATGTGCTTGTAAATGTTCTCCTTACCGTAGCAAAATTAGTACGTGAAGTCCTTATTTACCAATACAAAATAAAAAAAGTTAAAATCATTTTAGCGGACGACAAGTTGTACTAAAATCCATTACTGTATTGTTTTTTATCTTTTAAACATTTCATTCGACCAAGAAATATCATTTCAAACAGCCAATTACTTAAGCCACATCTACACCGTCTGAACCGCAATCCCTTCAAACTATAGGAACTCAGCTGCGCTTCGTCCGGAAAAGTCACTCGTCCACGAATTTATCTTTCCCGTCCTCTGCAATAATGTACTATTAAGTCCAGCTGCCGGCCCTTTACTATATGCCGACCGTGATGTTTTTTAATAATATAATTATTGTTTTCTTATTTTCAGTTAAGTTATAATGCCGTTTAAAATCGTGCAGACGTAGGAAAGGGGGCAAAAGATACTAGTGGTGATACCTTCGGCATGGGAAGAGAACGGAACTTTGTGGTGGCCGCCTAAAAAGACACAATGTAAATTAGTCAAAGATGAATATTCAAAACCGAAAAAAGAATGGGCGACAATGGACTGCACTTTAAAAAGATCAAATATTAAAGGGTATCAGCTTGCCGAGCCAGAATTAGAATTAATGGAAGCAAATTCGGATACCGACAAAGAAGTGGTTTCTCCCTGGAGTCATCAGGTGACCATAAAATCGGAGGAAAATATGAAATATAAATTAGTTGCCAATGCATTGCTAAGCTCATTTTTTATAATTTTATAGTTGTATGGCCAGCTGGTCAGTTGTCTGGATCGCCACTGGATATTCGGTTTTACCTACAGTTAACCTAATTCGAGCACGCGGGAGCCACTCCGTGCAGGTTCAACTTGTGAAGGATTATTTTTGCGATAGCATGTCTTCCTCTTAATAATACGAAGATATGTCCCCCTATATCAGGCCCCCACAACAAAAGTCGATAAAATTTAGGGGGTAGCCATCTGGGATAATCAAATTTTTGTATGTATAATACAATAATTATATTGCTTTCAGAGTTGCGATCTAGAAAATTCTGGTACGGATTGTAGTAACATTACACCTGCTACAAAAACAACTGATCATGAAGAGGTAATTCAGATAATTAGCACAGAATCTTTTAACTCTGCTCAAATTCTAGAAAACCAACGAATATTGTCCGACAAAATAGACAATGTGCTCCTGATGCAGGAGATTACTCAGCAGAAAACTTTACAAAGTTTGGCCACACTATCTGTGCAGTTACAGGAAATATCACTACAACTTGTCGAGATAAAAGAGGGTCCAAGCGTCACTTTGTTAAAAGATGCAAACCCTGTAGATAGCGAAAGTTTATTAAAAGAGATATGATATCACTGGACCAATTACTAGCAGATAGAGCAGAAAGAATCAAACTACAAAAACATTTAACGTTCTTATGCTTACCTTCGATTGGCAAAGGAACAACTTGTGCTTATAAATTACAAGAAATTTTGTTCAGTAAGGATTTCCTTTGCAACTGCTCATGGGCAGGTGGAAGTAGAGGAGAAAGGTCGAAAATTGCCTTTAAAGATTACAAGAATGTTTTATCGTTTTTTTATGGCATGATTCAAATTTGGGATCCGACATATACTGTACAAGAGAATGAAAAATTTTTCAAGACTATTACGAGAAATTCGCAACAACGGAAATCCATGAAAAACGTTAGGATGTCTTCTCAGAGACGTAGATGCACAAAAAAGGATAATGTGGATAAAGAGCAAAAGAGTGGAAATACGGAAACCGGAGCAGAAGGTATGGAAATTGAGGAACAAGAAAAGGAGAAGGAAAATATTCCTTTAAATAATATGTGTGATGAGGAAGAGGATAGGAAAGAAATATTTAAACAACAAAATTGTGGCAATAAAAGACAACCAAATGCTGATGAAAAAGAAAGTGAAGACAAAAACACTCAAATTAAAGAACATGCACCGAAGTCTAAGGAAACTGAAGGAGAAAACGTGGAAATTCAAGAACAATCAAAGGAGACGGAAAATATTGGTTTAAATAATATTGTAATGAATCCAAGGGATCCATATAACGCCTATTTCAATGGACGGTAAAATTGTTCGATATTGTGTCATTGCTGTTAACTTTATGTAGGAGTTAATTTCATTTTTCAGTTTCAAGAAAAAATATGACTTTACGATTAAGCTTTAATGAAAAATTATACTGTAATATTAAAGTTCGTATTACAACTCACCTGGAAAATATGGAGTATCATAAAATCAATTAGTAGTTATGTCTTAATTTTCATAGTTTTGGTGCAGTTCGGGAAGGAGAATTTAGTGTTGAAATAAATACTGAAAACTAGCTTTATTTCAAGTGGCTTTTCTAAATAATATACATTTTCGTTTAGATATTAAGATGGTAATTCATTTGGAATACAGATAGTAGTATTTTCTAATAAATCTTGGTACCAAAAAAAACCTAACCTCGAATTTATAGATGTTAGTGTATGTAGCAGAAAACAAATGAAAACGTAAACTCTAATTCCTTGATCTAAATAGGCATTAAAAGTAACAATGTTTCTTGTGGGATCGAATAAAAATAATAGTTATTTAGGGAGATTTGGTTAAGAACAGTATTGTGTCATAAACACGTGAATATTTACTTCTGAGTACAAATAAATATTTTCATTCGATAAACAATATAGTCCTCTTAGCATTCCTATTGATATTTGTTAGAAGTATATTAAATTAAATTAAATTAAAAAAGCTTTATTAATTCCATACATACATTACATAGAAATTCGTTAAATATTAAAAATGCAGAACAATCAATTACAATGTCAATAATCAATTAAATTAAAAATATGTTAAAATAAATCATCCTTTATGTCAATGTCGTGCAGCAATTAATTGAATTAATAAATATAATTGCATTGAATTTGAATTAATTAATGTATGGACCCCCTTCGGGTAAAAGCCTCCTCCAAAGAATTCCAAGTGTCCCTTTTTTTAGCTTTGTTCGTCCAGTTTTGGCCCGCTACCGACACTATTTCGTCTTGCCATCTGCTTCTTGGCCGACCTTGACCTCTGTAGCCGCGAGGGCCCACCCATTTGGTTGCAGATATTGTCCATCTGTCATCGCTGTATCTTGCAATATGGCCTGCCCATTTCCATTTCAAGCTTTGAGAGAAGTGTAGAGCATCTCTGACGTTTGTTTTCTTGCGGATTTGCGAGTTTCTTACTCTATCACTGAGCTTTACACCTAGACAGCTTCTTTCCATTTTTCGTTGAGTAATCTGAATTTTTGCTTTAGTTCTGTGGTCGAATGTCCAAGTTTGACAGCCGTAGGTCAGGCAAGGCAGGATGGCAGTATCCATGACAATTTTTTTTGTTGTGTTCGGTAGCTTTCGTGATTTTAATATTTCTTTGTGTGCCCAAAACTTGTTCCAGGTGATGGCGATCCGTCTGTTAACTTCGTCTAAGTTGTTGTCAGTTTTAAATGATATTTGTTTACCGAGATAGATGTAGTTGCTTACGTATTCCAGTGGTGTATTATTAACTAGAATTATTTTAGGCTCATCGTTGGTCATCAATTTAGTTTTTTCGAGGTTCATCTCTAGTCCTACTTTTTTGCTCGTAAGTTCAAGTTCGCTTATCATCGTACTTAGTTGAGATGGGTTTTCGGAGAACAGGACCAGGTCATCTGCGAACCTTAGGTTGCTCTAGAAGTATATGCGTATTAATAATTATTGGTGAAAATTGACCATGCGGTTACATTGAATTTGCTTTCGTTTCCTATAGAAACACTATTGTATGTATATTTCATTATCATATATATATTCCCTATATTTTTAGCATATTTATTCAAATGTAGTTTCTAAGTTTTATTCAGCAATTTACCAGAAAATCCTGAAATTGTAATTATAAATTAATAATTTTAAACAAATGCGGGTAGGAATAATCTTGCAGCGCGCGAGGTTAATCTTAACCCACCCGCATATTTGCTTAGATTTTCGCAGGCGATCGAGAAGCGGTGTGCAGACGACGAGTCAGGAGTTCACACGAATTTGAACCTTGTCTGTTAGACATTTATTTGGTTTTAGTATCTACAGATTGGATTATCAACCTTATTATTTAGATAACTAGGTTCAATAGCGGAATCGGATGAGTAATCGGTAAGATTTTTAAAGAGATGTTTGGATTAAAGCTACAGAGGGGAATGTAGGTGATTGTGGGAGACAGGGTACGGAAATTATAAAAGCGTGTGGTAAGGTTCGAACTTAACTTAGTCAGAAAGAGATTTCAAGACATCAGCATCTCTCAGCCAAGATCGAGGTCTACAACTTTATGTAAGTCCTTTTAAATATTTCACTTTTATCTTAATTGATTGTCGTGTACTAGCATTTTACAATATCTTTACTAGTGAAGCGTACGAATATTATAATAACGGTCAATACCTTTCTTTTATTAATTGGGTTATTTGGGGACTAATATTACAGGCGTCACTCTTATTTACCTGCAGTGAGTGTTAGAATAATGAGGGATATTTTATTAATCCACTTTTGTGAATATTTTAGCTGTGTTTGGGTTTACAATGAAGTAGGGATCTGCGTTTAAATATATTAGGTACTATTTCAACTATTACTGAGTGAGCGAAGCGAAGCACTATTCCGCCGTGCCTAGAACCGCCTGTATGTCTAAATAAGTACTTAAATATTTTGATTATTTATTGAGAGTGAAATTTAAATGCAATCTTCGTCGTCTTTCATAAACGATTCTTAAATCGTATGGACGTCTCAACATAGGATTAACTTCAGAGCAATGGGTTAATATTTGAGTTATAGGTTGATGTAGGGTATTATTCGACTTGGTTTTCAAACACATAATAAAACAGCTAATAAATAATAGTATTTTATATTTACATGAAACTCGTTCTCGTGAGGAAACCATTTAACAATTTAATGATATTCTACTTATTTACATTCAATTACTTATATAGGTTGAAAGCGTATATTATGACCAGGTTCTTCACAATATATCGCCTGTGTTTGTTGTTTTAACATTGAACCTTTTATATTCTCTATATACGACGGTGTGTATTTATGTGTGTGTATATTATATTTACAATACCTAACTATTTAGGATACGTTATATTTATTCTCCATCGTAGTATATATATTTACTGTTGACGTGACGAATAGGTTCTAGTTTGAGGGTATCAAGCCATATTTTATCTAAGTAGATTTTAATACAATTTTCGGGTAACTGAGTTCCATCTGTTAACTATTTCTTTCTACCACCTTATAAATATATAGTTTAATGTAACGGTTGAAATTGTTTGAACGTACTATAACCAAGATAGGTTTCGGTCTTTTAAATGTTAATTATCGATGTCGGTTAACTATTGGCCATGGTTAAACGATATCGCGTAATATGTATGTACTTCCATGTAACACTTTAGTCATTATATAAGGGATAAGATGCTGGATTTCTAGCATAGAGATTTATTCCATGTAGAATGCTTATCTGGTGTTATCTTGGTGGCAACGGGGAACTCTATCGTGGGAAGCCCAACGCGCACTGTATCACCCATGGTTCACTTGAACATATGACGCGCATCACAGCATGTACTTACAGAGTTTATTGCCCTGTAAGTACGCCATTAGCGTACTAGGTGTTCTTAGTAATATCCGGTCTCGTGCAGTGATGACGGTACGGTGAGGGTCTTACACGTCAAGATAACTCAGGTTTGCTTATTAACGATGGTAGGTACTTGCTATTTACTTCCTAAATTTATATATCATTCGTCATAAACGGTGGTTGGTATTTGCTTACTTAATTATTAAATGTACCAGTCGTTATTTGCATATGTGGTGTTGAGGAATTGGCGGTTATCTGTCGATTATACATTGATGTATGAAGCGAGACTGTAGGCTACTGGCCCGGTCGCACACTTGGATCATTACAAATGCTCAGAACGCACACTTAATAAAAGACTGTAGGCTACTGGCCCGGTCAATATTACCAGATCCATTAAGCTTCGAATCGTAGGCTACTGGCCGTGGTTCCACCGTTGGAAGACGGAACTGTCAAAACTGACATGCCACATATTTTGTACTGGCGTACTTCGCCAACAATCACTACGTTGGGAGTCCAGCAAACCTCCTTATATATATTTTGTTGTAAATACAACTATTTAACAAACAACGAAATACCTATTTAATCAATCATTATAATTCTAGTGTAATTTTAATATTCAATATTACTATTTATTAGTCTATTAATTAGGATATATTTTCACAATCTTATTATTTTATTTTTAACGTCAACAGTTCATATGCTAACCTACCATTGTCTATTGTATTTATATTCCGTTAGATTTAAGTTAGGAATTACGTGTATTTTAAATATTGCGGTTATTTCTCACCTTATCGAAAAGGACTTGCGGTAACTACACACACAACGTTGGGTCTCCACTAGCTTTCACGATCATCTCGGCCAAACTGCGTATCAGAGCAAGCTACTGTATAGATAGGTTATTAATTAATGTATTTGATATTATATTTACGTTACTTATTTTACTGTAATACGGCGCGAAGGGTTTTTGCTTCGTTAGTTTCGTTTTTACCTTCGCAAAGCCTAGGAATCGGAAACTAACACCTAATGACGTCTGCAAAGGCAGCATTAGGGGTAATTAGTCAGTGTTTCGCTTTTTAATAACAAAAATTCAAACTTAAAACTTAAATAAATAATTTTCTTTTCAACCTTCAATCTTTTGTTTGATTTTCTTTCCCTGTAGTAATTTCCTTTAGGTAGGTGTTTATATTTACAGAAGTTTCAGCCTGAAGCTTGAGGTAAGTAAGCTTTGGTAGGCTTTTGTAAGCATTTAGAAGCCTTTCGAATATTCAGTTGTAGAGAGACATTACAATTTGGTGCCGTGACCAGGATAAGGTTTAAAACTAGATTTTATATTAACACATAGTAGCTTGCTCTGATTTAGGTTTCAAATACGTTTTCAATAGTAGCTTGCTCTGTCGGTTAAAATAGCTTTTGTAGGTAACTTGCGTTTTAGTGGGTCGTCAGACCCACAATTTGTTGCTGTAAATGGATAGAAAGGTGAGAAATTTCAAAAATGCGTTTTATTATCTTTTGCGTCAAAGTAGTGCTAAGAGGTGTATATGCGGGGAGCAGCGCCATTAGTAAATGTATTTTTCATTTGTGATCTAATATCAACATGTAACAAAAATCGTAGGATATTTATCTTAACTTTTATATTTAAATTTTTAAGAAACTTTTTCATGTGTTTGATATGTTTCTTTTTCATATGATATTTATTTTCTCAAAATATTTACATGATATATGAATGACTTACAGGAAAAAACATAATTTCATAATTTACTTAAAAATTAGGTAAAAGAGGGTAACATGCAAAACAGCTAACGACTATTAACGAGTCGCCTCGTAGCAACATGACCAGTGCAGTAAACAACTAGAGGCCAGTTAAACTTAGATTTAAACGTTACTTAACTATCGGTTGTACGTGAGGGTTCAATTTGTAACTGTAGGTTGTTAATAACTATAAGTACCTATTTACTTAATTTAAATAACACGATAGACCGGTTAAAAGTTCAAAATGTGGGGAGCAGACTATCGTCTGGATTTATTTTTAGTCTCATATCTAAAAAGAAAAAAACAACGGAACTCTGAAGGTTCGTGTCCGACTCTCACTTGACCAGTTTAATTTATGTTTAAAAGTTTATTCCTAAATCTGTCTTAAAACCGTCAAAGTCTCGTATTCCATAGCATACGATATCATTTTATGTTAGATACCGGCTTTACATTATCACTTTTGAATATGTTTCTTAAAAACAAAAAAAAAAAGGTAGAAAGAAAAAAAATACTTATTTTAATTTTATTAAAGATAAAACATTTAGGATATTTATTGTTAAGAAAACGTACATACGTTTATATAAAACAACATTGTTTCTTGCCACGTGTAGCGACGCGGAATCTGCGAACGTTCATAGGCTACGAAGTTACTCCCTATCGATCTACCTGTTATCTTTGTTTAGTGACTTAAATACGGAATGTCGGAAGTACATATAAAATTAGTGTCACTTACGACCTTTTATTCTATCAACCGTTTAAAATCAATTCCCTAATCACCAACTGATTTCATTGCAATTCGTAGCTAGTGTAACTTGACCCCGTGAGTCATAGAAGTTGTACGTAATAATAGATCACGTTTATACTGGTCAAATTTTAGGCTAAGTTTGTGTAGGCGATAGTAATAAAATCTTTTATGGTAGGGTAAGATGATTTTTACCATGGATTGATACTCTAATATAATGAACACAAAATTATTTCATAACCTACCTACAGATTAAATTATATTTACCTAAATATATTGACGATCATTACATCTTTGTCATTCTTTTAATTTCGGTTAACAACGTTAAAAAAAAAAAAAATTACAGTCTCTTTCTCGCGCGGGTGATAGGAACGGGTCCAAATTGTTTGAATTCACTCATTTTAAGAGCTTCACTCTTGAGTATGCATAACCCGCCTGTCATTATTATATATCATAGGGTAAAGTAAGGTAAGGTAAGGAGGTAAGGAGGAGGAGGAGATAAGGAGTCTGCGGCGTTGTAGCCACACGAGTTTATTTATATGTAATAAATATTTTTATTAATTGTAACGCTAGTAGTCCGCCTCGAACTAAGTACTCGCGATTTCCTTGCAAACGTGTTGACCAATATAACAAGACCCTTATGATAATTGTTACGCGTCTTAAATATAGCTCCATAACCCCTTGAACGATCATATTATCAATGTTACTAAAGTTATACTTATCGCGGGACAAACGCTCAAAATCA
Source organism: Pammene aurita (assembly GCA_947086415.1). Taxonomy (NCBI): domain Eukaryota; kingdom Metazoa; phylum Arthropoda; class Insecta; order Lepidoptera; family Tortricidae; genus Pammene; species Pammene aurita. The sequence continues at coordinate 95,518 of OX352305.1, read as the reverse complement.
AAAGCAATCTAAATGCCGAGACGTCCCAGTAACCAGGTGACAATTGTGTCCGAAGTTGGTTGTAAGAACTTTGCTACGCATACGCTCTGCTCGTTCGATAATTGTACAAACTCTAAATTCTTAACAACTTAATAGTATAAACTGATGCAACAATATTATATGTCGGTACAATTCAATGTTCGAAATTGGGGTTTGGAATTTTTTATCTACCTACATTTTCTTAATTTTATTTAAGGTTTGTTAGTGGTATATTCTCGTACACTTTTAACAATGGAAAAGTGTCATTCGCAGTTGTATTGTTTCGGTTATAAATTTTAGTTTCAAGTTGTTTTAAATATCTAAATAAATTTGATTTCACTTTACAATGTTAGCTATTTACGAATTCGGATTAGTCAAACCGTGATCACTTATTAAGCTTTATAATATACCTAATGTGGGTTTAGTTTGTATCTTTCATTTCATTGGACATCATAGAGTAGTTTAGTCTAAACATCAGGTTATTTTAAATTATTTAAGTTCAGTTTAAGTTACTTCAGGTCCAATTCGTTTGGTTTAGTTTAGGATAGTACAGTTTAGTTGAGGTTATGTTGGACATAGTTTATTAAATCTTATTTAAAAATCTTTCAATATGTGGAACAAATAGTCTTTTCTATATGACTTGATAAACACTTGAATCATTTATCTTATTATTGATGGTGGCTTCAATTTAAAAAATTCAAATTAAAATACATATTATAAGTTCGGATTTTTGGCTCGTTCAGTAAATTATTTAGTATCCAATTGTTAGATCTTACTACAAGTATCTTGTCATAGTAATAGTAGTTCATAAGTAAGGTTTTAGATGTTCATTCGGAATGAATACAAACAAGTAAGGTAGTTGATTGGTTCAACTCCGGTTGTAGTAAAATTACTGCATGTTTATTTAAACAGTATTTACTAACATGTTTAGGTCAGTACTAGTTCGATTTCAGTCTAATTAAATTCCAAGATGTTTAAAATTTTAACTTACTTTAGAGTTTCTGTCATTATTAAAACTACTGGTTAAATTCCAGTGCTACGCGATTCATGGTGTATACACCGAAAACTAAACGCTGGTCTAATTCCAGTTTGATACAGTATCAAAATGGTTCGTAATTAATGCTTACATACTATTGATATGTCAACTAATCAATTTACAACTAAATATCTGCTGATTCTTCCAGTGCAGTGAAAATTAATTTATGGTAAAGGTTATTATAGGATCATAATATAGACATCCAAAACTAAAGGTTGGTTCGAATCCAGCTTGACCATAATTCTGGACGGATGTACGAGTATGTAAGTTTATGAAGAGGTTAAGGTGCATTAACGACAACAATGGTTTCGTTGTCGACACATTTGAGTATAATAGTAGCAGGTATGTGAAATATGTTTCATGGCGGATTATAGTTTTACAATTTCTGAGCATTAATTTAAAAGTAGGTAGGATAATATCTTATGAAATTGTAACAGTGATGTACAATTTATGGATTGATAAAATTTCGCCGTAAATAGTTTTTCTTACAGACACGATATACATGGAAAGTGCATAATTAATATCAGAGTATCTTCATTGATGTTATCCTTTAAAAAAGAAAAAAAAAGTTCTAATGACTTTTGTTGTAGGTATACAAAATAACGCGATGACATAATTTAGGTCATATAGCAGTTAGACTTGGTATATCTTGGACTAATTCATACTCTCGTTATATCTCGTTATAGATGCAAAATTAGTAGAGCGAAGTAGTTGAGAAGTAAAAGGAAATGATATAAACACTATCCCTTACGGTGCATTCGGATTTAATTGTTTGGATGATTCAGTAAGACAAGTATATTTCATCAAAGGGTGCGTTCATAAATTAAGTAGGTAACATATTGTTAACAAGTTCTCTTCTTATCTTAGTAAAAATAAAAGTTTTAAAGCGTCGTAATAATCATTATTAAACATAACGGTTCTTAATAGTGGTTCAAAATCATCATCATCATCATCATAGTTAAGTACAAATTATACTCAAATAAGACATTCTAAGTTTTGTAACTGAGATGCTTCAACAATATCAGAGAGTAGTTATACACTATAGTTACTGCCTTTATAGAGATTAAAGATACGTATTCACTTAAGCCTTCCTTAGTACGGTACTTCTACAAATGTATTAAGCATAAATAATACACGTTTAGGTAACTATTGAATTATACTTATTGCAATCTTGATTATTGGTATTGGATCTTAAAATTCTCAAGCAATACATAGATAAATAAAAATATACGGATACCTGTTAGAGTAGTGTAAACAAAATTTTTACGGTTCAGATAATAATTTAGTTATGAAAAACGCTTATTAAGCTATACGTATACGGGTACTTCAGTTTGGTTAGTTTAGATCAATATTATTGTAACTTGTCTCAAAATTTGTTATCAAACAATTTTAGAATTTGATTTTTTTTTATATTTGTTACTTGTGACTGTATTGTTGGTCTTGAAAAATTGTGACACAGTGAGGAAGAGTAATGAATGGAGTGTGGTTCATGACTAAGTAACAGAGATGACATGACTAATTAGGAATAACATGACTAACGCTCGGGCCCGAGAAATGACTTAGGGGGTGACCATTGACAATGAATTTTTAGAGATGTGCGAGAGTGAGATGATGAATGGGGGATAAGGGGAGGTTGAAAGAATGAGTAGGCTTTCTCAATTGTTCGGGACAAGAATGCTGTCGCGAGTATATGCCGCAATTATTTGTTGTTGTAAGATTAATTTAAAGTTTTCCTAAAACAATAAATACTACGTTCGAAATCGTAAATTTCTGCACTGCGTATTATTGGGGAGCAGAACTGTAATGGATCCAAGGGATCCATATAATGCTTATTTCAATGAACGGTAAAATTGTTCGATATTGTGACATTACTGTTAACTTTATGTAGGAGTTAATTTAATTTTTCAGTTTCAGGAAAAATTATGACTTTACGATTAAGCTTTAATGAAAAATTATACTGTAATATTAAAGTTCGAATTACAACTCACCTGGAAAATATGGAGTATCATAAAATCAATTAGTAGTTATGTCTTAATTTTCATAGCTTTGGTGCAGTTCGGGAAGGAGAATTTAGTGTTGAAATAAATACTGAAAACTAGCTTTATTTCAAGTGGCTTTTCTAAATAATATACATTTTCGGTTAGATATTAAGATGGTAATTCATTTGGAATACAGATAATAGTATTTTCTAATAAATTTTGGTTCCTAAAAAATCTAACCTCGAATTTATAGATGTAAGTGAATGTAGCAGAAAACAAATGAAAACGTAAAATCTAATTCCTTGATCTAAATAGGCATTAAAAGTAACAATGTTTCTTGTGAGATCGAATAAAAATAATAGTTATTTTGGAAGATTTGGTTAAGAACAGTATTGTGTCATAAACACGTGATTATTTACTTCCGAGTACAAATAAATATTTTCATTCGATAAACAATATAGTCCTCTTAGCATTCCTATTGATATTTGTTAGAAGTATATGCGTATTAATAATTATTGGTGAAAATTGACCATGCGGTTACATTGAATTTGCTTTCGTTTCCTGTAGAAACACTATTATATGTATATTTCACTATCATATATATATTCCCTATATTTTTAGCATATTTATCCAAATGTAGTTTCTAAGTTTTATTCAGCAATTTACCAGAAAATCCTGAAATTGTAATTATAAATTAATAATTTTAAACAAATGCGGGTAGGAATAATCTTGCAGCGCGCGAGGTTAATCTTAACCCACCCGCATATTTGCTTAGATTTTCGCAGGCGATCGAGAAGCGGTGTGCAGACGACGAGTGAGGAGTTCATACGAATTTGAACCTTGTCTGTTAGACATTTATTTGGTTTTAGTATCTACAGGTTGGATCATCAACCTTATTATTTAGATAACTAGGTTCAATAGCGGAATCGGATGAGTAATCGGTAAGATTTTTAAAGAGGTGTTTGGATTAAAGCTACAAAGGGGAATGTAGGTGATTGCGGGAGACAGGGTACGGAAATTATAAAAGCGGGTGGTAAGGTTCGAACTTAACTTAGTCGGAACGAGATTTCAAGACATCAGCATCTCTCAGCCAAGATCGAGGTCTACAACTTTATGTAAGTCCTTTTAAATATTTCACTTTTATCTTAATTGATTGTCGTGTACTAGCATTTTACAATATTTTTACTAGTGAAGCGTACGAATATTATAATAACGGTCAATACCTTTCTTTTATTAATTGGGTTATTTGGGGACTAATATTACAGGCGTTACGCTTATTTACCTGCAGTGAGTGTTAGAATAATGAGGGATATTTTATTAATCCACTTTTGTGAATAATTTAGCTGTGTTTGGGTTTACAATGAAGTAGGGATCTGCGTTTAAATATATTAGGTACTATTTCAACTATTACTGAGTGAGCGAAGCGAAGCACTATTCCGCCGTGCCTAGAGCCGCCTGTATGTCTAAATAAGTACTTAAATATTTTGATTATTTATTGAGAGTGAAATTTAAATGCAATCTTCGTCGTCTTTCATAAACGATTCTTAAATCGTATGGACGTTTCAATATAGGATTAACTTCAGAGCAATGGGTTAATATTTGAGTTATAGGTTGATGTAGGGTATTATTCGACTTGGTTTTCAAACACATAATAAAACAGCTAATAAATAATCGTATTTTATATTTACATGAAACTCGTTCTTGTGAGGAAACTATTTAACAATTTAATGATATTCTACTTATTTACATTCAATTACTTATATAGGTTGAAAGCGTATATTATGACCAGGTTCTTCACAATATATCGCCTGTGTTTGTTGTTTTAACATTGAACCTTTTATATTCTCTATATACGACTGTGTGTATTTATGTGTGCGTATATTATATTTACAATACCTAACTATTTAGGATACGTAATATTTATTCTCCATCGTAGTATATATATTTACTGTTGACGTGTCGAATAGGTTCTAGTTTGAGGGTACCAAGCCATATTTTATCTAAGTAGATTTTAATACAATATTCGGGTAACTGCGTTCCATCTGTTAACTATTTCTTTCTACCACCTTATAAATATATAGTTTTAATGTAACGGTCGAAATTGGTTGAACGTACTATAACCAAGATAGATTTCGATCTTCTAAATGTTAATTGTCGATGTCGGTTAACTATTGGCCATGGTTAAACGATATCGCGTAATATGTACTTCCACGTAATACTTTAGTAATTATATAAGGGATAAGATGCTGGATTTTTAGCGTAGAAGATTATTCCATGTAGAATGCGTGTCTGTTGTAGTGCCTAGGTGGCAACGGGATCCCCTCGGGTTTGATACCAAAGCGTTCTGTATCACCCAATGATCTTGAACATGTGACATGAAAAATAGCATGTGCTTACAGAGGTTTATTGCCATGTAGGTACGCCATTAGTGTATAAAGTGTTCTTAGCCAATTCCGTTCTCTTGCAGTGATGAATTGCGGGCGGTGAGGGTCTTACGCGCCTGGGTTACTGCATAGATAGTGCTTATTAGCGATGATAGGTACTTGCTATTTACTTCCTAAATTTATTTACCATTCGTCATAAACGGTGGTTAGTATTTGGTTATTTAATTATTAAATGTACCAGTCGTTATTTGCATATGTGGTGTGGAGGGATTGGCGGTTATCTGTCAACTATACATTGATGTATGAAGCGAGACTGTAGGCTACTGGCCCGGTCGCACACTTGGATCATTACAAATGCTCAGAACGCACAACCATCAGGTCTGTAGGCCACTGGCCGTGGACGACATATATTACCAGATCCATTAAGCTTCGAACCGTAGACCACTGGTCGTGGTTCCACCGTTGGAAGACGGAACTGTCAAAACTGACATGCCACATATTTTGTACTGGCGTACTTCGCCAACAATCACTACGTTGGGAGTCCAGCAAACCTCCTTACATATATTTTGTTGTAAAAACAACTATTTAAGAAACAACGAAATATCTATTTAATCAATCATTATAATTCTAGTGTAATTTTAATATTCAATATTACTATTTATTAGTCTATTAATTAGGATATATTTTCACAATCTTATTATTTTATTTTTAACGTCAACAGGTCATATGCTAACCTACCATTGTCTATTGTATTTATATTCCGTTAGATTTAAGTTAGGAATTACGTGTATTTTAAATATTGCGGTTATTTCTCACCTTATCGAAAAGGACTTGCGGTAACTACACACACAACGTTGGGTCTCCACTAGCTTCCACGATCATCTCGGCCAAACTGCGTATCAGAGCAAGCTACTGTATAGATAGGTTATTAATTAATGTATTTGATATTATATTCACGTTACTTATTTTACTGTAATACGGCGCGAAGGTTTTTTGCTTCGTTAGTTTCGTTTTTACCTTCGCAAAGCCTAGGAATCGGAAACTAACACCTAATGACGTCTGCAAAGGCAGCATTAGGGGTAATTAGTCTGTGTTTCGCTTTTCAATAACAAAAATCTAAAATTAAAACTTAAATAAATAATTTTCTTTTTAACCTTCAATCTTTTGTTTGATTTTCTTTCCCTGTAGTAAGTTCCCTTATGTAGGTATTTATATTTACAGAAATTTCAGTCTGAAGCTTGAGATAAGTAAGCTTAGTAGGTTCTAGTAAGCTTTAGTAAGCGTTTAGAAGCCTTTTTCGAGTATTAAGCTTGTAGGGTAGCATTACAACATCTCTACAGCGGAATCCACACCGCGGAACTACGGTACACGTTTCATCGCATAGCAGGCGCGAAGCATGATTGTTTCGCTCTCGGTCCGCTCAGGTTTGATGGCGAAACGTGCAACGCGGTTCCGCGGTGTCGATTCCGCCACGGCGATGTGCAAAGGCCCTAAAATATGGCAAATCAAGGACGCAAAAATATCTGATATAATTCCTTCGCTAGGATCATTAAAGTATGTCAGATATTTCTGCACTCTTTGTTCTGTCATTACTATACGAATAGTTATTGCCAAGGGCAAACCATTCCAAGCCCTAAAAATCTTGTAAGTACCTACAGTAACGATAATATGAAAAGTCTATGGTATCAATCAAGAAAAGAAGAAAATCTAATATTTTGGGAATTATGTTCCTTGTTTTTAAAGTACGTTATTGAAAAATTATAGTTAAATTATAGTAATTATATTATAGTATAAAGTTTTTTTATATTTTAGATAAAAAATATGTGTAGATGCAGGGTGACTTTTGTCTGGTTATACTTTGAGAGGATAAATGTAAGTACTGAACGTCTTTTGCCATCAGGCCAACCACGGAAACGCTAAAAAAACCAGTAGATTCATAGATTTCGGCACAAACTTTTTTTCGCGTGTTCGGGGTTGGTCCCACAGTAAAAGATGTAATATGACCTAGATAAGCACCCCTCAGACATAACAAAATCATCCTGTACATGTCTTCGCTAAATAAATCTGATTTTAATTTGTATAATGAATCTATTTTTAATAAGGCAAGGATAAAAAAACAAGTACCTATATTGTATTAATTTTCATAAAACAATTAAAAATTGTTGTTATTAAAGTTTAAATTTACACAATTGTTAAAATATTAGCATGTTTGAATTTATTTACACAGTGTAATATTTAAATCATAATCAAAAGAAGCTATTTAGAATTTTAATTTTTATTTTTATTTGTAATTGTTTCTCACCTCAGGGTTTTCTAGGGAAGTATGATTGACAAAAGATGAATATAAGACCTTGTGTTCATCTAAATAGCGGAATCGACATAGCGGCGCCGCTGTTCGGTTTGCCGAGGTGTCCATTGTATTTTAAGCCGACACGGTGCGTAGCTTAGTTCGACTGCTCTAACGTGCATTATCTACCTACGTGCTGTCTCTGTCACGCCGTTTCGCGTTCGGTCCGCTTCTCAGTAGTTTAACATCTCGCTGTTTTCGCCATTATACCGCGAAGAGTGGGTAGATATGAAAGCAGATTAGCGGACGGAACGCGAAACTGCACGAGACAGGATAGTACATATGCGAGTTAGAGCTCTCGGATGCTCTATTGTTTCGAGCTCCATTACACAGGCAACTCGAGACGCGGTGCCGCGGTCACGGTGCCGCGGCGATGTGTTATGGTATTGCTACACTGATGTTGTATAAAGTTATGAAACACATGCAGTGTTACAGTTTATAACATCAGTGTAGGAGGACTAGGTTGATTTGTGTAAGATTGTCCCATAATATTTATTTATTTATTTATTTATTTATTTGTACTATGGGTATATGTAAAGTGTAGCAGCAGCATAAATAATAATTGATTAGAGAAATATGACGGTTCCGTGAGTTCCGTCATATTTTATTAAACAGAAACTTAATAGCGGCATATTGAAATCAATTGGTGGCGTTCCGTGGGTAAAGGTACCTTATGGCGATTGGCGCTTACGCTATTGCTAACGACGCTGCAATACTGATACGTTGCAACGCCATAAGGTACTTTTATCTACGGAACGTCACATATTCATTTTTTTAATTTGATTTATCGCAATGCAGATTACAATTATGTATAAATACAAAACTTACAGAAAAAATATGGACTTTAATTTAATTTCAGTTTACATTACTGTAACTAAACCTAGTACAGTCTTCATCAAATATATCGGAGCGGCCTAGGTGCTCAGAAATATCTGAACATGCACTTCATCGCCTTGACAATAGAGGCCTTGTTCATATATTTGTGACCACCTTGGCTGCTCCCATATATCTGATAGCGACTGTACCAGCTAGGGTTTGAAAGGATAATTATCAATGATTTTTATGGGTGTACACTGTACATAGCCCATTTTTTACTTGCTTTTTATTTTATAGATAAACATAATATATCTAGAAATACATAAAAAAAATGGAGCTAGTAGCTACGCAAAATCTAATAATATTCGAAACATGACTAAAAAACTAAATCGTTAGTTTAACTAAGCATCTGTCTAACTAATGTAATCACTTTATCTAATCATGAGTGAAACTAAAATTCGGTATGATTTACTCATGTCGGTTCTTAGTCAGAGTAGAAATCTCATGACTGAATTTATAATCATGTTTATATGATTAAGAGTAACATTCTCATTTTTAACTCAAGTTAAACCATTTTTAACCGAGTTAATACTTTTGTAACGGAAACTAGAACTACTTGTACAACAATCATCTCCTCGTGTACTGTTACACCCGAGGATGGTACGGCCGTGCGTACGGGGTTAAATCAGATAATGAATATTGATCCATTTAAGTATAAATCAAAAGCTGGATTTTTTCATTGTGGTATGTTTTATATTCCAAATTTACTAAGTAAACCTAATCTTAATTAAAATTGCATAAAAACCCTAATTTTGTTATGAGCCTTGCCCAAAAATATCGAAAGGAAAAGTTAATGTATATCACAGATCATCAACAATTTCCAATGCCCGTATCGGCTGGAACATGGCATGGCTGGAACCTTGATTGCGTGACGGTTATCACGTAAAAAAAGGTACTTAAATATAATGTAGTGACTCTGCGCGACACTGTGCGAATATTTTGACATTTTCAAGCTTTATAATATAAAATTTTAACATGATATTGTTGAGCAACAGTTTTGGTTCATTATTGATATTATATTATTACTCAAAATTTTAACTTATTCACTTACAATTTAAATATCTATATTTCTTTTTAAAATTACAATGCTTTGTGGAGCATGTTGGTTTCCAGCTTGGCATTTAAAAAGTGTTATTTTCATTAAAATTTATAAAGTGCAAAAGTAATGGGTAAATTTACATAAATTTAAAAGTAAATTACTTAAAATAATGTTTTTTATTGGTACGTATGCAATAGTGGTATGAAAAATAAGTATTCATGATGATGCAAACATACTAATTTACACTTTAAATCTCTGAGATCAAGGACAATAGTATCACAATTTGTACCATCATCATTTTTTACTTTGTAAATGTGTAAATGTGAAGATTTTATGGGATACGTCTTCACATCTTCTTTCTTACTTATTTTTAAGCCATGAATACGAAATCCATTGGTTTCTTCAAGAATATCATGGATTTCAACTATGTCGTTGACAGTTGTCAATATATATCTGTCCTTTATTTTTGAGGAAACTTTAAATTGTTGTAGATGAAGTACTTTACAATTATTTCTACTTTTCATTAGAAACGGATAATCGGGGTTTCCACTTAACTCGGATTTTTTATCAACTAAATTTGTCACACTCGTAGCTTCAACTATTCTGTTTGCTATTTGTGATAGCGGATTCTTTCCATCTCTTAGTAACCGTTTGATACAATATAGCTCATTCTCAAATGGGTAAGCACTGAAAGAATGTAAAGGTCCAAATCGTTCAACCTCTGCAGTTACGTGGATTAAATTGTGCACGTTACTAGTAATGTAATCCGCTCCATAAAAGTCTTTGTAGTGCTTGACAAAATCCTTTAGCAGCTCTTTAGCTAATGGGAGCAAACGCAGATGACATTCAGTTGAGCAAATTGTAATACCACAGTACAGCTTCAGAAAGTGTGAAAATACGGCGCTTGTGAGCACATCAGGTAGGATAATAATACTAAGATAGAACAAAAAAGTTCTATATTCAGATCCTTTCCAAAATGCTAGATACTCCAGACTTCGCACTGCTCGATGAATTTCAGATGGTAGCCTGTTGCACTTGTTCAAGAAATTTGTTACTACTTCAATATCTGTAGCACGCCATTTTGATAAAAATTTCCCGAAATTACCATCACGCCATCCAACTAGTAGCCTCTTCATAATTCCTAAGTCAATTAAATGCAATGAATCGCCTACTGGAAAATCCTTTACCATATCTATTGGAAGATTAAGCAAAGGAGAATCATTCTTATGGTGCGTCCCATAAAGTTTATTTCGGAACCCATCATTTGTTCTCTTGGAACAACTTATATCAGGAAAAGTAACTGTGTGTGAAATGTGGGAATATTCGCCTACAGTAACACACTTCAGGCAGCCATGCTTTCCGTTAAAGTTACAAACACCTGAAAAAAATAGAAATATTATTTTACGACAGTTCTACAAAGGGACGTTGGACGTGCACGTTGGAGTGTCTTTCATCTAGTGGTCTAAATCAAAAACTAAAACTTCTGAATGCCAATAGAAGGTGCTGCCTCCAACATTTAACGCACGCAGAGTTGGGCAAAAATTACGTGATTTAAAAAAATTACGTTACTCTTAATCATATGATCATGATTACGAATTCAATCATGAGCTTTCCAATCTGATTGAGCACCGGCAAGAGTAATTCATGTCGATTTTTAGTTTCAATCATGATTAGCTAAAGTGATTACATTAGTAAGACAGATGCTTAGTTAAACTAACGATTTAGTTAATTAAATCATGTTTAGAATATGATTAGATTTGACGGTTGGCGCTTACTTCATAAATTGTATTCAGTAAAAGGGTAAGTGCCAGCGGCCAAATGTTATGCTTTAATCAGCGATGATTTGATTTAAAATTCTCATGACTAAATCATCGCTGGTTAAATCATAACACAAAACAATCATGTGATTTCGCCCAGAATAAATCATTAACGACGGGTACTGATTGAAACTAAAGTATCGGAAATCAACTAAAGGCTTATCATGATTTGTTTAAGATGATTGACGAATGTATGATTGGAATGTTTTTAAGCTGATTATTACAAGGATAAGGCGTTTGTTCTGAATTTCACATATTGAACTAGATACCCTGTTATTAATACACTTTGTTTTACGGGTAATTTAATTAAAAATTGTGGTTAGTGAAATTCCTGTCAAGCTAAAAAGGGTTTCATAAAATAGACCTATCTGATATCAACTAAATACTAGTGATTACCTTTTATGAAAGCTCTAGCAGGTGAGTCACAAATAAAACATCTGATCTTTACTGTAACTTTCTTGTCTTTCATTGTAATTCCATCTTCCAACAAATGAGAAATATCGGTGACAAAATCTTCTAAATATTCTGTTAAAATTTTTGGTTTTCCACTGCCATAATATATTCCTATTACTAAAGGTTTAATGTTAGGATTTTCATAAATATTACAGAGTATTGGCCAAAATTCTTTCTTTGAGCTTTTAAAAATTGGCAAGCCATCAAAATTTACATTTAATGATATATTTTCTGGAACATCTGTCCAGTTTTCCAATAGCATAGTTAAATTATTAGTAATTCCGTTATGCCAATATTCGCCCCCATCAATTTTTTTTATATTGACATATCTAGGTGTTTTTAAAAGGGTCCTTGGATCCATAGGTAAAATTTCCGGAATCAATCCATTCATAATTTTCGCGAGGTCTTTTAACGCTATTTGAGTAACATTCCTTTCAATAGCCCATCTTCTTATATTTTCACGAAAAGAAGAACGTTTTACATATTTATCAATATCACTGTCATCTTCACTTTCATCGGAGCTCTCAGGTCTTACATTTTCAGCGTCAAGCGGACAGGAATAAATAAGATTTTGCTGAATATTCTCATTCTTCGCAAGAATAGATATTGCAGAACACGAGGATTCCGTATCGTGTGTATTTCCAATGTTCACACGTCCTACTTGATTTTGGTAACCTACGGAACCCTCTTTAATATTGCTACAACCCACTTCGCCCGAATCACTTTGTTGTGCAGTGATCGGAGGTATCATCATTTTTGCATATTCCTTTGATATTTTTCGCCTGATTCCTCCGGTTCTTGCTCGTATTTTAAACGGTTTACTGAACATTTTGTAAAACAAATTACTGCACTTAACTTTTGTTGCTTTTTCCCAATATGGCCGACAAATGGTTACGAATACAGTAAAATTAATGTATATTAGAGCTTTACGCATTACAATAACTCATGTGTATTTGTTTGAAGAGCTGTTAGTTGTACTGTAGAACTCAGTTGATATTAAAAAATGCAAGCATTACATTGATTCATGATCATGCTATAAAACAACATTAGGCATTTTCTTACTCTTAAAAAGCGCTATTGTAGACCCTAAGGCACTAGAAACAGCTGAAAGCTGTACCTATAGCCATTTTCATGGCATTATAATGGTTCATATTTATTTGATTAAATAGCATTAAGAATGTATTTCCTACTTTATAATGCTATTGTAGACCTTTTAAGGCACTAAAAACAGCTGCAAGCTATATAGCGAATTACGTGGCTTTGTAATAGTTAATATTTATGCTGTTAAACAACATTAAGCATTCATTTACTACTAAAAATGCTATTGTAGACCCTAAGGCACTAAAAACAGCTGAAAGCTGTATAGCGAATTACTTGGCTTTGTAATGGCTAATATACATTCTCTTAAACATCATTAAGCATTTATTTATGCTATTGTAGAACCTAAGGCACTGAAAATAGCTGAAAGCTGTATACCGGATTTACGTCACATTATAATGGCTAATATACATGCTCTTAAATAGCATTAAGCATTTATTTATGCTATTGCAAAACCTAAGGCACCGAATAATGCTATTGTAGTAGCTAAGGCACTAAAAACAGCTGAATGCTGTACAGTTGCATTTTGGTTCGCTGCACTAAAACTAAAGGCTTTACAAAAGCATTTACATATACCATTATACAACCGTTATACAGCGTAAAGCATCATATAATGCTATTGTAGAACCTAAGGCACTAAAAACAGCTGAAAGTTGTATAGTTGCGTTGTGGTTTGCTGCACTAAAGCTAAAGGCTTTACAAAAGTATCTAAATATGGCATTTTACAACCGTTATACAGCGTAAAGCATCATATAATGCGTCAAGTTGCTCGGTGAACGTATATAAGTGTTTATACGGTCCTTAAGTTCTAAATAAGTTAACTATTCATATGATATAATGCTCCCTGTGTTACTTGGGTTTCAACGCTACACATTACACCTTGAAGATTATTAAGACTCATGGTTATTCCTGGTTTTTTCTCAATTTCAAAACGCTCTTTATTATACACTGGACATTCGAATAGTATATGCGGCACGGTTTCCTGTATTTCGCTGTCGCAGATGCAAGACGGACTCTCCTTGCACTTGAAGCAATTCAGGTACTCGGAGAATCCGCCGTGCCCCGTCATTAGCTGTATTTTAAGGCTATTTGGCTGCGATTTTCGTACAATGCCGCCACTGCATCCGGGAAAAACAATTTTGTGATCGATGCCGTTTCGCCCGATCCGTATCTTTGGTTCCATTCACCAATGGTCAACATACGAATGTTACGCTTTACGAATGAGATTGGGCACAGGTCGTAGTCCGGTTTTCGTTTGGAGCCTACAGCTGCCTCCTTCGCCAACTCATCTGCACGCTCGTTGCCTTCTAGCCCTGCGTGAGCTTTAATCCAGTGTAGGGTAACTACCTTACCCTGGAGAGACATGACTTTTAAGTTCTCTCTGGCCTCCACAACGAGGGGGTGAAGGCAACTGTGATTTTTTATTATTTGGAGGGCCGCCATTGAGTCGCTGTATACTCCAAACGATTTCTCGGCATACTTTTTTATTTCCTTAGTTGCTTTGCACAGAGCCAGGAGTTCCGCCTGGTAAACCGTACAGTATCTCGATAGAGCAAGTTTGTGGGCTTTGGTTTCGGTTTCTCCCTTCCAGATAGAAACTGAGGCTCCGACTCCTCCCTCAAACTTGCTCCCATCGGTAAATATTCTTAATTCGGAACCGCTGTTCGTGTTCACATCATCTTGGTTCACCAGGCGAATTACTCTCAGCTCTTTGTGCTCCACGGGATGAGGCATTTCCGTTGCAGGTGTCATTCGCTCCACCTCTCTGTCTCCAGGCCACAGGTCAGGCAGAGACTCTCCCTTCTTGGCTTCGTACAGCAAAGCCGCCTCTCGGACTCGGAGGTCGAGAGGGATTATCCCCGACAGAACTAGTGCAGAATTGAGGGAGACGGTGCGATAGGCTTTGCATATTTTTTGTGCCACTCCACGTTGCACTACTGCCAGCTGCCTTTGCACGCCCAGCTTGTTTGCAGCTTGCGCCCATACACTGGCGGCATACAATATTATGGGTTCCACAGTCACCACATATAATATATGGTCCTTATCACTTCGGGGTGGAGACCCCATTCCGTTTTTGCGGCCCTAGATAATTGCTTATGCACTGCTATAGCCTTTCTGCAGACATTCGAGACGTGGTTGTTAAAGGTCAGTTTGTCGTCGATGGTTACTCCGAGTATTTTTAGTTCCTTCGCCATTTCGATGCTGGTCCCGCCCATGCTCAGACGAGGTGTGTCATATTTAAGCCTTCGCGTGATTACCATGGCGTTAGTTTTATGCGGAGCAAACCGAAGCTTATTTTTGGTTCCCCACTCCTGAGCATGATCGAGAGCAGTATTTGCGCTCCTTTCTATTTCTATAGCGGTGTCGCCATCGACGACCAACACGACATCGTCTGCGAATGCCTGACAGTAGTATCTATTTTGTTCGTAACTTTTCAGTAACGGGTCCAGCAGTAAATTCCATAATATAGGACCTGCTATAGATCCCTGCACGCATCCCTTGGTGGTGTCCAGGCTGTACTGCTCTCCCGCGTATCTCACAGTTACCTTTCGGTTAGTAAGGTAGATGTCAACTACGCGCCTTAATTCAACAGGGCAGTTTTCTTCCGCCAGTCGGGTTTTTATGGCCGGCCACCAAGCACCATCGAAGGCCCCCTCTATGTCGAGTGATATTGTCACTATCTTCTTTTGTTGCAGTTTACTTTTTTATGTACTTCATTAAGACAGAGGGAATCCTCGGTGCTGCGCTGCGGCATGAAGCCGTACTGGCGTTAGTTAGGTTAGGTTAGGTTTTTTCTTTTTTTTTTGGCATATCGAGAAAATCCTCATAGACACCAGGGAAGGGAGGCCCTGATAGTGCCGGACTCCTACCGACTAAAAACTCAATATGCCGTGTGCTGTGTTCCTCTAACAAGGGTCAGAGTCTTTTTTATATAATTTTTTCAAACATTTTTAACAATTTTTTCTTAGTACTATTACATCTTGATCTTAATCCTAATTCCTAAATCCAAACAATTACACAGTACACGTTTCATAGGACAATGGGGGCTGGGATTTTCTTTATTTTGTGAACTCAATTTCTTTCTTTATTTTACAATTTTGCTTATACCTAATGATTTTATTTACAAACGTTTCTTAGGTTTTTACTCCTTTATATTTATTGCTATTACATTTTTTCCTTTTCCATGATTTTTACACTGACGACATATAGTATCTATATGTACTAGTGTTCTTATTATCTACTTATTTCTATTTGCTACTTTAATTGGGTACTTTCCTGGGTAAATAAAATATAATTCTATTTAGTCCCTCACTTAGATTATCAAAAAATATTGGACACGTATTTTTTATTTTGTCAATCAAACAAAAATTGGTGAAGATATAACCCGTTAAAGTTCCGCGTGACGTCACATTATACTAAAAATTGTACTGAAATGTGACGTCACGCGGAACTTTAACGGGCTATATCTTCACCAATTTTTGTTTGATTGACAAAATAAAAAATACGTGTCCAACATTTTTTGATAATCTAACTGACGGACTAAATATATTTTTTTAGGAAAGTAGCCAATTGCTACAGTTTTGCAGTACTTTATAAATTTATCTCTTTTGATTTTATTTCTTAAAATGTCCCATAGGTTCTCCTTGCATATATTGCAACTGCAAAAAGGCAAAACTAGAGCAGGTAAACCACAACGCATTTGACCCGGAGTGCCCAGTAAGGCAAAGGTGGGACGCTATAGCGAGGTCCGCAGTGGCCTATTGCTAAGGTGGTCTCAGGCGACATCAGTGAAACAGTCAGCAACCCTTCCAACGGGAAGTACAGGGGGGTCCAGGCAAACCTCCAAAGGAGTGAACTTTCTACAGCGGAACTCATAATCGAAGCGGAGAGGGGGAAAATATCTTTCGCAATGGTCCAAGAACCATACATCGGGAGCACGGGACGCATGAAAAACTATACAGGCACGAGAATAGTTCAGTGCAGTCCAACTACAACATCAGTGAACAAAGCTGCCATTGTTGTCCTGGACGATAAGATCGACGTCACCCAATGCCCAACACTGACGACCCACAACATCGCGGTCGCAAAATTAAGAACCGGAGCTTGGGAGATAGGCGTAATATCGGTCTATCTGGAGGGGGATAAGGAGATGGAGCCGTACACCGAATGGATGGGGAAGGTTATGAGGGAACTGGGAACGAGGAGAGTTCTGCTGGGCGGGGATGTGAACGCATGGAGCACGTGGTGGGGAAGCGAGAGAGTGGATCACAGGGGGGAAATCTTCGCGGGCTTCATCGAGGAACAGGAGATGCAGATTAGAATCTGCATCTCCTGTTCCTCGATGACAACCGGGGGTCTGAGCCCACCTTCGACACAATCGCCTTGCATATATCGGCTGTGAGGCCGTCTGGTCCGGGTGCCTTCTTGAGAGTAAAGCTCGACGCCGCCCACCGCAGTTCCTCCGCTGTAAAGGGGGGATCGCATTCTTCAGAATGCGTCCACTCGTTTACCGTTTTTGCTGCTATTCTGACCTGCATATGGTAGTCGTTATCCTGCAGTGTGTTATCTTGTGGGAAGAATGTGTCCGTCAGCAGCCGAGCCGAGTCCTCGTTTCCAAGGGCTTTCCCGTCTTGGACGAGTGGCAAGTCTTCTTCTCTTCTTGTTGTGCGTCCTATCACCCTATATGTTCCGTCCCACATGCTCTCGCGATCCTGCTTTTCACAGAAGCTCTTCCAACTGGTGGTCTGAGCCCGCTTTACCTCCAGTTCATACAACTCCTTAGCCCGAAGGTACTGCTCCACTACTCATGCTCGACGTATTGGCGCTGCGCATCGGATTCTGCGCCGTTTTGTCTTCTCCCTTCATTTTGGCGAGTTCCTCGGTCTACCAAGGGAACCCTGCTTTTGTACCGTTTTTCACTTTGGGTATTGACTCTTGGCATGCTTTTTGGATTTGTTCTGTAATTTCAACTGTTTTGCTTTCTAAAGTTTCTGCGTCTATTATTTTATCTATTTCCGTTTTATTAATATTTTGTTCGTTGCAAAATTGTGTCAGTTTCTCAAGAAACTGATCCCAATTTGCTTTTTTACTATTGTAAATTCGCGTACTCCGTTTAATGTCAATACCCTCAGCTTTCTCGAGATTTACTTCAAACAGGATTGCCTTGTGGTCCGTGCCGGTCATCTCTCCGTCTACTCTCCAGTTGTCCACTTGTCCTAGCATGTCCATGGAGCAGGTTGTTACGTCGACACAACTAGTTAACCGCCTTCCTCCCCTGATTGTGTCGAAGGTGGGCTCAGACCCCCGGTTGTCATCGAGGAACAGGAGATAGGTTAGGTTTTTTTTTTTTTTTTTTTTTCTATTCTACCTCCAACATGATCGGAGCCTGTGCTAGTCGGGATTCTCTTACATACCAGTTCTCGCTATTTTGCTTCTCGTACTTGCATGCTTCATACATTTCTTTCTGTCATTCATCATATCTTTCATTGCTTTCTGTGGGTGGGATTCCCACCTATATCTTCTATCTAGTCTACTCTTTTTATTTTTATTTATAGGGATTCAACAGCGGGGAAATGATTTTACACGTCCTGTTTATTACAGGTATTTTGTTTGCTTCTTTCTTAGTTTCTTATATCTATTTACATTTACAATTTTACACACATTTATTTATTTTATGTTACATTTTGACATTTTCTTTCTTATATTTGCTACATATTTTACAGGTTGGTTGTTTTTCCTGTTTCAATTTCTTATACACTAATACTTTATAACATTGCTTTTAACATTTTTACTGCTTCCATTCTCTACATTGTTTTACATCTTGGTTGTACTTATGCTTAACTCTAATATATTCATTATATTATGTAAACATAAACTAATAACTATTTGTTTCTTTTTATTGCCTTTTCTGCTATATTAGTGCAGTATTTTAAAAATGTGTTTTTGTGTTCCGATGTTATAAATTCTTTAATTGTGTCAATTGTTAACTTTACATTTGTTAGTTGCTCTAGGTCATATTTTTCTTTCGCGTTTGCTGGACACTCTACCAAAATATGTGGAATCGTTTCGGAAACTGCCGGGTCACAGATGCACAATGGGCTCTCCTTGCACTTAAATCGATGCAGGTATCCTGAGAATCCACCGTGCCCTGTCAACACCTGTGTCTTTATTCCGGTGAGTTCAATTTTTCTAATTGTTTTATATGCTACCGCTGCATCCGGGAAGAAAAGTTTTGTACCTGCCGCTTGTTCACCGCCCGTATATCTTTGGTTCCATTCGTCAATCGTGGCCACTCGAATGGTTCGCTTGACAAATGAAACCGGACCACAGGTCGTAGTTTGGTTTTCGCTTTGAACCCGTGGCAGCCTCCTTAGCTTACCGCCCTCTCGTTTCCTACTAGGCCCGCATGGGCTTTAATCCAGTGCAAGGTAACTATTTTGCCCTGGAGGGATGATGATCTTATATTATCCCTTGCTGAGACCGCTAGCGGGTGTAGGCATTCGTAGTTTTGGACGGTTTGGAGAGCTGCCATAGAGTCACTATATATTCCAAACGTTCTCGCACTTCTATTTTTAATTTCTTTTGTCGCCTCATTCAGCGCCAGAAGTTCCGCCTGGTACACTGTGCAGTAGTCCGACAAGGTAAGCTTGCGGGTTTTTGTCTCAGTTTCACTATTCCATATGGATAGTGCTGCTCCAACTCCGCCCGCAATCTTACTGCTGTCTGTGAATATGCGGACATCGTAACCACTGTGGTCGTCGACTTGCCGCTGGTCAACCAGGCAGATAACTTCCGGGCTGTCGCGTAATGCGGGGTGTGGGGCTTCTGCAGCAGGGGACATTCGCTCGACCTCTCGATCTAGTAGCTCGGGCCGGTGTACTCCTCTCCTGGCCTCATATAGTGCGGCCGCCTCTCGGACTCGTAAGTCGAGGGGAAGCATCCCGGCCAATACGAGGGCCGCGTGGAGTGAGACAGTGCGGTATGCTTTGCACACTTTTATGGCAATGCCTCGCTGTACTGTACCCAGTTGTTTTATTATCCCTAATTTGTTGACCGCTGGTTCCCAGACACTGGCTGCATAAAGTATTATAGGCTCAACCGTTGCCACATATATGGTTTTAATGACCTCCGGGTGTAGGCCCCAGCTTGCCTTTGCCGCTCCTGCCAGCCGTTTGTGGATTCCAATGGCTTTTCTGCATACATTCGCTACGTGGGTATTGAATGTTAACTTGTCGTCGATGATTACACCAAGCACTTTGATTTCACTGGATAGAGCAACGTCGATCCCTCCCATGTTCAGTCGTAGTTCGTCGTATTTCAACTTTTTAGTTAATACCATTGCATTTGTTTTGTGCGGAGCGAATTTAAGTTTATTTGATGCACCCCACTCCTGAACATGTGTGAGTACGGCGTTTGCCCTTCTTTCTATCTCGAGTGCTGTGTCACCATCGAAGACGAGCACCACATCGTCTGCGAACGCCTGGCAATAGACACTTTGCGACTCGAGGTCTCTAAGCAACGGATCCAGCAGCAAGTTCCAGAGGATTGGTCCACCTATGGAGCCCTGTACACATCCCTTCTCGGTTATCGTACTGAATTCCTCCCCCGCGTATCTAACTTGGATCTCTCTATCTCTCAGATAGCTATCTATGATCCTTCTTATGTCTATCGGGCAATCCTCTTCGGCCAGCCTGACCCGGATTGCAGGCCACCACGCGGAATCGAAGGCGCCCTCTATATCGAGTGAGATCATTGTAACTATCTTTTTGGCCTTGATTCTATGCTTGATGTGCTGCACTAAGGTGTAGAGGGCGTCCTCGGTGCTCCTCTGTGGCATGAACCCATATTGGTTCGGGCTGGTCCTGGGCACTAGATGGTGTTTCAGGCGCGCTACTATCATTTATTCTAGGATTTTGCCTAGTACGGGTAACAGGCCGATTGGCCTATAGGATTTAGGCTTCATATAGTCCTCTTTTCCTGGCTTCCTTAGTGCTATGACCGTTGCTTTTTTCCACTCTTTGGGGAAGTGATGGCACTCTAAGCATTTGTTCATGAGCACGAGGAAAAGCTCAGGTTGACATGCTACAGCCTGTTGGCATATATCGGCGGTGAACCCGTCCGCTCCTGGAGCTTTTTTAGGATTGAATGACCTGGTTGCCCACTGGAGTTCTTGCATCGTGAACCCTGGCTCGCAAGTGTTATTTTGTTCGTCAGTGTTCACTTTTTCTGCTTTAGTCCTAATAAATTTGTGGGTTTCGTTATCATTTTCGGCGATATCCTTCGGATAGAAGGTCTCGGCCAAAAACTTTGCTGATTCGCTTGCGTTCAGTGTCATTCCGTCTCTCTCCAGTGGCAGATCTTCCTCCCTCTTAGTGACCTATAACCCTATAAATCCCTTCCCAGAGTCCCTCTTTGTCCTGCTTTTTACAAAATTCTTTCCAGCTGTTGACCTGTGCTTTTGTTGCTTCTAACTCGTATGTTTCTTTGTGTTTCAGGTACTCTTCAACGACCATTTGTCTTCGTATCGGGGCGGCGCATCGAATCCTGCGTTTCCTGGTGGCGACTTCCTTTTTTAGCGCTTCCAATTCTTGGGACCACCACGGCAGTGTAAGCTTCTCGTTATTTTTTCGTTTTAGAATGGTTGTATTGCAAGTTTCATCTATTATGGTGTTAAGTTTGGTTATTGTTGTGTCTAAGTCTTCTGTCCTTGTTATTTGGTCTATCTGCTGTTTTGTTATTTGTTTGTCCAGTAGCAATTGTTCGAATTTACTATTAAATTCTTCCCAATTTGCTTTTTTGGTGTTGTATTTTCTGGTAGTACGTTGTATTTTTATTCCTTGGGATTTCTGAGATCTTATACTGAAGCTTATGCCATTATGGTCCGAGTTTATTAGGCTTTCTTCCACTTTCCAATCTTCCACCAGGTCCAGCATTTCTATCGAACAGGCAGTCACATCGACATAACTGGTGATGTGTCTGCCGCCCCTAATGGTGTCGAATGTTGGTATTTCCCCTCTGTTAAGTATTTCCAGGTTTAATTGGCCTAATGTACCCAGCAGATCTTCACCCCTATGGTCGACAACTGGGCTACCCCACCATGTGCTTTTTGCGTTGGCATCACCTCCAATGACCCATTTCTTTGGCTCTAATTCCGCATCGACTTTGACCAAGTGTTCGAGGTAAGGTTCTATAGGCTGGTCCGGTTCGAAATAGATGGACGCCAACGTAATCTCCCAGGCTCCAGTGCTGACGCTTACAACTACGATATTGTTTGTTGTAACCTTAGGGTGTTGGATAATTTTTAGATCGTTATCAAAGACTGCTATCGCAGCCTTGACTGTTCCATTGTCTGCACCGGTGCCCTGAAAGATTCGGACCCCTTTGTGGCTCCTCATGAGGTTTTCTCTGCCAACATACGGCTCCTGCAGGAGGGCTATAGCGACTTTACGGTTCGCCGCCTCCTACAGGAGTTCGTATGTTGCCAGTTTTTTCCTCTGGAGGTTGGCTTGCAGAATTTTATACTTGGTAAGTTCCACTTGGGCGCCTTTAGCAGTAGGCTACGCTGGATCTCGCTATTTCGTCCCATCTTTTCCTTGTAGGGCAAGTGAGGCTGAACGCGTTGTGTCCCGTGTCCTCGAGTCCAGCTTTTACACAGTTACGGCATTTCGGCGGTTCGTCTGCCAGTCTGGCGTCACACTCCGATCGTAGGTGTGGATCTCCGCAGTGGCTGCATAAGTCCGCCGGTTCAGTGCAGTATCGCTTTCCATGGCCGAGGCCCAGGCAGCGCGTGCACTGAACCAGCGGCGATTGGTCTTCGACCCTTATGCGTTGCAGGTCAATGTGTACCGTTCCGGTTTCCGTCGCTCTTTGCCAGACTATAGGGGACACGGATATCACTACGTGGCTAGTATGGGGATTTCTGTTTCTTTTCCTATATTTAATTAAGATTCGGCTTTCCTCCTCGTCGAGGCCGTGGAAAACCCTCTCATTCTGGTTTTTAAGTGCTTTTTCTATGTCCTCGTTGGTGTTAATATTAAGTACATTTTTGAGGACCAGAAGTGGGTCTTTGTTTTTCACGTCCTCGACGATAAGGTTGCCTCCTTGTTTTTGAAGCCTTTCCTTGACCTTTTCCCTTTCTTCTCTTGTTTTCAGGCCCATTATAATTTTCCTATCTTTCGCCTTTCTCACTTTCTCCACTTTCACCCATCCTTCTTTTGCATCTACAGCCTTCCTTATTTTATCCAAGACTTGTTCTCCAGTCTCTGATTCATCACTTGAGGTGACAACGACTGAGTGAAGCGTGCTTCTTCTGTCCGCGGGCTTTGGGTTCTGGGTCTCTGCCCTGGGTCCCGCCGCTACGCTTGCGTATGTCATCGTTGTTGATGATACCTTCTCGAGGGTCTCTTTATGTGAGTCTAGCGTGGTTTGGAGTTTTTCCAACTTCCGACTATTTTCTAAAATAAGCTTAGTCTGCTCCTCGATTTTTGTCAGGATTGGATCGGGCCCTTTGTTCAAAACAAAGGTGGTATCTGTCTTAAGTGCCAACGATGATAATTCTGTACCTGTTTTTGACTTTTGTTTTGTTGGCTGGTTGTCCAGCTCCTTTACCATCCGGTACAGACTGTCAAGTGCGTCAATGACGTCATTCTTGATGTCAGTTCGTATATTCCTACCCGCATTTATACTGCTTTTGGCCTTATCGTGAATTGCCCTTGCCTCCGCCGTCTTGTTTGCGAGCTTTTTCACGGTTGGGCTGTGGGCCTTTTGTGCAGTAGCTGTCTTGCCGGTCTTTGCCGGTGCCATCTTTGTATTGGGGGCGGTAGCAGGGCCTGCCTGCGTTGTCAGTGGTGTAAGTACAAGCGGCGGAGTGCCGTCATGGCACCCAGATGTCGTCGCTTCCCACTCCCCTATACTTTTCCTCACACTGTTCTCTGGGGACTTCAATTTTGACGGCGATTTGTCAACCACCTGCTTTGCGTCGGGGGTCCTAATTCCAAACATTGTTGGTGGTAGCGTCAATAAGAATCAAAATTGAGGTAAATAGTGTCTTTAAAATAAGTTTGTAAAAGTTGTATAATTGGGACAATCACAAGAATGGGGAACTACACAATGGGATGTAAAAATATTGCAGAATAGGCAATAAATCGGATATACACTTAATACAGTAAATTAACAGTAAAAAAATGTATAGAGTCGCTGACTCTTTTATCACTAAAAGCTAGTAGGGGCTATAATTTATATCTGTTGCACTCCCTAATTGTCACTTAACTAATTTCCAGCCCGAAAAACGGGTGTCCAATTTAGACTCTACGGTAGAGTCGTTTATTCCACGTCAGAAGATAGCTCTCCTCGAGCCCTTTCCAACGACACCAAGCACGCCCGGATACTCCCACGGGTTTCGGAGCTATAAGATCTTAAAGTTTTCGGTATTAGTCCCAAAACCGGTATTATAGATCCGGTATTGCTCGTAGCTCCGGAACCGATGGTCCTACGAGCTCGTGCCTGGGCTCGTTTTTCAGGTCTCGGTGAGCTCTACCTTTTGGGGCCTTTTTCAGGGCTGAAAATTTTTTGAAAGTTTCAAAGTCCGAAACCCGTAAAAGTTTCCTGAAAAGTGAGAATTTGTACAGTGGGCCTGTTGCCAATATTCCCGGAAAAGTCCGGGGTCTCTACGACTTTTCGTTCGGGAGATATTTCAACTTAAACTTTTCAAATATGGCGGCTCGAACTGTCAAAGTCAAATCAAATCAAATCAAATCAAATCAAATAATTTAATCAAACTTTGACTGCCGATATCTCCCGTTCTAGGGTCGCAGAGATCCCGGACTTGCGGCGGTAGTATGCCGTTCACCTCTATTTTCAATTTAAGTCACTTTCAGGCCTTTCAAATTTTCAGGATTTTGAAACTTAAGTTTTTGTTGCCTGTTCCTGAAAAGTGCCTTGAGTGATAGGCCTTACCGCTGTGACTTCTACGAAGAAAACCGCGAGTCTCCAGGCCCCTTGGGTCCCGAGATATTGGTGTTTGAAAAAAGCCAAGATGGCCGCCGAACTGTCAAACCTAAGGTTAGAATGCTAATATCTCGTGAACCCGTGGTCGCAGAGACTTCGGGTTTCCTCCGTTGTTGATTGCTTGACCTCTTTTATGCTTTACACGTGGTTTCAGCCCTAAAATTTTAATTTCAAGATATCCGCCAAAAACCGATAACAATCGGTTCTCTATCAAATTTCACTAACTAAGGCGAAAATCCGGGCTCTCTATGTCTGATAGTTCCTGAGAAAATCATATTTTAGAAATCGGTACCAAAAAGAAAAATGGCGGAATTTTCGGTATCCCGTCAATTTAAACGTTACGGGGTCCGCGTTTTCACTTTCCCAGGGTGGGATAACTGTTCTAAAACTAATTATACTAAGAAAAAACTAATTTTATTATTATTTTAGGATTTATAACTAAAAATAGGTTAAAAATCGATATCTCCGGAACCACTAGACATAAAATTATACAAAAAACGGTAAAATTTATAGTATTTTAACACCTATACTATAAAATAAGAATACTAGTTACTTTCATACAAAAAATTTCCAAAAAATACAATTTTCAAAATTTTTACAAAAACTGGTTTTTCAATATGAAAAACTGTCGAAAATTTGTCCAAAATTTTTAGGCCTCTTCTTCGTCCTAGCGCGCAACAGGATCCGTAGAGAAAAATATATGGTCTGACTGAAGTTTCTTCACTATTTCACTTTAAATTTTGAATTTTTAATAATCTATTACTCACAAACTATGTGTCCAAAAATTTTGTTCTAAGCTGCGTTGTACTCGGAAAGAGGTCTTGCGTCTGGTGGTGATGTCACTTTTGGCCGGAAACAGCTGGATCGCTGACCACGCCACCACGTGGTTTTTGTTTTTGTGGCCTTTGTGCTTCAGTGGTGCGTCGCCCGGAGTGCGCCGATATGTAGGCGTGTAGAGCTCTGTGAGACGCTTCCAACGATGTATGACACGTGTCGGTGTCAGTGTCCAGTGAAGCAGTATTCGCCGTTTAAATTTCACTTAACCTCTAAACTTGAGGTTTTTCGGTGTTTCCGGTTTTCACTTGTCACTGCCGGTTTTGCACTGCAATCCTTTCACTGGCACTTAAATTTCCGCGCACAACGACACTTGTTTGATGCAAATCGGATGAGAAAAACCCACTTTTTCGATTTTTTAACGGTGGAGCAACGTGGTTCTCCTTGCGTTCGGGGCGGCGGTCGGCCTGAGAATGGTTAGGTTTGATTTTTTTTTTTTTTTTTTTTTTTGTTTTGCTAGCAATTGTAATGTCTACCTAAAGCTTACTAGAACCTACTAAAGCTTTCTTACCTCAAGCTTCAGCCTGAAAATTTCTGTAAATATAAATACCTACATAAAGGAACTTACTACAGGGAAAGAAAATCAAACAAAAGATTGAAGGTTAAAAAGAAAATTATTTATTTAAGTTTTAATTTTAGATTTTTGTTATTGAAAAGCGAAACACTGACTAATTACCCCTAATGCTGCCTTTGCAGACGTCATTAGGTGTTAGTTTCCGATTCCTAGGCTTTGCGAAGGTAAAAACGAAACTAACGAAGCAAAAAACCTTCGCGCCGTATTACAGTAAAATAAGTAACGTAAATATAATATCAAATACATTAATTAATAACCTATCTACAGTAGCTTGCTCTGATACGCAGTTTGGCCGAGATGATCGTGAAAGCTAGTGGAGACCCAACGTTGTGTGTGTAGTTACCGCAAGTCCTTTTCGATAAGGTGAGAAATAACCGCAATATTTAAAATACACTTAATTCCTAACTTAAATCTAACGGAATATAAATACAATAGACAATGGTAGGTTAGCATATGAACTGTTGACGTTAAAAATAAAATAATAAGATTGTGAAAATATATCCTAATTAATAGACTAATAAATAGTAATATTGAATATTAAAATTACACTAGAATTATAATGATTGATTAAATAGATATTTCGTTGTTTCTTAAATAGTTGTATTTACAACAAAATATATATAAGGAGGTTTGCTGGACTCCCAACGTAGTGATTGTTGGCGAAGTACGCCAGTACAAAATATGTGGCATGTCAGTTTTGACAGTTCCGTCTTCCAACGGCGGAACCACGACCAGTGGTCTACGGTTCGAAGCTTAATGGATCTGGTAATATATGTCGTCCACGGCCAGTGGCCTTACAGACTGATGAGTGTTTGTGCGTTCTGGGCATTTGTAATGATTCAAGTGTGCGACCGGGCCAGTAGCCTACAGTCTCGCTTCATACATCAATGTATATTGTCCACGGCCAGTGGCCTACAGACCTGTTGGTTTAGCGTTCTGAGCATTTGTAATGATCCAAGTGTGCGACCGGGCCAGTAGCCTACAGTCTCGCTTCATACATCAATGTATAATTGACAGATAACCGCCAATTCCTCCACACCACATATGCAAATAACGACTGGTACATTTAATAATTTAGTAAGCAAATACCATCCACCGTTTATGACGAATGGTATATAAATTTAGGAAGTAAATAGCAAGTACCTACCATCGTTAATAAGCAAACCTGAGTTATCTTGACGTGTAAGACCCTCACCGTACCGTCATCACTGCACGAGACCGGATATTACTAAGAACACCTAGTACGCTAATGGCGTACTTACATGGGAATAAACTCTGTAAGTACATGCTGTAATGCGCGTCATATGTTCAAGTGAACCATGGGTGATACAGTGCGCGGTGGGCTTCACATAATAGTGTTCCCCGTTGCCACCAAGATAACACCAGATAAGCATTCTACATGGAATAAATCTCTATGCTAGAAATCCAGCATCTTATCCCTTATATAATGACTAAAGTGTTACATGGAAGTACATACATATTACGCGACATCGTTTAACCATGGCCAATAGTTAACCGACATCGACAATTAACATTTAAAAGATCGAACCTGTCTTAATCGTTGCTTTAAAATTATATATTTATATTTATAAGGTAGTAGAAAGAAATAGTTAACAGATAGAACGTAGTTCCCGAAAAACTGTATTAAAATCTACTTAAATAAAATATGGCTTGGTACTCTCAAACTAAAGCCTATTCGACACGTCAACAGTATATATATATATACTACTGAATAGAACATATTGTAAAAATAAAATACGCACGCATAAATACACACAGTCATATATACTAAAATGTAAAAGGTTCAATGTTAAAATAAACCACAAACACAGACCATTGAAGAACCTGGTTCGAATATAAGCTATCAGCCTATATAGTAGAATAGAAATAAATAGAATATCTTTAAATTGTTAAATGGTTTCCTCACGAAAACGAGTTCCACAGAAATGCAAAATACTATTATTTATTTGCTGTGTTAATGCGTTTGAAAACCAAGTCAAATAATACCCTACATCAACCTATAACTCAACTTTGTTGAAACGTCCATACGATTTAAGAATCGTTTATAGAAGAAGACGAAGATTGTATTTAAATTTCACACTCAATAAATAATTAAAATATTTAAGTACTTATTTAGACATACAGGCGGCTCTAGGCACAGCGGAATAGTGCTTCGCTTCGCTCACTCAGCAATAGTTGAAATAGTACCTAATATACTTAAACGCAGATCCCTACTTCATTGTAAACCCAAACTCAGCTAAAATATTTACAAATGTGGATTAATAATAAATCCCTCATTATTCTAACACTCACTGCAGGTAAATAAGCGTAACGCCTGTAATATTAGTCCCCAAATAACCCAATTAATAAAAGAAAGGTATTGACCGTTATTATAATATTCGTACGCTTCACTAGTAAAGATATTGTAAAATGCTAGTACACGACAATCAATTAAGATAAAAGTGAATATTTAAAAGGACTTACATAAAGTTGTAGACCTCGATCTTGGCTGAGAGATGCTGATGTCTTGAAATCTCGTTCCGACTAAGTTAAGTTCGAACCTTACCACCCGCTTTTATAATTTCCGTACCCTGTCTCCCGCAATCACCTACATTCCCCTTTGTAGCTTTAATCCAAACACCTCTCTAAAAATCTTACCGATTACTCATCCGATTCCGCTATTGAACCTAGTTATCTAAATAATAAGGTTGATGATCCAACCTGTAGATACTAAAACCAAATAAATGTCTAACAGACAAGGTTCAAATTCGCGTGAACTCCTGACTCGTCGTCTGCACACCGCTTCTCGATCGCCTGCGAAAATCTAAGCAAATATGCGGGTGGGTTAAGATTAACCTCGCGCGCTGCAAGATTATTCCTACCCGCATTTATGTAAAATTATTAATTTATAATTACAATTTCAGGATTTTCTGGTAAATTGCTGAATAGAACTTAGAAACTACATTTGGATAAATATACTAAAAATATAGGGAATATATATATGATAGTGAAATATACATACAGTAGTGTTTCTACAGGAAACGAAGCAAATTCAATGTAACCGCATGGTCAATTTTCACCAATAATTATTAATACGCATATATTTCTAACAAATATCAATAGGAATGCTAAGAGGACTATATTGTTTATCGAATGAAAATATTTATTTGTACTCGGAAGTAAATAATCACGTGTTTATGACACAATACTGTTCTTAACCAAATCTTCCTAAATAACTATTATTTTTATTCAATCTCACAAGAAACATTGTTACTTTTAATGCCTATTTAGATCAAGGAATTAGATTTTACGTTTTCATTTGTTTTCTGCTACATACACTAACATCTATAAATTCGAGGTTAGGTTTTTTAGGAACCAAAATTTATTAGAAAATACTATTATCTGTATTCCAAATGAATTACCATCTTAATATCTAACCGAAGATGTATATTATTTAGAAAAGCCACTTGTAATAAAGCTAGTTTTCAGTATTTATTTCAACACTAAATTCTCCTTCCCGAACTGCACCAAAGCTATGAAAATTAAGACATAACTACTAATTGATTTTATGATACTCCATATTTTCCAGGTGAGTTGTAATTCGAACTTTAATATTACAGTATAATTTTTCATTAAAGCTTAATCGTAAAGTCGTAAATTTTCCTGAAACTGAAAAATGAAATTAACTCCTACATAACGTTAATAGCAATGTCACAATATCGAACAATTTTACCGTCCATTGAAATAGGCATTATATGGATCCCTTGGATTCATTACACTATCTCCAACGTGATCGGAGGTTTAGTACGTTTCTCTTTCATACTAGTTCTCGCTTTTGCTACCGCTCGTACTTTCATTCCGCATTCTGGTTCTTTCTTTCATTCATCATCTTTTACTTCTTTTCTGGGTGGGATTTCCCATCTAGTCTACTTTCTAGCTAATATTCTTTTATTTTTATAGGGGATTTAAGGCAACACAGGTTTCATTTTATTTCAGATTTACATTGTTGATTTACAGTTGATGACATAGCTTGTTTAACATTGGATGGATTTTCTTGTATCTATTACAGGTTATTTACTTATGTTCTAATTGTACATGTAGTTGTGTTATGTTTAGTCTTGATGTAACATTGTATTTTCTACTATTTTACATAATTTTCATTTCTTAGTTCTAATTTTACATAATATAGCACTTATTCTATTGGTTTTAACAACATGAATTGTATCAATTTAACACAGCTTGTTTTTACAATATTGTTTTATGCTGTTTTTAAATATATTTACTATATTGTAACAGCATAACTTTACCTAGTCTTATTCCTATTATTTACAGTTTTAATTATTTTTGAACAGTAGTTTATAAATTTATTTCTATTTTTACTTATTATTAGTTCATGTGCATTGTTTTTACTCATCCCAATGTCCATTTCTATTTCTAAATTTAATCGTTCTTGTTCGTGGATTGGGCATTCAAAAATAAGGTGTGGGACCGTCTCCAAGATATTCGGATCGCAGACGCATGACGAGCTCTCCTTGCACTTAAAACGGTTTAAGTACTCGGAGAAACCGCCATGCCCCGTCATTAGTTGTGTTGTAACGCTGTTTGGTTTCAGCTTTCGGACCACATTGTAGGCTTCTATTGCGTTGGGTAGGAATAATTTTGTTATAGCAGCAGTCGTTCCTGCCTGGTATCTGTTATTCCATTCGTTTAGTGTGGCATGGCGTAGGTATCTCTTTATGTAGGATATTGGGCATAGGTCGTAATCTGGCTTTCTTTTGGCATTTGCAGCGGCCGCCTTGGCCAATTCATCTGCTCTCTCATTCCCCTCCAATCCCGCATGAGCTTTGATCCAGAACAAGGATATTATCTTGTTCTGGAGAGATACAGATTTTATATTATCTCTGGCTTCAACGGCTAGGGGGTGGAGGCAGGAGTGGTTTGTAACTGTTTGGAGAGCAGCCATAGAGTCGCTGTAGATGCCGAAAGAAGATGCGTTGTGACCGATCGCTAGCTTTATTGCCTTGTTTATGGCAAGAAGTTAGGCTTGATAGACAGTGCAGTAATTAGGGAGAGCAAGTTTGAGAGTTTTGATTTCGGTTGAGGCTCTCCATACCGACAGAGCTGCTCCAACTCTTCCTCCGATCTTGCTTCCATCTGTAAAGATTTTTACCTCATAATCACTGCACTGATCTAACTGGCCTTGGTCCACTAAGGCTTGGAATTTGAGCTCAGAGCGCTGTGCTGGGTGTGGAGCTTCCAGTGCTGGCGCCATCCTCTCAACCTCCCTGTCTCCCAGCTCCGGCCGGGGCACCCCCTTCTTGGCCTCGTACAAGGAAGCTACTTCCTGTACTCTAAGGTCAAGTGGGAGCATTCCAGCGAGAACAAGCGCAGAGTTCAGTGAGACTGTGCGGTAGGCCTTACAGATTTTCTGCGCCAGTCGTCTCTGTACCACATCGAATTGTTTCCGCACCATTAACTTTTTGGCTGCTGGCGCCCAGGCACTGGCTGCATATAGCAGTATGGGCTCTATTGTAGCTACGTATATGGTCCTAATAACTTCTGGGTGGAGGCCCCAGCTCACTTTTGCTGCTTTGGCGAGCTGCTTATAGACACCGGTTGCCTTTTTGCACACGTTTGCGACGTGGGTGTTGAAAGTGAGCTTGTGGTCTATGGTCACACCTAATATTTTTATTTCTGTGGACGTACCAATGTCTATTCCGCCCATGCTCAGCCGTGGCATGTCAAATTTTAGTTTCCTAGTTAATACCATTGAGTTGGTCTTTTGGGGTGCAAAACGAAGCTTGTTTTTGACACCCCACCGCTGAACATGTTCAAGAATTGGATTTGCTTTCCTTTCAACCTCCAGTGCCGTTCCACCGTCAAACACGAGGATCACATCATCTGCGAAAGCTTGGCAATAACTACCCCTATTCTCCAAGTCCTTTAGCAGTGGGTCCAACAACAGGTTCCACAGGATAGGGCCCCCAATGGAGCCTTGTACACATCCCTTACTTGTGCTCTTTGAGTACTCCTCCCTTGCATATCTGACCGTTACAGTCCTGTCTTTCAGGTAGCTGTCGATTATTTCCCTTAGATTTCGTGGGCACTGTTCTTCCGCCAATCGGACTCGTATAGCTGGCCACCAGGCGCTATCGAAGGCTCCCTCTATATCCAATGAAATTAGGACCACGAGTTTCTTCTGGTCCAATTTTTGATGGATGTGTTGCATTAGTGTATAGAGGGAGTCCTCTGTGCTCCTTTGGGGCATGAATCCGAACTGACGCGTACTCAGCTTAGGTAGCAGATAGAACTTCAGTCTACCCACTAACATCTTTTCAAAGATTTTACTGAGTATTGGCAGGAGCCCAATCGGCCTGTACGACTTCGGGTGTGTGTAATCGCTCTTTCCCGGCTTCCTAAGGACTACAACGGTTGCTTTCTTCCACTCTTTTGGAAAATATCTTTGTTCCAGGCACTTGTTTAGGAAACACACGTAGGTGTCTGAGTCGTTAGTAATAGTTTGAAGGCATATGTCTGCGGTGAAGCCGTCTGCGCCTGGTGCCTTCTTGGGATTGAAAGACCTGGTTGCTGTGATAAGTTCCGCCATCGTGAATGGCGGGTCGGAAGTTTCATCTTGCTCTCCGGCATTCACCATTTCCAGTCTGTTACAGTCTGCCTGGGTGCCTTTAGCAATACGCTATTGCAGACCTCGCTAACGTGTCCCACCTTTTGCGTATTGGGCAGTCATCGCTGAATGCGTTATGCTGCACGTCTCTCAGGTTTGCTCTTGTACAATTTTTACATGTGGGTGGTACATCTGTCAGGTAATCTGGGCACTCGCTTCTTAGGTGGGGGCCCCCACAGTGACTGCAGAGATCTATTGCCTCAGTGCAGAAACGCTTGCCGTGGCCACAACCCAAGCAACGAGTGCACTGCACCATCGGCGACTGGTCCTCGACCTTGATCCGCTGGAGGTCTATATGGACTTTCCCTGTTTGCAGGACCCTTTGCCAGATGATTGGCGAGACACTTACCACAATGTGACTGGTGTGAGGGTTTCTAGTTTTCTTCCTGTACTTTATTTCCACTCTATCTTCCTGGTTGTCGAGTCCGTTAAAAACATCACGGTTCTGGTTCCTCAAGGCTCTCAGGACATCTTCGTCTGTGTTCACCTGTAGAACGCTCTTGAGTACCAGAAGGGGATCCTTGTTCTTCACTTCCTCGACATTCAGGTTTACCCCGTCCCTACCCAGTCTCTCTTTCACTCTATCTCTATCTTCCCTTGTCCCGAATCCCATTATAACTTTTCTGTCTTTTGCTTTCCTAACCCTGTCTACCCTGACCCAGCCCTCTTTTGCATCAACGGCCTGACGGACTTTATTCAGTACCTGGTCTCCGGTTTCCTCTTCGTCTGTTGAACTGATCACCACTGAATGCAGCGTTTTTCTGGCAGGCAATTGGGTCTTTGTTTGTGACGCCACTGCGCTAGCATATGTGGTGGTGGCCACTTTCTCGAGGGACTCTTTTTGCATTTCTAGGGCTTCCGTCAGCCGTTCCATTCGTTTGTTATTTTCTAAGAGTAGCCTTGAGTGATCTGCAATTCTCTCCACTAGGTCAGCCTCGAGGGCCGCCGCATTGGAGGTGGTTTCCAGTGGTTTATACTCAGGTGTGGGCATGGGGCATGTAACCTGTACAGCGTTTTCAGGTTTTGTTTTCAGGGCAGTTTCTGAGTCTTTAACTAGCTGGTATAGACGTTCCAGGGCAGTTAGTACGGCGTTCTTAATTTCCGCTTTTGTATTCCTTGACGCGTTTATATTCGTCTTGCCCGATTCCAGGCAAGCTCTGGCCTCTGCCAGCCTGCCTTTGTATTTGTTCCGCGGACTCTGCCCCTCTGTTCCTTTTTCCGTCGGTCTCTTTTTGTCTGTTTGTTCCGACAATGTAAAAAATTGTGGTGTTTAAAATTGTCGTCGTCTGCGGGGCCCTTTTGGGCAGTGGTTGAGGAGGTGACGAGCCGGGAACCGAGGCACTTTGTTTTGGTTCTTTTCCAGCGCTAGGCAGCTGATGTTTTTGCTGGCTTGTTTCTTCCGAGGCCTTGGGAGCCTTCGGGGTCTCCTGTGCGTTGGGGGCGGGTGTGTCGGAGGGGGCCTGCCCCTGAGTCTGAGCTTTTTCCCACTCCCCTATGCTCTTTCTTACGCTCTTTGCCTGATCCTCCGTTGGAGTGTCCCTTTTCTCGGTCGTTTGGACCGGTGTTCGGTAACCGAACATATTTGAATCGACTTTTAGGTTTGTATAAAAGAGGTGTAAATTTGTATAGGAAGGAAGATTTGGAGTAGCTTAAGTAAGAGTAAATACAATACAGGGGTTCCGGAGCTATGGTCGTCCGAAAAATCCGGTATCTTGACCGGTTTCTGGTATCTGATTCGGTGTCTGGCCGTAACTCCTGTTCCCCCGGTCCTAGAAAGTCGTGCTTCGGCTCGTTTTACTTAGCTCAACGTTCCCTACCTTCTGAGCCTATTTTCAGGCTGAAAAAAATTTATTTCCTGAAAGGGCCTGAAAAGTCAGGGGTCGGATAGAGAAGGCGGTGCCAATACCCCCAGTCGAAACCCCGACTCGCTACGTCAACCGGTTGAGGAGTTATGGCGTTTTAAAGCAAATCCAAGATGGCGGCCGAACTGTCAAAGTGCTACTTTGACTGGAGTTATCTCCTCTTCCGGGGGTCGTAGAAAGTCCGGATTTTGGACCTATATATGTAATCCCACCTGCTCTATCCGTTGGCACTGTTTTCAGGGTCCTGAAATTTCAGGGCTCGGATCGGCCTGAAACCTGGATGACGTGGTAGGGTGGCGGGCCCTGGTCACCAATTCGAAATCCGCCAGTCTCTACGTGCAGCAGTTGCCGAGATATGCGGACTTTAGTAAAAACAAGATGGCCGCCGAACTGTCAGATGGTGACTTTGAACACGGTCTTCTCGGCAACATGTGGTCGCAGAAGCTCTGGGTTTTTTCCTTAATGGGCCGCCCGACCTCCTCTGTGTAGAGGTCCATAGGGTCCTCTAAGTATGAAAAATAGGAAAATGACTTTAAAGGCTGATAGAGCTTCATTTGTAAGCTTTTACATGATATTTTCATGAGTAAAGTTCATGAAAAAATGAAAATAAATGACTCACATAGTATGTATGAGGGTGGAGGTTCACCTTATTACATATGGGTTTTATTTTAGTATGTAAGAAAAGATCAAGTTAATGATCTGACAAAGGAAATAAAATAAATGGAAGTATATAAGCATCATTGTGTTTTATTAGCAACAATACATACCTGAACTTTAATGATAAGCTATTATCATTGCTTTCAGCAACTGAGAATATTTGGAAAATATAAAACCTGAAATCTTTACTAGGATTTCTCACAGTTTTCGATAACTTATATTATGTTTAGATATAATTATATTTATATTATTACTTATTTTTGCATTATTGCATAAGCAATTGATACCATAGAGTTTTGCTAAATATTGTTCACCGTTGATTGGCAAGATTTTGAAACATTCATGATCTTGGTCAATTAATTATGTATTTTGCATAGTTGTATTTTAGATAGAAATAATGGTTATTATTATTATTATTTGGGTATTTAAAATGGCATTTTGACCATAAGTGGCATTCATATGTAATATATATATGC
The DNA here is from genome assembly GCA_947086415.1 of Pammene aurita. Lineage (NCBI taxonomy): Eukaryota > Metazoa > Arthropoda > Insecta > Lepidoptera > Tortricidae > Pammene > Pammene aurita. The sequence goes on along the minus strand of OX352305.1, from coordinate 59,377 downwards.
AGCTTGTGTAGATATTTAATGTATGTTTTAGTTTTCACAGGAACAGAGGCTATGAATAACAACTTAACAGGATAAGTATGCAACGTTTTGGGGAATTATTATCTGAAATATCCGTTTGTACCATTTGCAGTGGACAAACAGTAATTTGGTTACCGCACTAGATTTGTCATAAAGTTTTAGCAATCTTGTGATCGATTCCTTCAATGGGGGATATATTATTAGGTAAAATTAAACTCATAGGATGGCAGGGGTTCGTATATAAAGTATGTTCTAGAAATATTTACTTCATTCTTGAGATATGTACTAAGGACAAAAATATATAATTTACTAAAGACATTTTATGACATAGTACAAACGGTTAGTAACATAGACAGGTTCTTTTACCTATTTAGAAATTAGTATTTTGATTACAAATTGCTTTATCATCAGTTTCTTATAATTTCATATGTTTTCATTGTGAGAATATCTAGGGAAGGGAATGACCGACAACTGAGAATATTGTTCGTTAAGTAATGATGAAAATCGATACTTTTAATAGGATTTTCGAGATGAAATGTAGTTTATTGTATAGAGTAACTGTATTATTGATAATTTATTCAATAACAAAAACTAGTATCTAATGATATTTTAAATTTGTCTGAAAATTTGTCCGAATGGAGAGGTTATGTTTTTAATTTGTTAATTATTGTTATAAATCGATACTTTTAATAGGATTTTCGAGATGAAATGTAGTTTATTGTATAGAATAAATGTATTATTGATGATTCATCCAATAACAAAAAGTAGTATCTAATAATATTTTAGCTTTGTCTGAAAATCTGTCCAAATGGAGAGGTTATGTTTTTAATTTGTTAATTATTGTTATAAATCGATACTTAAATTAAAGGGAAAGTAATTAAAGTTATATTGCAGGAAGTATATTAACGAAATTGAATTAATTAAGCGTGAAAAAGTTGAGAACTTACTTTCTCGTCCAAAATCGATTTTGGGATTATTATGTAAAAACTCGTATTATGAAGTTAAATAACGGAAATAAATAAAGTTGGGAGCTTTGTTTTTATAAAACATAACGAGTTCGATTCGGTAAAGCGCTAAAATAGACAAATTTTATGATCGAAAATTGTCGTAAAAAGATTGTAGATATTACTGATGTTTGATGGAATTCTAGGCTAGTTTTAGCTTATAAACGTGTGATAAACACAATTTTGATCAAAACAAATAAAGGAAAGTGATGAAAATTAGGATAAAAAGCGAATTTTCTTATAAAATTTATATTGGTATTTTACAAAGTAAATACGCAGTAAATCCGATAGGATCTGGTCATAATATATGCAGAAAAATTATCTTCATCATAGATTATATAAATACACCTTAGGAAATACTTACTTTTGTTTGAATTAAAGAAAATAGTTTTCTTAGAGGTTAGGTTTTCCAAAAAGGGTAGGGCGCTCATAGGAACTTGATTCTTATAGAAGTATGTAGCGTAGGGATCTTAAGAATCAAATTGGTATACAAAGATATATTGGCATTTTACGGGGAAAATAGACATTAATACTTACAGGGGCTTATTAAATCATACGCGGGGCTAATGTTTTCATCTATTTTCATATAAATTTTCATTGGAAATTGCATAATTGGATAGATATTCAAGAAAAACATTCCCTATGTGAGATAGGAGGTTATCGAACTAGGTCACTTAAGTATAGGAATTTGGTCTTTAAAATAGTATGAACTAAAGGATCAATAAGGTTCAAATTGACTTAGATCAATCTAACCAAGCTACCACAAGGCGGACGTTTCGGACCTCTCTGACGTCAGGGGGGTAGTTCGCGTTTATATACGTAATTTTAATGCTATATAAGGGAAGGGCGTACCGTAGGGATTCACTTTGCCTTCGACCAGAGCTGCGAACACTTTGCCTCCGACCAGAGATCTACGAGCACTTGACTTCTGCCGCCGTCGTGAGCCACAAGCACCATCCGGAGCAACGGGACCTGACTTCTGCCGCTGAATAGAGCTAGCTACAAACACTGAGGCCCCACCCTGAGCTGCCAATAGGACCAGCAAAAGAAGTCTAATTTGGTGAGGCAAAATCTATTCACTTATAAAATTTATTTCTTTTCTGTGTATTCTCTTTAGGCCTTGGAGTTGAGTAAGTGCTTTTAATTGACTGTTATATTATGAACATTTTCCTTATTACTGTGGTTCTTGCATTTAATTTATGTGAAATTTGGTTGAATTATTATATGATATGTATACGCGTACGGAATTTAACGGAGTATGCGGAAACATTTTACGAATTTAACGAAATAGGGATGGATGCGTTTATCCTATATGGCGTATGCGTTATATTTTTATACGGTTTGCGAATTTTATTGCGGAATGCGTTATATTTTTACGTTTTGCGGCTGCGGTATATGAATTTAATTGAGTATATATATTAAGTCGTTTACCCTATTTTGGGAACGATTTTTAGCGTGTTTTACGTACCTGATTTATGAATTTAAAGGAGTGCGTACTCTATTATATTTACGGTTCATATGCTTTGGTATATAAGCATTGACTTGAACTGAAGTAATTGTATGATTGTAACATTATTCATTTATGACAGTGTAACCAACATTAACCATTGATCAATCATATGTTCATCCTTCATTAACCAAAGCTATAATCCTTCTATGACAGTGAAAGAAACATTAACCATTGAACAATTATGTTCATTCTTCATAACCACTGCCTTGATCCTTCTATGAAGTGTTATTTATATAACTGAAATTATTTATTACTTTTGAGCTGAAATAAGACATCTGAATATGTACCAACCTTGTGTTGTAAAACAAAACATATTATGAAAATTTTAACATGTTCTCTGACTTAGTGAGATTTGTATCTTATCACCATTCATGATAATTGATGAATAAATATTATTGTATTGTTGGAAATACAATTATTGGCAAAGAGAAAGCCACTATAATAAAGTATTGAAATTCAACTGAGAGATTGAGTCGTGCTGGAGTGAGTTATGGGGATCCATATCAACTACAACTGAACGAAAATAGTTCATAAGTTAATTCAGGCTTTCAATTCAATAGTGTACATCATCTGTAAAATTTGATAATTAGATGAAGAGTTTGGTAGTTAGAAACGATGCCCTACTCTGCGTACTATACTATTTGCTTATCTTTGAAGTTTGAATTAGCATAACTGCCTAACACGACATATTTCTATGATTTATTTCGGCATGACCACAGACCCTTTGGTTGAATTTTAGATTTAATTTTGATGTAATTAATTAGCTAGGCATCTCAGAGGTTTTCTTGGCGTTTCTTTCCTCTGGTGTGTAGGTTACGAAACGTTGGTAGCTTCACTTAATAAAGTTATTATTAGAGAAAATAATAACACAAAATAAAAATATATAAAAAAAATGTAGACAGGTTCTGAGCTAATAATCCCCAACGCACGGATTACAGGCGTGTAGATAAGGGAAAACCTTTCACACATCAGCTACCCATCCTAACTTTTGTTTAAATACTTGCAAAATTATATCTAATCAAAATAATCAGAAAAAACAACTAATTAGAAAAGTTGTTACTGCCTGGATTCGTTAACATTAGCGCTTGTAGGCGTAGGGGTTAAATAAAAAAAAACTATATTTGCTTATAGTAAAAAAAAAAATATTCAAATAAGACAAGAGATCATTACATCGTCAAAAACAAAATTTTACAAGTTAATTTTCTATCATTAATCTTTACCGCAAATGTTGGGAAGACTTTGTCTATATGGAAACTACCGAATAGCCTTTTCTTTTACAGAAATCCTGACTCCATTCTACAGCTTTACCACTAACCTTCCTGCATCAACAGCTTGAACTTATAGCCGAATAATATTAAGTTACTAATTAATTTTATATACCTATTTACTTAATGTCTTTTCGTTGTAAAGTACCATTTATAGGAAATAAAGTTTAAAATAAATATCCTTGTTTTGTTTCAACAACCTCTTTATCGGTCTCCTAAAAATTATCGGGTTACTACATAACTAGGGATCTACTACTAGACTTTCACGAGCCATTGTTAGGAAAAACCGCTGAAATTGTCTGACAAATCATGTTTATATAGGAAATTAGGTTATTGGGGTTGTAGTACTTAACGCAGGGTTGTAGTGTTCCTTTCAGGAGGTAAGTATGTTTAGTCATCAGAGCTTAGGGAAAGTTTTAGTATTACAGGGTTTCAGACGGGGTAGAGGGTTTCCTTCATAGAGAGCCACTTTGGCTTTCTAAGCTTTTCAGTTTCAGCTTTCTAAGTTGTACCGTCGTTTAGTAGCTTCCAATAGCTGCTCTAGCTTTTAGTAGTTTGTAACGTAAAGAAGTAAATGTTTATTTTAGAGACGCCCGTTGCGTTTCTCTTCATCTGTCTCTGTGACAAGGTTTTAAAGCTAAAAAAATTTTTGCGAGATATTTGCAAAAAATTTATCACAACCGGTAGAGGTTGGTCTGACTTATATAATGTTGAAAAGCTAAATTCTCTAAGTCAAATGGTTGCTGGGTTACGGCAATTTTAATTTTGATACCGAATTTTTTTTTTTTTTTTTTTAAATGGTGGAAATTCGGTTTCTGTCCAATTTTAATGCTAGAACCGCCTGGTTTTGGGTTCGACAAGTCAAAATATAGTCTCTAAAGCTAATGCCGGTGGAAAATACCGATATTGTCTGTCGCTTTTTGGACAATGTCTAAAAAAACCTTAATATTTATATATCTTTGCAACCAGTTGACCTAAAAATACACAAAAAATACACAGTATGTAAAATATGCTAAACTATAAGTACACTACAGCAAAAAAGTAGAAAAGGATATTTATTACAAAAAATTTATCGAAAAACAGTTTTTTCAGTTTTTCCCAAAAAAAATTGGGTTCCCGTCACTCAAAAAGTCTCTAGTTTTGCAGGCACGTAGTCTTGCTTAGCGCGCACCCGTTTTTGATACAAAAAAGGTATGGTCTGCCTGAAGTTTCTTCAATAAAATGTACTAAAGTTTCAACATTTAAAAGCTTTTATTTCAGGAAATATAAGTCCAAAATTTTTTCCAAAAGTACCGTTAGACTTCCGGCGAAGTGCAGCTCCGATGTAGAGTCTTCAAATCAGCCGCACGCTGCTGGATCGTCGACCACGCCACCACGTGGTTTTTGTTTTTGTGGCCTTTGTGCTTCAGTGGTGCGTCGCCCGGAGTGCGCCGATGTGTAGGCGTGTAGAACTCGGTGAGACGCTTCCAACGATGTATGACACGTGTCGGTGTCAGTGTCCAGTGAAGCAGTATTCGCCGTTTAAATTTCACTTAACCTCAAAACTTGGGGTTTTTCGGTGTTTCTGGTTTTTACTTATCACTGCCGGTTTTGCACTGCAATCCTTTCACTGGCACTTAAATTTCCGCGCACAACGACACTTGTTTGATGCAAATCGGATGAGAAAAACCCACTTTTTCGATTTTTTAACGGTGGAGCAACGTGGTTCTCCTTGCGTTCGGGGCGGCAGTCGGCCTGAGATTGGTTAGGTTAGGTTAGGTTTTTTTTTTTTTTTTTTTTTCATATTTTTTGTTTTAAGCGTTAGGGACCTAGTCCTTGGGCTTAATTAAGTCAAAAGGGGTGCTATAAATCTAATTACGATGCCAAAATTGGTTATTTTCTAATATTTTTTGAATTATAACCAATTTTACTAAAAATTTAATATCTCGTGAACCGTAAGAGATAAAATCCAGAAAAAGACGTCATAAATTGTCTAAAATACAATTCTATCTTATACTAAACTAATATAAATTATTATAAAACAAAATTTTTTGGAAAACTCAAAAAGTCAGATTTTTCACAAAAATGTCTGTAGTGTGGTCCAAAATATTGTCCAAAATTCTGTAGCTTCGCGTACGTGTTCTTCTAATTAGCGCGCAGCAGATTCTTCAATAAAAAATATAGGGTCTGCCTGAACTTTTCGCACTATTCACTGTTAAAGTTTGAGATTTTAAAAAGTAATATTTCTAAAACTATAAGTCCAAAAATTTTGTTTGAAGTACCATTTGGGTCCAGGTGGTGTGCCGCTTGGTTCTGCGTTGTCAGATGTAGCCGCACGAGTCCGGATCTGTGACCACGCCACCACGTGGTTTTTGTTTTTTCGGTGATTGTGCTTCAACTGGTTGTCGTACTGCGGTGTAAAAAGTGCCGGTGTGTAGGGCTCGGTGCGGCGCGTCTAACGATGTATCGCATTTGCGAGCTGCGACCTCCTGTCGCACTGCAATCAGCTGCTTTGTTAAACTTAACCTCACTTTTCACTGTTTTTTGAACTTAGCAACTTTTTTGGGGGGTTGCCACTCACACACTGCAATCCGTCGGGTGCGGCTTACTGTTTCACACACACTGGTTTTTGTTTGAAGCCGATCGGGCTAGAATTGCCACGTCCACGAATTTTTAAAGGCGGAGCTTTGCGGAAACGATGCTGCTACGACGCCTGGTGGCACGCGACTGGTTAGGTTAGGTTAGGTTAGGTTGTGTCATCACTCCCCTTCGATTGCTGTCACCTTGCCGTGGTGAAGGGGCTTGCGTGCTCCAATGACCCTCAGGGCTATGCCGGATAGGGCTTCCCAAGCCGGACAGGCCTGAGGAGAGGAGCCAGACTAAGAACAGCACACGAGGAGCGGCTCCGCGTGTCCCTCTGAAACCAGCAGAGGGCACAGTGCGAGACGCCAGGTCCCCATGGGACGCAGGTGGAGCTCGGTTCACGAGCTACTCTAGGGTAGCTTAGACTACCTGGCGCGTTGTTGTGGCTACGGTCACTGACGGGCAACCCGTAACCCGCACTGAGCGGACCGGGGACCTCCCTCACTGAGAGGAGGGTCACGTGGAGTTAACCACTATAAAAAATCCCCAATCCCAAGGTGTGACGGGCGTGCCGATGGGATGCGTGGCTGGGGGGAGCCCAGTCATGAACGTCAGAGGGGGGGCATACCTCCTTAAAAAATAGCAAAAAATGAGTGGCTTTAAAAAGTGTAAACTACTCCAGGGGGTCTCAATCCTCGGTGACACCACAGAACGGGCAAGTGCCCGCGCTGTGGTGACATTCTGCCCATCGTATTCTGGGGGGGCAAAGCACTCAAGGACGATAACCAACGACGACCATGGCAAATGTTTAATTGACAACGATGCATGCTAATTAGGTTTAAGATTGCGCGGAGGAGGGGACAGGGATGATGCAAAGGCGTCTGCTACGACACCACCAACACCATCTTCTAACCCCCAAACCATGGAGTACCGCCCAGTCCGGGACAAACACGGGCGTTTTATACGTCACGCCATCCCTGCGGATGGTGAGGACAGAGAAGAGGAGGCGCTCGTGGTACCGCAAGAATACGTGCGGTCACCCACGCCAATCCCCACGAGAGTGTTCTGTGGGAGAAGGGCACGCGGCGGACATGAAATGCTCCCGGCAGGTAGGGAGGAGTTCTTTTCACCCGGTAAGGTTGACACTCGCGACCTGCCTAGTGATGACATCTGCTTTTCGCCGTTGGTGACCGACGCCGAAAATGACACAGCCGATTCCGATGGCTCGCTGCATGTTCCCGCCTCGAGTCGGTCCGGGGACGCGCGGAAGCGGCTGCTGAGCGAGGAGGACGGGTCCGGGGTACCCAGTGGCGATGCTTCCGGCCCCGAAGCAAGGCCCGGCTCCGGGTCCAATAAGAGAGGACGAGGCCAGGGTGCGGGGAGGGCCCGGGCCGATTTTCTGAAGCTGGGGCGGGGGAAACCCGGGCCCACCCCACAGCTCCTGGAGGCTGCGGCGGGGCCGTCGAGGTCAACTGTCCCTTCGCATGGTGGGGTGCCGGATGTGCGTGGTGAACGGGCGGTGATCTCGCGCATGGAGGCTCAGACTGCACTGGGGGGATCGCTCCCGGATTTACGGGTGGTTCTGACCCGCTGCGATCGCGAGCTGGTGGCCCAGGCACCAGCGCAGGAAAACTGCAGGATGGGGTCGGAGGCTGTTGCCCCTAATGAAATGGAACAGGAGGCCCGCGTGGATGGAAAAGAGGCGGCTGGTGAATCTGATGCAGAGAGCATGATATCTGTGTGCTCTGATCCAGTTCGTCGCAACGGACACGGTGATAAGTGGGCTGAGACCGACTATTACTTGTCATTGAGCGACAGTGATGGACGGTTCTGGCAAACGCGCGGGTCCGGCGGCCTGGGGTCAGACTCCGAGGGGGGCCCTGAGAAGGGAGACCGGCCTGTGTCTAAGCGAGGCCGCGGCCGGTTCTCTTCCAGAGGCCACAATGTTGGTCTGGCCAAGGCCAAAGAAGAGTTAAGACGCGCCAACAGAGAAGACCTTAGATTAAAGGCGGAGGAAGAGGCGGCTGCCCTACAACGGCCATTGTCAAGTCGCAGCCAGGCAGGTAGCACCAAAACCAGCTCAGATCAGTCTGGTACGGAGAACGATCTCTCTGCGGCTGCGCTTGACAAGCGAGTTCAGGGTAGCCTTCAGGTAATATCCTCGGTTGCCACAACCTCCAACAATCTGAAAGGCACCCATGTGAGGAAATTAAAGGACGCTATCGTGTCTATCAGAGACGCGTTCGAGCACCTCGCAGAGCGTACTTCCTCGGAAGAGACAAGGCGACTACAGGTGCAAAATGAATGCTTGCGCGCCCAGGTGGCGGAGCTTCGAGCCGAGATGGCGCAGCTGAGAGCAGACTTTCGGGACCAGTTTAAAAGGCCGTCTCCACCCAAAGAGAACACCAGTAGCTCCCGCAAGGGTGTCAGAGGGTCCCTTAGTATCGAGGATATAACAAGATCCGTGACGGAACAAATAGGGCTGATGCTTGATGCGAGGATGGGAGCTTTAGAGCTGGAGGGCAGGCTTCTACCGGCCAAACCAATGCGGCCCCCGCTGGCAGCTGACCGGAAACAGGTTGCTCAGCAGGTCGCTCCCCATAACCAGAAGCCCGAAATCGCTCTCAGGTCAGCTACAAGACGAGGTACCCCGAATCCTACTGAGGAACCGCAAAAAGGTAACAAAGAGACGGGGAAAGGGAAGAAAAGAAGGCAGAAGAAGACGAACCTCGCAGCAGCCGAAGCCGCCGCGGCTCGCTCTGCCGGATCACCTTCTCCTCAGCCTATGCCGTCAGCTCCTACGGTTAGGGATGAATCTTGGAGGATTGCGGGCCGAACAGGACAAACTAATAAGGTAGCAAATCCTCGCTCGGCTCCGCAAATGCATCAGCAGAAGGCTACGAAGCCCAAGAAGGACAGGCAGAAGCCTAAGAAGCCCAAATCTGCGCCTTCCTCGTTCGGCGGCAGTAATTCTTACGCTAAAGCAAGAAACCGGAGACGGCAAGATCACTTACGGGGACATTCTAAAGGAGGCCAGGTCAAAGATTGATCTAAGTGAACTACAGATTCAGGGAGTGCGGTTCAAGCGGGCTGTCACGGGGGCAACTATTATAGAAGTACCCGGAGCAACTAGCGGCGAGAAAGCAGATGCTCTCGCCAATAAACTGAGGGAAGTTCTAAATAATGATGTCGTTCAAGTCTCTAGACCTGAGAAAACCGCTGAAGTGCGAATCTCAAAATTGGATGACTCCGTCACGCCAGAAGACGTGAAAGAAGCAGTGGTAAAAGTGGGCGGATGTACCCTAGACCAAGTTAAATGCGGTGAAATCCGTCAAGACTTCTCAGGTCTGGGCTCAATCTGGGTTCGCTGTCCAATTGCAGCAGTGAAAAAATTAATGGAGGGCGGCCGACTCCTTGTTGGATGGGTCTCGGCAAGTGTACAGCTGCTTGAACAAAAACCTATGCGCTGCTTCCGCTGTCTTGAAGCGGGTCATGTTCGCGCAAAGTGCAAGGGACTAGAGGACCGAAGCGACTTGTGTTATCGCTGTGGACAGTCTGGTCATAAGGCGGCCACATGCTCAGCCACGCCGCACTGTGTTCTCTGTGCGGCGGCCAACAAACCGGCAGGACACACAATCGGTAGCAAGGCGTGTAATGCATCCGAGCAAAATAAGAAGGGGAAGAAGAATAGCGATAGCTCCCGTGCTCCCTCGCAATCCGTCCACCCATCCGCTACTGTTGCGGCTGAGGCTGAGCAGGTAGCGCCAATGGATATAATATAATGGCACTAACATTCTTACAGGGGAACCTCAACCACTGCCTTAGAGCTCAGGACCTCCTGTTCCAGAGCATGTCGCAGTGGTTGGCACACGTGGCTATCGTCTCCGAACCATACTTTATCCCCCAAAGGGACAATTGGGCTGGGGACCATGACGGTTTGGTGGCGATAATCACCCAAACTGCTGCTGGCTCACCTCCTTTCGAGAAAGTAGAGAAGGGAAAAGGATTCGTAGCTGTGCTCCTCGGCGGCATCATGGTGGTGGGTGTTTATTTCTCGCCTAATAGGAGCTTGGCCGAATTCGAGTCCTACCTGGCAGATGTGGGTGCAGTTATCGGCCGAAGCCATCCACGGCCCGTGCTTGTTGCCGGTGATCTAAACGCCAAGTCCACAGCGTGGGGATCACCGTCTACAGACGTGCGAGGATATGAATTGGAAGAGTGGGCAATTGCGGCAGGTCTGATCGTGGTCAATCAGGGCTCAGTCAACACATGTGTGCGCCAACAGGGTGGCTCCATTGTAGACGTGACATTTGCAAATGCTGCCCTGGGACGTCACATCCACGCTTGGGAAGTGCTAGAAAATGAGGAAACGTTATCGGATCACCGCTACATACAATACAAGGTCTCCACGGTCCCAAATACTGCCAGTGGTCCTATTAGTCAGTCACTACCTGGCGACGGACCGCGTTGGGCACTGAAACGTCTCGATAGGGAGTCATTAGCTCTAGCCGCAAATGTTCAAGCCTGGAACCCGGTCCCTGCAGACCCGGTAGACGTAGAAGAAGAAGCACAGTGGCTCAATGGAGCCATGATAAACATTTGCGACGCAGCAATGCCTCGAGCTAAGCCCCATCCGCCTAAACGGCAGGTTTACTGGTGGTCAATGGATCTCCAACAACTACGAGGGTCATGCGTTGCGGCGAGGCGCCTCTATAGTCATCAGCGAAGGAGAAGACTCAGAGATCCTGTCCGGGAAACAGAACTGTATACACTCTACAGAGAGCGTACAAAAGCCCTGCAGCTTGCAATAAAACAGGCAAAGGAAGGCGCTCAGCAAGAAATGTTAAAGACACTAAATAATGACCCGTGGGGGCGACCATATAAGATGGTACGAAGCAAGCTTCGCTCCTGGGCTCCCCCCCTGACGCGAATTCTCGAGCCAGACTTACTACGAGATGTGGTGGAAGCACTTTTTCCGACCTGCGAAAACTTTGTGCCACCCGCAATGGCACCAGCACCGACAGCAATATATGAAGAAGAGGAAGTGCCGGATGTTTCCGAAGGTGAGTTAGGAGCAGCTATGCTTAGGTTCAAGGCCAAAAATACAGCCCCGGGCCTGGACGGTATACCGGGCCGTGCCTGGGTCTTGACCAGCAAAGTTCTAGAGCCGAGAATTCTGAGAATGTTTTCAGCTTGCTTTCAACAAAGCACATTTCCACGGCAGTGGAAAACTGGCAAGCTAGTTCTGCTAAAAAAGGAAGGGCGCCCGGCAGATTCTCCATCTGCATACCGTCCGATAATTTTACTTGATGAAGTCGCGAAGCTTTTCGAGCGCATAATAGCTAACCGCCTCATCAAGCACCTTACACGTGTCGGACCTGATGTGGCGGACTGTCAGTTCGGTTTCCGTGGTGGTCGTTCTACAGTCGGTGCCATTCTTCGTGTTAAGGCCCTGGCAGACGAAGCAGTGTCTCGAGGAGAAGTTGTCTTGGCAGTGTCTCTAGATATTGCAAATGCATTTAACACGCTGCCATGGAGTTGTGTTAAGGAGGCGCTGCGATACCACGAGGTGCCAGGTTACCTGTGGCGGATAATTGATTCGTACTTATCTGAAAGGTATGTAACATACCCGGGTCCTAAGGAGTGGGCAAGATACCCGATGTCCCGCGGTGTTTCACAGGGGTCGGTTCTTGGACCACTTCTGTGGAATATTGGGTATGACTGGGTTCTACGAGGTGCAAACCTACATGGCATAGATCTCTGCTGTTATGCCGATGACACATTGGTAACAGCTCGGGGAAAGAATTTTAGACAGGCGGCTATACTGGCAACAGTCGGAGTCGCTCACGTCGTCAGTCGAATCCGGCGGTTGGGGTTGAAAGTGGCCCTACAAAAATCCGAAGCTATATGCTTCCATGGGCCCCGAAATGCTCCTCCGCCTGACGCGAACATAGTGGTAGGTGGAACAAGGATAGGAGTTGAGCCCAATATGAGATACCTGGGGCTCGTACTAGACAGTAGGTGGACATTTCATGCTCACTTCAAGAGCTTGATGCCGAAATTGCTGGGAGCAGCTGGCGCTTTAGGGCGTATACTCCCGAACACGGGGGGGCCAAAGGCGTCATGTCGACGGCTTTATATGGGAGTGGTGAGATCAATGGCTCTGTATGGGGCCCCAGTATGGGCTGACATACTTAAAAGGAAGGTAATATCTGTCTTAAAAACACCGCAAAGGGCAATGGCCACAAAGACAATTCGAGGGTATCGTACGATTTCCTTCGAAGCAGCATGTGTGCTGGCTGGGTCTCTTCCTTGGGACCTTGAAGCAAAAGCCCTCGCAGCGGTCTACCGCTGGCGCGAGGAGGCATCTGAGAGAGGCGATTCACCAGCACCAAGAGAAATCGAAGGACGGCGTGACGCTATTCGCCTTGAAATGATGGAAATTTGGGAGCAGAGGCTTGCGTATCCTAGTGCTGGTCATAGGACCATCGAGGCAGTCCGTCCGGTCCTAAAACAATGGCTTGACCGGGACCATGGCCCTATGACATTCAGACTGACACAGATCCTGTCGGGGCACGGTTGTTTTGGATGGTACTTGCACCAAATAGCGAGAAGGGAATTGACCAAAAAATGTCATCATTGCAACAGCTGCCCAGAGGAAAGCGCACAGCACACGCTAGAGCACTGCCCTGCCTGGGATGAGGAACGTCGAACGCTCAGAGCTGCAGTGGGTAACGACCTCTCGCTACCCGCCGTAGTCCGCAGCATGGTGGACAGAGATGTATCTTGGAGGGCTGTGCTCAATTTCTGCGAAGCGGTGATGGTGAAAAAAGAAACGGCGGAGCGCGAAAGGGAAGATGACCCAGATTCCCAACCTATGCGCCGCAAACGTGTCGGGCGGCGGCGGTTGGCTTATGACCGCCGACTTCCCCCTTAAGGGCACCTGTGGGCGATAAGCTCGGGGACGTCTGTCGCCCACACAAGGGTCCCTGTGTTGGAAGGCGTGCCGCTCCCGCGGTGCGCCCGCAAATGAGGAACGGGGGAACAATTCCCCCTTGAGTCGCGTCCGATCTCCGGACAGCCGCTGGCGAGGTCGCGGAAGTTGTGCTTCGTCGTCCCTGTGGCCTCGCCTTTACAGCAGTGAGCCGGCACACAGAGGGGTTTTTAGTGGGTACACCATGGGTCTCATTAGCCTATATGGGAGTCCCACATAACCACTGGGGCCCGTCCCCGTGCCTCAGTGGTATGCGTAACGCATTTTCCCCTCTTAAAAAAAAAAAAAAAAAGGTTGTGTCATCACTGCGATAATGCTGAAGACACAGCACAGCACACGCTGGCAGAGTGCAGGGGGTGGAACGAGGCGCGGAACCAGCTGACCGCGGTGGTCGGCAGCGACTTGTCGCTACCCAGCGTCGTAAGAGGCATCCTAGAAAATAGGACTAAATGGAAGGCGGTGTCTTACTACAGTCAACTAGTAATGACGGAGAAAGAAGCCTCTGAGCGCGCGCGGGAGCAGGACGTGGAAGCTCACCCGATGCGGCGCAAGAGACCCGGGCGCAGGCGAGTCGCCCATGACCGCCGCTTGCCGCCTTAAGGAGGACCTCCGGGGGGCAGTCACGGGGACGACTGTCACCCTAAAGGTATAGGTCCTCGAGGCGAAGAGCGTGGCATCTAGCCACGCCATACCCAGCGTAAGAGGACAAATTCCTCAGAGAGGAGGCTCAACAGCCAGCCGCTGGCGAGGCCACGGTAGTGTACTTCGGAGTTCCCGTGGTCTCGCCTTTTAGCGACGAGGCGGCAAAAAGAGGGGTTTTTAGTGGGTACACCGAAATGGGAGTCCCACATAACCGCCTGGGCTTAACGTTCCTGAGGCCCGGCGGTATGCGTAACGCATTTTCCCCTCTATAAAAAAAAAAAAAAAAAGGTTAGGTTAGGTTAGGTTAGGTTGGGGTGCAGGGCTGGTAGACCTCCTCGTGGTGCACCCTGGGAGGGGGAGAATAGCCGCTCAGTTGCGCGTTTGCTGTTCTCCCTCTGCTAACTACCAGTCACAGTGGTAATGGCAGTCGAGTCTTCTCCTGCGTTGGCCGTAGTGCCGTGTTTGTAGGTGGAGGCCTTTGGGACGACGGCTTTGATTGTATAATGTCTGAAAGGGTGAATGAATGAGGTTAATGAATAGAAGAGTTGAATGTTTGGCGCATGGCCGTAGTGGTGGTAGGCTTCATGCCTATGTTGATGGAAAAACGAGTGTGTGGTAGTTTTAAACGTAACTACATAGGGGAGTCTACGCCAGCTCTCCTTGAATCCCGCAACCCGCAGCACTCTCCCAACGACCTCCATCAGGGGCGATATGGGGTACGGGTAGTGTTCGTGGCGCGGAGGGCTTGCCTTAACTGGCCGGCCCGCGAGAAGGAAAACTCTTTAACACCCGACAGCGAAGTCGTTAAAACCTCTAGATACCGGACGACCTCTAGAGTATTAAGTCCACTAGTCAGAATAGGCGTCACCCGCTAGCGTTAACATTCGTCCTATACTCGTGGGAATTATACTTATGGCAAATAACGATAAAAAAACAAACAACCAAAACGGCCCTTCTGAGGGCCAATACGAAAACGGCCCTTCTCAGGGCCAGCATCAAGAGGAGGCAAGAAGAGCAGAAGGAGAAAGCTCGAGCAGTGAAGCCCATAGAATATTGGGTACCCCAACTGACGAGCTTGACGTAAATTCTCCAAACCTGCAACCAATCGTCAGAATACAGCGGCTCTCGGAGTCAGACTCCTCAGCATGCAGTATGAAGACTGTGAGCTCCCAAGGAACAAAACTTGATGGAAAATTCTGGAGCAAAAAAGGAGGGAAAAGACCGGCTGGCGAGCTCGAATTATCCTCCGGCTCAGAGAGCGATATTGCGACTCTCAGTGAAGGCGCCATTCCAAAAGGCGAACTGCAAAAGCGGACACCCAAAAGGGGCAGAGGCCGGCCGCCAACATCGGGCCGATACATAGGCTTTGGAAATTTTTTGAAGGAGGTCAACACCGAAAAAGAACGAGACAGACAGCTCCAGGAGCAAAAAGACCTGGCGGCGTCTAACGCGCTGGCCGAATCCGTGGCCCGAGAAAGAGCCGAGCGCGTAATGAGTCGGCAAGTGTCTCTTACACAATTTGACGACAAAACATTGGCAGACCTAGGTGAAGACATACAAAATGCCCTGAGAACAATTATAAATATCACCAACACGTCAGGCCACTTAAAAGGTACCCATCAGAGGGACCTTAAAGCATCAGTAGAAAAAATCGGGGCGGCTTTTGCAGAAGTCAGGTCCCGCACAGCAAATGAAGAAGTCGCCCGCCTGGAGGCAGCTAATGCGCGGCTGTCCTGGCAGTTGACTGAACTGCGGAAGCAAGTTGACGAGATGCGAAGTCAGCCATCTTCATTAGCCGAAAATGACATTCGTCGGCTCATCGAGGAGGTTTCACGCTCGAACCGGGACCAGTTTAACAACATGCTAAACGCCCGAATGGAAGGCATAGAGAGTCGTTTGCTACCGGAACCTCGGCTGAGGCCTCCATTAGCAGCCGATCGCAAGAATGCATCAGCTGCTCCAACCGGATTGGACAATCGAGGTCCTACCTCCTTAACAGCCCAGTCTGCAGCAAAAACTGCAGCAGTCGCGGACCCTGCCCCTGCTGGTGAACATCAGAAGCAAACCCAAAAGGGCAAGAAGAGCAAGCGAGTCAGCCTAGCAGCCCAGGAAGCGGTTGCGGCCAGACAGGAAGCTGCAAATCTTCGTACAAACGCAGATGCTGTGCCAGAAAAGCAAAACTGGAGTGCAGTAGTAGGCAGTAAAGCCAAAAACAAGAAGGCGAACAAAACAGCGAATGAGCCCAAAGAGTTCAGCGCTCCAAAGACGAGGCTTCGACAAAATAAAAAGAGGAAACTTAATCCTCCGCGTACGGCTGCCATCACGCTGACGTTAAAACCAGAGGCAATCGAAAAAGGGGCAAAATATGAATCTGTCCTGGCCGAGGCGCGGAAAAATATCAAACTAGAGGAGCTCGGAATTTCTGCCTTAAGATTCCGGACAGCAGTCACTGGTGCGCGAATGCTAGAACTGCCGCCGGAAACCGAGAACGCTGAGGCAGCAGCGGACGAGCTGGCCGAAAAACTCCGCGGAGTCATTGGTGATGAAGTCCAAGTTCGGCGTCCTGTGAAATGTGCCGAGATTCGAGTCACAGGACTAGATGACTCCGTTACTGGCGAAGAAGTAGTCGCAGCTGTTGCATTGGAAGGGGGCTGTCCAGTGGACGCCATAAAATCTGGTACAATCTCGCAGGGGCAAACTGGTTCAGGATCACTATGGCTCAGCTGCCCAGTAGCGGCCGCTAAGAAAATTTTGGAATCTGGCCGGATTAAAGTGGGTTGGGTCTTTGCGCGAGTGGTATTGCTGGAGACAAAGCCGTTGCGCTGCTATAAGTGCCTGGAAACAGGCCACGTTGGGGCAAAGTGCGATAGAGGTGTAGATCGCAGCTGCCTGTGCTATAACTGTGGTATTGCAGGCCACAAAGCCCGAGAATGCACCGCCGAAGCGAAGTGTGTTATATGCACGGCTGCTGGTAAATCGGCAGGGCACCGTCTTGGTGCCAAAGATTGTCAGAGCGGCAAGGCACGCCCTGCCACAAGAGAAGGAAAGAAGATAGGACCTGCCCCGGTAGCCGCCCCATCTTCCCAGCATTTAGCTGCAGAGGAATCAATGGAAACACAATAATATGGCGCTTTCGTGTTTACAGGCGAATATCAACCACTGCGCAAGGGCCCAAGATCTTGTGGTCCAAACCATGGCAGAGTGGCATATAGGCGTGGCTGTCGTTTCAGAGCCGTATTTCGTTCCCAATCGAGATGACTGGATATCTGACCTTGACAAAACGGTGGCCATAATAGCCCCCGCTGTAGCTGGATCTCCGCCCTTTGAAAATACTGTGAGGGGTCGTGGATTTGTGCTTGCCGTAGTAGGAGGTGCAGTCATAATTGGAGTATACTCCTCGCCAAATAATACCTTGGCTTATTTTGAAACAATGCTAGCTGAAATTGGAGCTCAAGTTGGGCAGGTAAACCCCACGCCCGTTATTGTAGCTGGGGATTTTAATGCCAAATCTGCAGCTTGGGGTTCTCCCATTACAGACGTGACGGGGGATGTCTTAGAAGAGTGGGCAATATCTCTTGGACTAAATGTCATGAACACTGGTGCGGAAAGTACGTGCGTGAGGCAGCAGGGTGAATCGATCGTAGATATCACATTTGCATCCAATGCCCTTGCTCGCTCTATTCTAAACTGGAGGGTAGAAGTAGACGTGGAGTCGCTGTCCGACCACCGGTATATCCGGTTCGACCTCTTCACTCCCACTGCCATACCGTACAGACCAAACCAACCTAGAGCAGAAAACAGTCCTAAATGGGTACTTAGGAAGCTAGACTGGCAGCTTGCAAAGGAGGCAGCAATTGTTGAGTCGTGGGGAATTAGTGCCGTCCCAGTGACAGAACAGATAGATCACGAAGCCGAAAATCTTGGCAATGCTCTTGTTCGCGTTTGCGATGCGGCAATGCCAAGAGCGAAACCTTTCACTCCGAAGCAACAGGTATACTGGTGGCGACCAGAACTCCGACAACTGCGGAACGCCTGCGTGGCTGCGCGTCGTCAGTATACCAGATACAGAAGAAGGTGTATTCGAAACGAGGCCGATGAAAATATCCTGTACGATAACTATAGGGCTGCTCGTACATCCTTGCAGACGGCTATTGCACAAGCCAAGGAGGCGGCGTGGGACGAGTGGCTCGAGACGCTAAACAGAGATCCCTGGGGAAGGCCGTATCGAGCTGTGCGGCAAAAACTCCGACCTTGGACACCCCCACTAACAAGTAGTCTCAAGCCAGACCTCTTGGAGCGAGTAGTAGAAACTCTATTCCCACAGAGGGGTGAGTTCGTTCCGCCAGCGATGGCGCCTATCACAAGACGACCGGAAGTACTAAGAGATGTACCACCAGTGACAGAGGTGGAATTCAGGGTGGCTATTCTCAAACTTCGCTCAAAGAAAACTGCCCCCGGCCCAGATGGCATACCAGGAAGTGCTTTGGTGATCGCACTTAGTGAGTGGGAGGAGAGAGTCAGAGCCCTTTTTACTACGTGCTTGACTCTCGGGCGATTCCCTGCACGGTGGAAAACGGGAAAATTGGTGCTGCTTCGAAAGGATGGACGCCCGCCCGATGAGCCGTCGGCCTATCGTCCCATCGTGTTGCTCGACGAGATGAGCAAACTCTTTGAGCGAATAATAGCCACTCGTCTCACCAGGACTATGCAACCGGGTCTTAGCGATTGCCAGTACGGATTTCGTCCCCTTCGGTCCACGCTGGACGCGATCGCGCGGGTCAGAGATTTCGCGCAAGAGGAAGTTTCACGGGGTGGGGTGGTGATGTCTGTATCGCTCGACATCTCGAACGCATTCAACACCCTACCCTGGGAAACAATTAAGGCGGCTCTAAAGTATCACAACGTGCCCGAATACTTGCAAAACATAGTGGCGGATTACTTTGCCGGGCGCTCTGTGATATTCCCAACTACTAACGGCTGGGGGCGAAGGGAGATGTCATGCGGTGTTCCGCAGGGCTCAGTGCTGGGCCCGCTGCTGTGGAACATCGGCTATGACTGGGTTCTACGCGGGGCCACTATGCCGGGAGTCAGTGTCACCTGTTACGCTGACGATACCCTGGTGTCGGCCCGCGGCAGGACCCACAGAGAGGCTGCATACTTAGCTACGGCAGGGGTAGCATGCGTGGTCCACAGAATACGGGCACTGGGCCTGGAGGTGGCCTTACACAAATCGGAAGCCCTGGTCTTTCATGGGCCTCGCAACAAACCACCGCAAGGCTCAAAAATTACAGTGGGGGGAACTTCCATCGCCGTCGGGTCAACGATGAAGTACCTGGGACTCGTTCTTGACGACAGGTGGAAGTTCGAGGAACACTTTCGGCGGTTGGCTCCAAAGCTGATGGCTGCCGCTGGAGCGCTCGGACGGATCCTCCCGAATATGGGTGGGCCAGGAGGAGCCTGTAGGAGGCTGTACACGAGTGTGGTGCGCTCTATGGCGCTTTACGGAGCACCGATATGGGCGGATACCCTGAGACCTCGAAACGCGGCCCTATTACGGCGGCCGCAGCGGGCCCTAGCTCTCAGGGTGGCTCGAGCGTACCGTACCGTCTCTTACGCAGGAGCTTGCTTGCTGGCTGGAAGCCCGCCTTGGGACCTAGAAGCCGCGGTTCAGTCCGGCGTCTACTGGCGGGTCATAACAGCAAGGAGCGAAGAAAACTGGCCGGCTCCTGAAGAGATTCGCAAATGGAGAGAAGAGGCGCACGACGTCCTTTACCATCAATGGACGGAGCGACTTGAGATCCCGGGTGCTAGCCGGGATCTAGTGGCCGCTATTCGGCCCGTTTTGAAAAAATGGGTCGAGCGCAAGCACGGCGCAACCTCCTTCCACCTCACACAGCTTCTGACGGGGCACGGTTGCTTCGGCAGGTACCTGTGTGAGGTGGTGGGACGGGAGATGACTACAGAATGTCACCACTGTAACGGGAGAGCCGCGGATACGGCCCAACACACGCGCGAAGAGTGCCCTGCGTGGGCGGAGCCTCGCGCTGTTCTGTCCGCGGCTGTAGGAGGAGACCTCTCACTGCCAGCACTAATTCTCCAAATGATTGACAGTGAGGAGGCGTGGGCGGCAACAACCACGTACAGTGTCGCAGTGATGACACAAAAGGAGGCTGCAGAGAGAACGCGCGAGGATGACGCGAACTCGCTCCCTCAGCGCCGCAGGAGGACAGGAAGGCGGCGAAGAGCCTTCGCAGGCAGAATGCTGCCGCCCTAACGCGAACCTGCGGGTGATGGATCGGGAGCTCCATCACCCGCCTGAAGAGGTTCCGAGCTGGAAGGTCCTCAAGTGTTCCGAGGTGCCTTCAGCGGAGGATGCTGCATGAGCAGCCACAATAGAATGGGCCTTAAAAGGCAACGCTGACGGGGTATCGGAAGTTGGCAGCCGCGTTCCCGAAACCCCGTCCAAAAGCGAGCGGTGGAGTCGGACATACCCACTCGGTTTCTGGGATCCATAACGGATTTCCCCTGGGTCAACCTGGGTCCCTGGGGTTTTTTTTACAGTCTATCTCCAACATTATCGGAGGTTTCCTACGATAACACTTTCGTTCCAGTTCTCACATTTTTACTGCTCGTACTTCCATACTTCATACTGTATCTTTCTGGCATCCATCATCTTTTGTCTGTTATGGGTGGGACTCCCAATTCTATATACCTACTATCTTTTATTTTATTGATATCTTTTAACAGGGAAAAGAAAGAGAAGCCGGTGTTTATTTTAGTTTACAATAGTACTTATCTAGTTATTCTATTTAAAATTATACACATACATTTTCAACATTTCTAATTTATACAGTGCATTACACTTTGTTTGTTTATTACATTTCGTTCTTATATGTTTATCTCTTATATAACACAGTATATTGTGATAACATATTTTTCTTTATCTGGTGCTATTTCTTTTTATGGCTCTATTCGCAATATTTACACAATATTTTAGAAATTTTTCTCTACTTGTACTTTCCATTAAACTTTGTACATTTGCAATAGTAACTTTCTGTTCCAATTCTATTTCAAGCTCGAGGCGTTTTTGGTCGTAGACTGGACACTCGAACAACAGGTGTGGGACCGTTTCGTCCACGGCAGGATCGCATATGCACGCTGGGTTGTCTTTACACCCAAAGCGATTTAGGTATTCCGAGAACCCACCGTGCCCCGTCATTATTTGTGTTGTTACGCTGGTAATTTCTAATTTACGTACCGTCCGGTATGCCGCCACCGCATCCGGAAAGAACATTTTCGTAACTGAAGCGGTGCTGCCGGCTGCGTATCTCCTACTCCATTCCTCGATGGTCGCCATGCGGATGTCCCTCTTGACGTGTGACACTGGGCACAGGTCATAGTCGGGTCTTCCCTTGGAGCCTGTTGCGGCCGCTTTCGCTAATTGGTCAGCCCTCTCGTTGCCCTCCAATCCTGCGTGTGCCTTTATCCAGAACAAGGTGATTATTTTGCTCTGGAGAGATATGGCTTTTATGTTATCTCTTGTGTTTACTGCTAGGGGATGAAGGCAACTATAGTTGGTGACCGTTTGCAGGGCGGCCATGGAGTCGCTATATACTCCGAAGGAGGTCGCACCATGATTCAGTATCACTCTAGTCGCTCTGTATATGGCCAAGAGCTCAGCCTGGTAGACCGTACAGTACCCGGGTAGAGAAAACTTGTGGGTTTTGATCTCGGTTTCGCCGGTCCATATGGATAGTGCGGCTCCGACCTTGCCCCCGATCTTGCTCCCATCCGTGAATATCCGAATATCAAACTCGCTGTGGTTATCCACCTGCTGTTGGTCTACCAGGCTAATAAACGTCAGGCCCATCTGGTCTGCAGGGTGAGGGGCCAGGATTGCTGGGGCCATCCGCTCGACCTCCCTATCCCCCAGCGCCGGCCGGGGTACTCCCTTCTTGGCCTCATATAATGAGGCCACCTCTCGTATTCGGAGATCAAGAGGAAGCATCCCGGCCAGCACAAGTGCGGAGTTCAGGGAGACCGTACGGTATGCCCTGCAAAGCTTCTGAGCAAAGCCGCGCTGTACCGCGTTTAGCTGCTTTTGCACTCCCAGTTTATTAGCCGCCGGCGCCCACGCGCTAGCCGCATACAAAATCGTCGGTTCAACTACAGCTGTATAAATTAGCCGCACGACTTCAGGATGCAGACCCCAGCTTACTCTAGCTGTCCTGGCAAGATGTTTATACATATTCAATGCTTTTTTACAAACATTCGTTATGTGCGAGTTGAATGTTAGCGCTGCATCAATCGTGAGTCCGAGTAGCTTTATTTCCCGGGACACGCCCACATCGATCCCAACCATGTGAAGGCGCGGTGTGTCATATTTGAGCTTACGCGTTACCACCATCGCATTGGTTTTTTGCGGTGCGAATTTGAGCTTATTTTTGACACCCCACGCCCGAACATGTTCAAGTGCGGCGTTGGCACGTCTTTCTATATCCAAAGCTGTTTCACCCTCAAAAACCAGCACCACATCATCCGCAAATGCTTGGCAGTACACCGTCTGCTCGACAAGCTCTCTCAGGAGCGGGTCCAGCAAGAGGTTCCATAGTATGGGTCCCCCGATTGATCCTTGGACGCACCCTTTGCTGGTTCCTCGTTTCGACTCCTCTCCTGCGTACCTTACGCCGACCATTCTGTCCGTCAAATAACTATCGATTACACGTCTCAAGTTCATCGGGTAATCCTCTTCAGCCAATCGTACTCTGATTGCAGGCCACCATGCATTGTCGAAGGCTCCCTCTATATCCAAAGACACAAGCGTCAACATTTTCTTTTCTTTGAGCTTGTTAAAGGACGTGTTGCATTAGCGTATAGAGGGAGTCCTCCGTGCTTCTCTGGGGCATGAAGCCGTATTGATGAGGGCTCATTTTTGGCATCAGATAGTACCTGAGACGTGCAACCAACATCTTCTCATACACCTTCCCCAGCAGTGGCAATAGCCCAATCGGCCTGTAGGACTTGGGTACCGTGTACGAGTCCTTGCCCGGCTTCCTTAGCACGACCACTGTTGCTGTCTTCCAGTCTTTGGGGAAATATTGGCATGCCAAACACTTGTTTATTAGGGCTAAGAAGTAACCGGGGTCGCGGTCTATTGCATGGCTGCAAATATCTGCCGCAAGTCCGTCTGCCCCTGGAGCTTTTTTTGGGTAAAAAGATTTCGCTGCCCTTTATAGCTCGCCAAGGGTAAAAGGCGGATCATGTATCTCAGCATGACCCGGTGCATTCACCCTCCCGGCTAGCTGTCGCATTTGACGATGACTCTCGTTATCGTTTTCAACCCGATCTTCGGGATAAAACGTGTCCGCCAGCAGCTCCACCGAATCCCTAGCGTCCAGTGTTCTTCCGTCCTTTTCTAGCGGTAGGTCTTCTTCCCTCTTTGAGATTTTTCCCATCACCCTGTAAATGCCCTCCCAGACACCCTCCCCATCCTGCTTACCGCAAAACTCCTTCCAGCTTTTTATTTGGGCTTCTTTAACAGCCGTCTCGTATTTGAGTTTTTCCTCCAGGTACAAGTTCACCACGTGTGCCCTCCGCACCGGCGCTGCACACCTGACCCTGCGCTTTTTGGTTGCGACCCGCCGCTTCATCCCCGCCAGTTCCTCGGACCACCATGGCATAGTTATGGTTTCTGTGTTCTTTTTAGTTGGTATAGTTTCTCTGCATGTGTATTTTATGGCTTCTGTATACTCATACACTGCTTGGTCTATTTGTTCTACGTTGTGAATTTTGTCCAAATCTTGTGTTGTGAGTTGTTTATCTTGCATAACTTGGGCCAATTTCTCATGAAACTGGCCCCAGTTTGCTTTTTTAGTGTTAAATGTACGAGTTGTCCTCTTGATATTTAAACCTTGTGATTTGTTGAGTTTTATTGTGAAAACTATGCCATTGTGGTCCGAGCCCGTGAGACCCTCTTCAACATGCCAGTCGTTTATCAGACCCAGGATGTCAGTCGTGCACGCCGTTACGTCGACATAGCTGCTATACCTGGTTTCTCCCCTAATGGTGTCGAAGGTTGGGGTGTTTCCGGTATTCAGGATATGAAGGCTCATCTCCTCCAGTGCTCCGCTCATCTGCTCACCTCTGGAATCTTCCCTGGGACTTCCCCACCACATGCTTTTTGAATTGGCATCGCCTCCTATGAGTGTATTTTTGGGGCCCACTTCCATTTCAATTCTTTTTAAGTGATCCAGGTATGGCCCAATGGGTTGATCCGGCTCAAAGTAGTAGGACACTAGCGTGATTTCCCAGGCTTTAGTTCGGACCCCCACCACAACGATGTTGTTCGTGGTGAGTTGTGGGTACTGTATGACATCTAAGTCATGGTTAAAGACGGCAATTGCAGCCTTTACAGTACCTTCTCCTAAGGTAGAGCTCTGGAAAATCCTCGCTTCCCGGTATCCTCTCATTATTTTCTCACCCCCCGCCGCATTCCCCCTGTTACAGAGGGGGAAATGACGATGGTGGCCCATAGGCTTAGTGCCTGCAAAAAGGCCCCGGGCCCCGACGGAGTGCCGGGTAGGATGCTGCCGATCGTGATGGAGCACCTTGGTGACCGCCTCAAAACTACCTTCGATCAGTGTTTGAAGGAGGGGTGGTTTCCAAGGTGCTGGAAAGAGGGAATAGTGTGCCTCATCCGGAAGGAGACTAGGCCTGCGGACTCCCCTTCCGGATGGAGACCGATAGTGTTGCTGGACGAGACGGGGAAAATGATGGAGAGGATTGTCTCGTCCAGGATCACTAGGCACCTAAACGAGAGGGGGCCCAACCTGTCGGAAAGACAGTACGGGTTCCGGAACGGGAGGTCCACAATGGACGCATTGGGGGCACTGAGGGCCTTCTGCGAAGACGCTCAAAGGAGGGGGGAAGGAGTAATAGCGGTGTCTTTGGACATCGCCAACGCTTTCGGCTCCCTCCCGTACTCGGTGATCAGAGAGGCCCTCAAATTCCATGAGGTGCCCCTATATTTAAGGCGTGTCGTAGATCATTACCTAACTGGCAGGGTGGTGGTTTGCGACACGCCAAATGGACGAATAGAGAGACGGATGGCCTGCGGAGTACCCCAGGGGTCGGTACTCGGACCCCTACTCTGGAATATTGGGTACGACTGGGCCATCCGTGCTGAGCTGCTCCCCCGGATGTCAGTCATGTGTTACGCTGACGACACAATGGTGGCCGTTCGGGGAGGGGAGCTGAGGGAGCTGATGAGGAGGGCTGAGGTGGCGACGGAACTAATGGTTCTGAGGATCCGCCTGCTTGGACTAAAGGTATCCCTCCCAAAAACCGAGGGTATAGTCTTCGGTGGGAGACGATGGAGGGTCCCGGCGGGCGCATCTCTCAGAATAGGCGACGAGGAGGTCCAGGTAAAACCGCACATCAAATACCTGGGCCTCACTATAGACAGGCGGTGGAGATTCGAGGAGCACTTCAAGCGAATGGCTCCCCGTATAGTGGCGACGGCATCAGAGCTGGGACGGCTTCTCCCCAATGTGGGAGGACCCTCCCATGCCTGCAGGCGGCTATACGCTGGGGTGGCCAGATCCATGGCCCTGTACGGGGCCCCGATCTGGGCGGATAAGCTGGCTCCGACAACCAAGGCGCTGTTGCGGAGACCCCAGAGGGTAGTGGCCAAGCGCATAATCCGGGGTTACACCACGGTGGCCGGAGCGGCGGCTTGCGCATTGGCGGGAACACCACCCTGGGAGCTAGACGCCGAAGTGCTCGCGGAGGCTCATAGGCGGCGAATAAGGAGCAGGGAGACGGGAGAATACCCAGCTCCTGAGGAAGTGAGGGCTGCCAGAAGCGCGGCTAAGAGAAGAGCGAGAGACAGGTGGAAGAGCGACCTGGAGGACAGCCCTTATGGAACCCGCACCATAGGGGCACTCCTCCCGTCTTTCGACACCTGGCTCGACCGCAAGCATGGGAAGGTGGGGTACAGGCTGGTGCAGGTAATGACTGGACACGGGTGCTTCGGTCATTACCTGCAAATAATAGGCCGAGAGCCTACCCCAATCTGCCACCAATGTGGCGACGAGGATGACACGGCCCAGCACACTCTGGAAGTGTGCAGCCGCTGGGCCGTGGAGAGAAATGCTATGGTGGTAGCCATAGGAACGGCTGATCTGCACAGAGTTGTAGCGGCCATGCTGGGCAGCGAGAGATCCTGGAAGGCAGTGGTCTCCTTCTGTGACACGGTCGTCTCACAGAAGGAGACCGAGGAACGGGAGCGCGAGGATGATCCCAACGCGCTCCCGAACCGATGAAGACGAGTGGGGAGGAGGCGCAGACGGTTTGCCGTGGTAAACCGTGACCTTCCCCAGTAGGGCCGCGGGTTGGGGACCCGCATTGCACGGTCCTACATGTCGAGGGGAGAGTCAGTTACGCGTTTGCTGATACTGCAGGCACTGTTTAAACGGTGAGTGCTCGCTAACATGTACTCGTTGATGCTCGATGTTAATTCGGCCGAGTTGCATCATCGCGCGCCATGTCCCGGGCGCGCATCTAAGTACAGCGTTGAGTAGCTTAGGATTTCTGTTGTTCTTTGTGTACACAATTTGAATTACGTCATTGGCTGTTACGGCATCTCTCACGGTAGGATTTTGTGCGATTATAATGTCCGCGAGCTCTTGCAAGGGGGTATCTTTATAAATTCCTTTTAGTATAACCATTGGCAATAAGCTGCGGGCAGGTTCCGCCTTGATGTTTGGGGTGTTGTTTATTCGCCTGAGAGTCTCGTCCAATTGCTTTTCGTTTTGAAACTCTATACGGAGCTTATTGTTGGAGATCTGCCTGATTTTTTGAGGGGCGTAGTGTGTGGTTTTGAAGGAGATTTCATTCCTGAAGGTAGAGAGCGCTTCTAATCCCGTTTGTACGTTGGCGACCGTGACCACAATTGCCGGGTTATTTCTTGGGACGTCAAGAGCCGGCCTTTTAGCTGTCTCGCTGTATGTGGGTCTTGTTAGGTGCTCATCAGGCTCTCCTAGGGCGGGGCCGCCAAGGTCAGAGGCGAGACCAGCGTCATGTCGCCTGTCCGCGCCGCCTGTTACGGAAGCGCCCAGGGCGCCAATATTGGTTTGTTCTTGCCTTATCCTTGTTAGTTCTTCCTGTATACAGGCAATCGCGCTGTTCAGTTTGTTAAAACTACTATTGTCAGAGTTTAAAAGCCGGGTTCTAGCCAAGGATGCGGGCTCTACTAGGCATTCTGCGTTCAATACTTCACACTCCTGACTGTACCTGTCCACAATTTCCTGCATTTCCTTGACGCATTCAATGATATCCGCCTTATTACCCTTGGTGACACTTTTATTCTGTTTAAAAATGCTGTATATCTTTTCAGCTTTTTGTCTTATCATTGTCCTGAGCCTGCCACTAGAATTCCGTGTGCTAGGGCTGGCTACGGGCTCGCCGCTCAATAACAGTCCGTCCGTTTCGGAGGGCTCAGCTGTTCTTGCCGGTATCGGCACCAGCATTTGCGACTGTGGCTGTGACAGCTGCTGCGGCTCTCGTGTCGCAGTGGCTGAGCGGAGATCATTTGGCTGGGACGTTTCCGCATCCTGGCTCATCCGAAGCAACTCCATGTCTCCAGAGCTATCTAAATTAGACGGGATAGTCTCGCCGTCGATTGTTGCAGTGTCGCTATTATTGTTTCGCAATTTGCTAGGTGATTGCGGAGGTGTGCGATACATTTTATTCTATTAGTTTGCCTTTATTTGAAAATTAATATTTCGGGAACTGATTTATTAATGGTAAAAACCACGTTGTTTTAAGGAGTATCGCAACTGAATTTTTTCTTTACTCGGAAGCTACTTTATACAGACTTCTAAAACTTTGCACGATTATTTTCAATTACAATTACACCAAAACCCTATTAAATAATTATATGTCGTCTTACAATTTATACGCAATTCAAAATAATATGATTGAAATGATAAAATTTTAAAACTCTCTATTTACAGATAATCTAACTAGACAACGAGCATCAAAAGTATTCTTAAAACTATTTTTTATTGGAATGCAAGTAATTAAGATCAAAAAATTTGGAAAAAAGAGCAAGGCAAAAAAGTGTATTTTCGTATTATATTTACGTAAAGCCACTCCGTTTTAAGGAGTTGCGCGACTGAATATTACTTTTCTCAGAAACTACTTCACGAAAAAATCTGAAAGTTTGCACGATTATTGTCTAGTAACAGACGCATTGAAATTATACTAAAACCGTATGCATCATCAGTCATAATCTCCAAAATTAAATGTCAAAGTTATAAGTTTCATAAAAATAAGTTTTTAGGTAGGTAAATCTTAAATATTTTGAAAACTAATGCACCAATCAGAGTTCTGTCTTCTGTTATATGTTTCTTATAAGTTTTGGAATCTGATTATATTATCGAAATCAGTCACAGTTATACGCAGTTCAAATTAAAACGGTTGAAATTATAAAATCTTAAAACTCTATTTACAGATAATCTAACAAGACAACAAGCATCAAAATTATTCTAAAACTATTTTTTTATGGACTACAAGTAATCAAGATCAAAAAATGTGGAAAAAAGAACAAGGTAAAAAAGTGAATTTAGGAAATATATTTACGTAAAACCACGCCGTTTTAAGGAGTGGCGCGACTAAATATAACTTTTCTCAGAAACTACTACACGGAAAAATCTGAAACTTTGCACGATTATTGTCTAGTAACAGATACATTGAATTAATACTAAAACAGTATGCATCATCACTCAAAATCTCCAGAATTAAATGTCAAACTTAAAAGTTTCATAAAAATTAGTTTTTTGGTAGGTAAATCCTAAATATTTTGAGAACTAATACACCAATCCGAGTTCTGTTTTCTGTTATATGTTTCTTATAAGTTTTGGAATCTAATTATATTATCGAAATCAGTCACAGTTATACGCAGTTCAAATTAAAACGGTTGAAATTATAAAATCTTAAAACTCTATTTACAGATAGTCTAACAAGACAACAAGCATCAAAGTTATTCTTAAAACTATTTTTTTATGGACTACAAGTGATCAAGATCAAAAAATGTGGAAAAAAGAACAAGGTAAAAAAGTGAATTTAGGAATGATATTTACGTAAAACCACTCCGTTTTAAGGAGTGGCGCGACTAAATATTACTTTTATCAGAAACTACTTCACGTAAAAATCTGAAACTTTGCACGATTATTGTCTAGTAACAGATACATTGAAATAATATTAAAACAGTATGTATCATCACTCAAAATCTCTAAAATTAAATGTCGAATTTAAAAGTTTCATAAAAATAAGTTTTTAGGTAGGTAAATCCTAAATATTTTGAGAACTAATACATCAATCCGAGTTCTGTTTTCTGTTATATGTTTCTTATAAGATTTGGAATCTAATTATATTATCGAAATTAGTCACAGTTATATGCAGTTCAAAATAAAACGGTTGAAATTATAAAATCTTAAAACTCTATTTACAGATAATCTAACAGGACAACAAGCATCAAAATTATTCTTAAAACTATTTTTTTATGGACTACAAGTAATCAAGATCAAAAAATGTGGAAAAAAGAACAAGGTAAAAAAGTGAATTTAGGAAATATATTTACGTAAAACCACGCCGTTTTAAGGAGTGGCGTGACCAAATATAACTTTCCTCAGAAACTACTTCACGGAAAAATCTGAAACTTTGCACGATTATTGTCTAGTAACAGATACATTGAATTAATACTAGAACAGTATGCATCATCACTCAAAATCTCCAGAATTAAATGTCAAACTTAAAAGTTTCATAAAAATTAGTTTTTTGGTAGGTAAATCCTAAATATTTTGAGAACTAATACACCAATCCGAGTTCTGTTTTCTGCTATATGTTCCTTATAAGTTTTGGAATCTAATTCTATTATCGAAATCAGTCACAGTTATACGCAGTTCAAATTAAAACGGTTGAAATTATAAAATCTTAAAACTCTATTTACAGATAGTCTAACAAGACAACAAGCATCAAAGTTATTCTTAAAACTATTTTTTTATGGACTACAAGTAATCTAGATCAAAAAATGTGGAAAAAAGAACAAGGTAAAAAAGTGAATTTTGGAATTATATTTACGTAAAACCACGCCGTTTTAAGGAGTGGCGCGACTAAATATTACTTTTCTCAGAAACTACTTTACGGAAAATTCTGAAACTTTGCATGATTGTTGTCGAATAACAGACACATTAGAATTATATAAAAAAAGTATGCGTCATCACTCAAAATCTTGAGAAATTGAATGCCAAAGTCAAAAGTTAATGAAAATAAGTTTTTAGGTTGGTAAATGTTAATTATCTCAAGAACTATTCGACCAATTTGTATTCTGTTTTCTGTTAAACACTCCTATTGGATTCAGGAATGAAATTCTAATATCAAAATCAGCCGCACGTATCGGGAACCAGTTTTTTCCAAACCACGTGGTTTTAGTTTTTCGTCGATATCTTCGAGGTTTTAATCAGGAAAATTATGAAACTTGCACAGAAAATAGAGTTTATGCAAACGCTTAGGATGATATATAGAAATCAGTATGTCATAGATCTATTTAACGAGTAATAGGCGAAAAAGTCACTTTTTTTCCCGGCACTTAGAGTTTTGAGGGTTAATTGTACTTACGCCTACTTAGTCCGGTTAAATCCAGAGCCACGGCCACATCAGGGATACACTAAGGATCACTCACATACAGAAACAGTGTCTCTATCACTGATATTTCACTTTTCACAGGAGTTTAGTTCAAAAGCAACGGAAAGTTTGTCACTATTTTACTCACTGTGCTTCACTGAGTGGTCCGATTTCACTTATTTTTTCACATGTGTAAAGTTCGAGTCAGCGCGCACGTTTTGATGTATAACACATAAGGGTTTGACTGAAAAAACCAACAGTTTTGAATTTTAGAGCGCAGAGCGACGCGGAAACGATGCGTACACTCTGGCGCTTGGCGCGCGACTGGTTAGGTTAGGTTAGGTTAGGTTAGGTTAGGTTAGGTTAGGTTAGGTTAGGTTAGGTTAGGTTAGGTTAGGTTAGGTTAGGTTAGGTTAGGTTAGGTTAGGTTTTTTTTTTTTTTTTTTTTTTTTTTTTTTTTTTTTTTTTTTTTTTTTTTTTTTTTTTTTTTTTTTTTTTTTTTTTTTTTGTCCTATTGCCTCCAACGTGATCGGAGCCTATTTTCACAATTTGGTTTTCTACTCTTTCATACAAGTTCTCGCAACTATTCCTCTCGCACTTTCATTCTGCATACAGGGTCTTTCTTACATCCATCGGCTTTCAGTCTTGAGGTCGGGAGAGACCTTATTGCCTTTGCTTTGCTATTTCTAGTCTATTTTCTTTTCAGGGGTAAATAATTTTAAGACGCTCAGTTTTATTTCAAGTTTTACAATCTTATTTTCTAGGTGTTAAAATTACATGTTTACTTTATTTACAATTTTTGTTTTACATCTCTTATTTTGTATCCTTACTTAATATATATTCACTATATACTAGGTAACATACTTTTCTTATGCTGTCTTATTTCTATTTTTAACTCTTTCTACAAGTTTCTTACAATAATTTAAGAATATATCTCTTATAGCTTTATTTTCCACAATAATATGTAAATTGTCTATGGTAAGTTTAACATTCATTTTTTGTTCCACTTCAAATCTTTGAAGACCGAATATTGGGCACTCTAGAATAATGTGGTCTATGGTTTCATCGCAGTCTGGCTCGCAAGCGCATGATGGACTCTCCTTACACTTGAAGCGGTTCAAGTATGAGGAGAATCCACCATGCCCTGTGAACAGTTGTGTGAGTGTGCTATCTATTTTTAGTTTGCGGGTGGTTTTATGGGCAGCAACTGCGTCTGGGAAAAAGAGTTTTGTGACTGAGGCTGTTTCTTCTGCCCTGTATCTCTTGTTCCATTCGCAGAGAGTCTCCATTCTTATTGTGCGCTTTACGAAAGAGACCGGGCACAAGTCGTAATCAGCCTTCTTTTTTGATTTTAGCGCTGCCTCCTTTGCAAGGTAGTCCGCCCTTTCGTTGCCCTCTAGACCTATGTGTGCTTTAATCCAAAACAGGGACACTTCCTTGTTTTGGAGTTTGCATCCCCGAAGGTTTTTCCTGATATTGATTGCTAGAGGGTGGGGACAGTTGGGGTTTGCGACTGTTTCCAGGGCAGCCCTGGAGTCGCTAAATATTGCAAACGTTGTCTCCTTACGCGTCAGTGCGACTTCTGCTGCCTTGCACAGGGCTAGGAGTTCGGCCTGGTATACAGTGCAGTAGGGCGACAGAGCAAGTTTGAGGGCTTTGGTCTCTGCGTGGCCGTTCCAAACGGATACTGCTGCTCCAACCTTGCCCTCAATCTTGCTGCCGTCCGTGAAAAGCTTTATTTCAAAATTGCTGTGCGATTCGTATTGTTCTTCGTTCGCCAGACTACCGAATTCCAGCCCTGCTTGGCTTGCAGGATGTGGGGCTTGTATTTTCGGTGCCATTTTCTCCACTTCCCTACCGCCCAGCTCTTGTCGGGGGGATCCCCTCTTTGCCGCGTATAGCGAGGCCGCCTCTCGAACTCGAAGGTCGAGGGGGAGAATTCCCGTGAGTAAGAGTGCGGAGTTCAATGACACCGTCCTATATGCCTTGCACATTTTTTGAACAAAGCCTCTTTGTACCACACTCAGTTGCTTGCGGATCCCAAGTTTGTTCGCTGCTGGTGCCCATGCTGCTGCTGCGTACAATATGACTGGCTCAACCGCCGCTACATATATTGTGCGTATTATATCTGGGTTTAGCCCCCAATTTACGCGTGCCGCCCTGTTTAGCATTTTGTATATTCCTATGGCCTTTCTGCAATTTTTTGAGACGTGACTATTGAAAGTTAGCTTCTGGTCTATGGTCAGCCCAAGGATCTTCATTTCTTCCGACATTTCGATGTTGATCCCTCCCATGCTTAGGCGTGGTGTGTCGTATTTAAGCTTTTTCGTCATCACCATTGCACTGGTTTTATGGGGTGCGAATTTAAGTTTATTTTCGACACCCCACGCCCGTACATGTTCGAGGGCAGCATTTGCTTGTCTTTCAATCTCTTGTGCCTTTGCTCCATCAAAAACCAAGACCACGTCATCCGCGAAGGCCTGACTGTAAAAGCCTTTTTTCTCCAGCAGCTTCAGTAGGGGATCCAGCAGAAGGTTCCATAGAATCGGCCCGCCTATGGACCCTTGAACACAACCTTTCTCCGTTGCTTTGTTGTACGACTCGCCAGCATACCTAACCTCCACGGACCTATCTTTGAGATAACTACTGATGACGCGCCTCAAGTTTATTGGACATTTCTCCTCTGCCAGTCTGGTTTTTATTGCTGGCCACCATGCGCTGTCGAAGGCGCCCTCGATGTCCAGCGATACGAGGGTAACTAATTTTTTATCATTTAGTTTCTCTCGTATGCGCTCCATTAGTGCTACGAGAGCGTCTTCCGTGCTCTTTTGTGGCATGAAGCCATACTGGTGAGTACTCATCCTGGGTAAAATATGGAATTTGAGGCGGTTTACTACCATTTTCTCATATATTTTTCCTAGTACTGGTAAGAGTCCAATAGGTCGGTATGATTTTGGCGAAGAGTAGTCGTCCTTGCCTGGCTTTCTCAGCACAACTACTGTCGCCTTCTTCCATACTTTCGGAAAGTAGTGCTGATCCAGGCATTTGTTCAACAGAGCCAGGAAGTAGTTGGAGGCTGCGTTGACTGCGTTTAAGCAGATATCCGCTGTGAAACCGTCGATTCCGGGGGCCTTTTTTGAGTTAAAAGATCTGGTCGCAGCGTACAGTTCTTCCTGTGTAAACGGAGGGTCATGTTGTTTATCATGCATCTCTTCGTTTACTGTTTCAGCGGCGGCTCTCGTGTGGCGATGTATTGCATTTTCTCCTTCGTTTGTGTCCCCGGGGTAGAAAGTCTCAGCCAGAAATCTCGCAGAGTCCTTAGGGTTTAATATTTGGCCTTCTTTTTTGAGTGGTAAGTCTTCTTCCCTCTTTGCGACCCTTCTTATCACCCTATAAATTCCCTCCCACATTCCTTCTCTCTCTTGCTTTTTGCAAAAAGTTTTCCAACTTTCTGTAATGGCTTCTGCTACCGCTAATTCATACCTTTCTTTTTGTTCCAGGTATAGTTTTACAACTGTCTGTCTTCGGTTTGGTGCTGCATTTCGGATCCTCCTTTTTCTAGTAGCGACTTCTTTCTTAAGGGCTGCGAGCTGTTCGGTCCACCACGGAATTTTAAGTATTTCTTTTTTCTTTTTATTTGGTATTGTTTCTTTGCATACTTTTGTTATTATTTTGTTCAAATTTACTACTGTCTCTTCTAATTTTCCATTGTCGTTTATGTTATTCAGTTCCTCTTTTGTTAGTTCTCCTTGTAGCATGAACTGTGACAGTTTCTCATGAAATTGTCCCCAGTTTGCCTTTTTTGTGTTATATATTCTGGTAGTTCTTTCTATGGTTTTGCCTTTGGATTTTTGTAGGGTTATCTCGAAATTAATTGCGTTGTGGTCCGAACTTGTCAGCCCTTCTTCCACTCGCCATCCTTCCACAAGGCCTATCATATCCTCTGTGCAGGCCGTAATGTCCACATGACTGCTGTAACGTTTTCCGCCTCTTATAGTGTCGAAAGTTGGGATTGTGCCTGTATTTAGGATATTGAGGTTTATTTCTATGAGGAAACTATTCATTTGTTCTCCTCTTTGATCCTCATTTGGACTGCCCCACCAAATGCTTTTTGCATTTGCGTCTCCTCCTATAGTTAGTCTCGTGGGACCTAGCTTTTGTTTGATTTCCCTGATTTTTTCCAGGTACGGGTCTATGGGTTGGTCTGGCTCAAAGTAAAAGGATACCAGTGCGACAGCCCAGTCTATTGTTTTTACCCTCACCACGACGATATTTTTCGTGGAGAGTTCCGGAAGTTGTTCTACGTCCAGATCGCTGTTAAAAACTATTATTGCTGCTTTTACTGTCCCTTGTTCATCTTCCGTTTCCTGATAGACTCTGACGCCCCGGTATCCCTTTACTCTTTTCGCTCCTCCCACGTATGGTTCCTGGACGAGAGCTATAGCGATATTTTGTTTGGTTGCCTCATGCAGCAACTCATTTGTTGCTAAATTGCTCCTTTGTAGGTTTGCCTGTATTATTTTATAACTGTTTTTCCTTGTTTCAACTTTAGCAGTAGGCTACGGAGGCGCGGGCTATGGCATCCCATTTTCTTCTGACAGGGCATTCCTTACTAAAAGCGTTGTGTCCTACGTTTGTTCTTCCCGCCAAGGTGCAGTTCCTGCATATTGGCGGTTCTTCCATCTGGAAATCCGGGCAATCTGCTTTGAGGTGAGGGCCCGAGCAGTGGCTGCATAGGTCTGCGGGTTCTTTGCAGAACCGTCGCCCATGCCCGTACTCAAGACACCGAGTGCATTGCACCAGAGGTGTCTGGTCCTCCACCACTACCCTTTGGAGGTCAATTCTCAACCTTCCCTCCTCCACTGCCCTTTTCCATATTTTCGGAGAGACAATGAGGACGATATGACAGTTGTGGGGGTTTCGGGCTTTCTTTCTGTATTTGACTATCATTCTTTTGTCATCGCCGTCGAGGCCGTGAAAAACATCCCGGTTCTGGTTCTCAAGAGCTTTTATTACTTCTTCGTCCGTATGGACTTTCAGCACGTCCTTGAGGATCAGAAGCGGGTCCTTGTTTTTGACTTCCTCGACGATGAGGTGTTCTCCTGCAGCTTCCAGCTTTTCCTTGATTTTCTTCCTGTCTTCTTTCGTCTGACAGCCCACAACTATCTTCCGATCCTTAGCCTTTCTTACTTTTTCCACTTTGATCCATCCTTCTTTTGCCTCCATCGCTTTTCTTACCCTTTCCAAGACTTCCTCTCCCGTTTCCTCTTCCCTACTGGAGGAGACAACTACCGAGTGAAGTGCGGGCTGAGGTGTGGTTGTTCCTGCACTTTGTTCCTCTATCTTATTTTTAGACACAACACTCGCGTATGTGGTCCTCTCCAGGCTTTCTCTCTGCTTCTCAATGTCTATTTGTATTTTTTCCAGCTTTTTGCGGTTTTCTTCGAGAAGTTCAGCGTTTTTCTTTATCAGCTCTACCATCTCAGCTTGAGCTGATAGAGCTGGTAAGGAAGGGTCTCGATTGTCAATTGAGAAGGTAGAGTTTGTGGCGGTTGTGTCAAGCACTACCTCTGGGTTCTCCATTTTCCCGGCTCCTTTCTTTTCTTTTCGTGACTCTGCCTCAGCTTCTTTCACAAGATAGTACATCCTGTCCAGTCCCTC
Source organism: Pammene aurita (assembly GCA_947086415.1). Taxonomy (NCBI): domain Eukaryota; kingdom Metazoa; phylum Arthropoda; class Insecta; order Lepidoptera; family Tortricidae; genus Pammene; species Pammene aurita. Next base: position 23,035 of record OX352305.1, on the reverse strand, counting down.
AATGACATCCGCCTTTATGTCAGCTCTAATGTTTCTGCCACTGTTTATACTGGCTTTGGCCTTGTCGTGGCAGGCTCGCGCCTCTGCCGTTTTGTTTGGGTAAGTCCTTCTCACCGTTGGACTTGAGACCTTCTTAGGCGCCGTTGGCTTATTCTCCGCGGGCCGTTGGGATTTTGCTTTAGCAGGACCTGCCTGCTTTGTCATGGTGGCCGCAGGTGTGAGGGTTGGAGTGAAATCTTTACTAACCGTCTCCCACTCCCCTATGCTGCGTCTCACGCTCTGTTCGGGTTTGAACGCAGGCGAGGATGGCGTCTCCCGAGTGTGCCCCGGGTGTACTGCGCCAGGAGTGGAGCCAGATGCAGGCAGCATCACCTGGGCACTCTCAGGTGGTGCCTCCTTGGTAGGAGGTTGGTCTTCGTCTTGGTTTTTTACCGGGGTCCTAAGGCTGACGAACATGTTTGTGGACATTTATTGTGTCGGTCAATAGGATTAACACAGTCGTTTAAAATGATAATAAAAGGAAACAAAAGTTTGTAAAAGTTGTATATAAGTATAAGTATAAAATAAAGCTGTCTATGTAGAGTCGCTGACTCTACCCTCTCTTATGTCTAGGTAGCACCTTCAGGGGTCGAAATACAACTGGTATAAAAGAAGAGAGGAGGATGAAAAGGAAATAAAGTAAAAGAAAAGAAGTAAGCTCTATTTTTGCTCTATCTAGAGCCGTAAAAAGCCTCTGTGAAGGGGGGGGCACAGTTATCTTAAATCTACGAAGAAGCCCAGTCCGTCAGCACCTTTAGGGGCCGAAAATTCGGGTTTTTTTAAGGTTTTACGGGAGAATTGAAGATTGGCTCTATGTAGAGCCGTTTTCTCTACACTGGTCGATAGCTCTCTCAATGCCCTATCCAACGAACCCAAACTCGGCCTGGTTCCGACCAGGGGTTCCGGAGCTATGGCTTCTCGAACTTTACCGATAATCGAATCGGTAAAATATCGATTAACCGGAAATGGTTGTAACTCCGGAACTACTGGGCCTACGAACCTGCGGTTTGTGATGCTGACCTCAGCTCCGCAAGAGCTATCTTCCGAGATGGTCAGCTGGCTTAAATAGAAACCTGAATTTTCAGCCCCTGAAAAGTCCTGAAAGTTTGTCAGACCTCGGTTTTCGAAGAGTTCAGTCTCCGCTCCTATTGTCAGCCAAAACCCCGCCTCTCTACGACTCACCGTTTGGAAGTTATGGATGTTTTAAATTTTCCCAAGATGGCGGCGCAACTGTCAAAGTACAATTTCAAATTGGGTTTGCGCCGCTTCTGGTGGTCCTAGAACGACGGGACTTTCACTGTTCTGAGGAAGTATGACCTGCTCCGTCTATTCTGACCACTTTTTGAAGTCCGGAACTCGACGTCTCGGATTTGGTCGGGATGGAGGGGGGAGGGTGTACAATAACCCCCTAAGTAATATATCGAAAACCCCGAGTCGCTACGTCCAACGGTTATCCCGCTACGTCGAATTCGAGAAAACAAAGATGGCTGCCGAACTGTCAAAGTCGGGTGTTAAAGTGGTATATCTCTGGTCCTATGCGTCCTAGAGGACTGCGGTTTTCTTCAGACAGTTCAGCCTGACCTCGGCCTTAATCTAAGAGTGCACAATGTACAAAATTTTACCTTCAAAAATTTTTCCAAAATTTTTTGGAATTTCGTCACTTTGACACTTGGGTTCTATAGTTACTTATAACTAAACAGTATTACCGTTTCTCCGGTCTTTCTAAGACGAGGGGTTCACGGGATATTCAATTTTGAAATTTACCTGAAAATTACCGGTTTTTTCAAAATTTTTGTTTTAAGCGTTAGGGACCTGGTCCTTGGGCTTAACTAAGTCAAAAGGGGTGCTATAAATCTAATTACGATGCCAAAATTTGTTACTTTCTAATATTTTTTGAATTATAACCAATTTTACTATAAAATTAATATCTCGTGAACCGTATGAGATAAAATCCAGCAAAAAACGTCATAAATTGTCTAAAATACAATTCTATCTTATTCTAAACTAATATAAATTATTCTAATACAAAAATTTTTGGAAAACTCAAAAAGTCAGATTTTTCACGAAAATGTCTATAGTGTGGTCCAAAATATTGTACAAAATTCTGTAGCTTCGCGTACGTGTTCTTCTAGTTAGCGCGCAACAGATTCTTCAATAAAAAATATAGGGTCTGCCTGAACTTTTCGCACTATTCACTGTTAAAATTTGAGTTTTTAAAAGGTAATATTTCTAAAACTATAAGTCCAAAAATTTTGTTTGAAGTACCGTTTGAATCCAGGTGGTGTGCCGCTAGGTTCTGCGTTGTCAGATGTAGCCGCACGAGTCCGGATCTGTGACCACGCCACCACGTGGTTTTTGTTTTTTCGGTGATTGTGCTTCAACCGGTTGTCGTAATGCAGAGTAAGAAGTGCCGGTGTGTAGGGCTCGGTGCGGCGCGTCTAACGATGTATCGCACTCGTGAGCTGCGACCTCCTGTCGCACTGCAATCAGCTGCTTTGTTAAACTTAACCTCACTTTTCACAGTTTTTCGAACTTAGCAACTTTTTTGGGGGGTTGTCACTCACACACTGCAATCCATCGGGTGCGGCTCACTGTTTCACACACACTCGTTTTTGTTTGAAGCCGATCGGGCTAGAATTGCCACGTCCACGAATTTTTAAAGGCGGAGCTTTGCGGAAACGATGCTGCTACGACGCCTGGTGGCACGTGACTGGGTTAGGTTAGGTTAGGTTAGGTTAGGTTAGGTTAGGTTAGGTTAGGTTAGGTTAGGTTAGGTTAGGTTAGGTTAGGTTAGGTTAGGTTAGGTTAGGTTAGGTTAGGTTAGGTTAGGTTAGGTTAGGTTAGGTTAGGTTAGGTTGAGGAAAAATTTGGTGATGGAAAAGAGGGATTTGGCTGAAATTTGGCTATTACGTGCAGGAAATTGAGTTGTTATTTTTGGTGTTGTTATTTCTCTGCTATCTCTAACTTTTCTATTCACTTTTAATTTTTTCCTATATTTTCAAAAATACAGTTTTTTCGTTAGGCGTTTTTTCATTTTCAAAATTATTTTTTTCTATCTTCCTTCGATTAGTTTTCTACTTTTCTTGACTCTAAAAATCGAGTGCGCTTTTTCCTTTTCGCCGCTTTTTGCCCCATATTTTTCGGACTTATAGTTCGGAAGATATTGGGGTTGAAAGTTTGTTCGTGGAGAAAAAGTGTAATCGCATTTGCAGTTTTCTTCTTTCTACGTTTTCTTTCTTAAAAATTCATATTTTCGTATCTATTGTAAATATATTTTTTCTGTAAGATTATTTAAATTAAGCTAGTTGAGAGGAATCATTTGGCGTTCATTTTATAATTTTAAACTTAATATTGTAGGAATTATTAATAATTTTGTAAATTGCTCGCGAGGTTGATCAGGCACCGCCGACTTTTTAAATAAGTTGGTTTTTTGTCTTTTGAAGGCTATAATTTTTTTATGTGCATAGGTAGAGGTTTAACTATCAAAGCCTTTACTTAGGTATTGTTGGGGCTTTTTAAATCCGTTTTCAGAAAGTTTCTAGCTTTCACTGGAACTGAATGAAAAATCGGCAAAGTGGTGAAAAATAACTTTGTCAAAGTCAGGTCAGTCTCACACTTGACCATAATTTTCATCAAAGTTGTTTTTTTACGTTTTTAGTCGTTAGTCATGGCCAAAAACAAGGGAAAAGATGGGAAGAAGGTTTCAAAGGAGGGGGTAAAAGAGGGAGATAAAGTTGAGCTGGGCAAACCTGACGAAAATGATCCCGTAGAGGAGTGTGGCAGTTGTGATACATCCGTAAATGGCGAAAGTGAAACGGAGGATAACGCCCGAGGGTACATAGGGGTAGGGGATGACGCATCGGACTGGTCAGGTTTTTCTGCTGGAGGAGGACGATTCTGGCAACAAGTCCAAAGGGATCTAGATAATGATGAGACCTCTCCTGAGAATGAAGGCTTGAAGTCTCCAGAGAGGATGGAGAGTCAAGACGCTTCCATAAAGAGGGCCCACGAGGATAATGGTAGTGATGAGGAGGAATTCGGACCGGACCGTAAAATAACGACAGCCGGCAGAGGGCGCCCTAAGGGAGCTTATACTGGCCTGCATAAGGCTAAAGAGAAGCTCCAAGAATCACAAAACTTGGAGAAAAATATAAACGCCGACGTCCCCGTCAAACCGGCGCCAAGGAAGGCGAATCGAGCAAGGCGGACTCTGTCACAGCCCGAGACTGGAGGTGCAGCCCTAAATCAGGCCACTGGAGACAAAATCAAGCAGAGTGCCCAGACTCTACTTACAGAGATTTCCAGGTGCGGAAATATCAAGGGCGACATAAGGGGAATTTTAAATAACATTTGTCGTGACCTCATGGAGCTTGGGGACACTTTTGAGGAAACGGAGGTGCTCCGTGCATTGAGAGCGGACAACAAGCGCATGAGGGAACAGCTTGGGCAGTTCAAAGATGAGGTCAAAGCCTTGCGCACAGCGTTCGCGGAAAGGAAGGAAAATAGGAATGCCTCCAATTCGGAATCCGAAGCGGGGGCTGTTGAGGGTGTAAATATGACACATCTTCTCCAAGAACTGGGCACTATGATGGATGCCCGCCTTGGTAAATTTAAGAGGGATATGGACGTGTCACTGGGGAGAAGGATAAATGCTCATATGGAAAACATCAAGGACAGGCTTCTACCGGAACCTACTCTGCGGCCTCCATTGGCTGCAGATAAGAGGGCTGCATCTAAAGTAGCAGAATCAACACAAAAGTTGTCGGAGCCCGAGAAGAGAACGGACCCAAAAACCAGGAATGAGGAACCTGAGCCAAGGAGAGTTCCAAAAGTTCAGAAATCAGTGATTGCTTCGCGATCAGTCCCACGATCAACGCTGTCTCCAGCCGCGACCGCTTCGGCAACCCCGGGACCATCTCAGATGTCGTCGACTGCTCCCCTAGAACGGTCGGTGGAGAAGGAGACCTGGTCAGAAGTTGCTAAAGGCGGCAAGACAAAGAAGATGAAAAAGCCGTCACCGCCGCAACCACTGACTGCGCCGGTCCCGCCCAAACGCACTGTAGTGCCCAAACTGGTGGCGCCAACATCAGCGGCAGTCGTGATAGCTTTAAAACCGGAGGCAGAGACCGACTACAAAACGGTGATGGCGAGGGCAACGACCCTCAAACTGGAGGAGCTGGGGATTGAACACGTACGAGTTCGGAAGACCGCAACTGGGGCTCGCATCATTGAGATCCCAGGCACACAGAGTGGCCAGATAGCAGACGACATGGCCGAGAAACTCCGCACACTCATAGGTGATGTAGCTGACGTCACCAGGCCAGTAAAGAAGGCTGAGATACGGATCCATGGGTTCGACGAGTCGGTGACATCAGAGAAAATAAAGGCTGAAGTGGCTACTAAGGGCAAATGCCCAGAGGTGCAGGTGGAAGTGGGACGTGTGAGATGGGAGCGCAACGGGTCTGGTGCCGTAATTGTGAGGTGTCCGGTTGTAACGGCTAAGGCGGTAGTTGCAGCGGGACGCTTGTTGCTGGGTTGGTCGGCAGCGCAAGTTGAGGCAATGCAGGCCTTGCCTATGCGTTGCTATAGGTGCATGGGGACTGGCCACACCAGGGCAATGTGTCCGTCCCCAATCGATAGGAGCGGTTGCTGCTTCCGGTGCAGCAAGTCTGGCCACAGCGCCAAGGATTGCACGGCTACCGATCCGTGGTGTGCTGTGTGCAACCAGGCCAAACTGGCAGCAAAACATGTCATGGGGGGACCATCGTGTACCCCTCCACATGTAAAAGGAAAGGAGACCCCCGTCCGGACCCCGACGACTCCTGCAAACAGCGGTGCACCTGAGGAGGGACGTAATATGGAACACTGATGCCAGTACAACCTACATCGCATTTCGAGGTATTGCAGTGCAACGCCAACCACTGCGCCCGCGCCCAGGATCTTTTGATCCAACACATGGCGGAGTGGGGCATCAGTGTTGCAGTTGTGGCGGAACCGTACTTTGTCTCTCCCCAACCCAATTGGGTAGGGGACACTAATGGCCTGGTGGCGATAGTTGTCCCGCCAATGGGTAATCACCCATCTATGAGTAGGTTGAGAACCGGCCCTGGATACGTGGCGGTCGATTGGGGGGGTATAGTGCTCATTGGTGTATACTTTTCACCCAATCGACCACTATTTGCTTTCGAGCAATTTTTGGAAGAGCTAGAAAGGGTAATTGGAGGGGCCGCACCGGCACCGGTCCTGCTGATGGGGGACCTCAACGCAAAATGCACCGAGTGGGGTTCACCCAGAACAGACACGAGAGGGGAGGTTCTGTGGGATTGGGTGGCTGGATTAGGACTCGAGGTCCTAAACCGGGGCACCAATCATACCTGCGTGCGCCAGCAGGGGGGGTCCATCGTGGATGTAACATTCGCGACCCCTGCAGTGGCGGTGCGCGCTTCAGATTGGCGCGTCCTGGGGGATGTAGAGACCCTCTCCGATCATCTTTACATCCGAATGAGGATCTCGAAGGCGAGGCAGATCCAGCCCCCGGTTGCTGGCGAACGAGATGTAAGAGGCGCCTTCCGTAAATGGTGTCTTGGTAGTCTGGATCTGGATGCAGCTGATGAGGCCGCCATGATCGAAGCAAGGTGGGGCATCAAACCAGGACGTCTACAGGATGTGGAGGAGAGGGCCAGAGAGTTCCGAGAGGCACTGGTGGTTATCTGTGACGCGGGTATGAAAAGGGCGGGAAAGCCGTCGGCAAAAAAGCAGGTCTATTGGTGGACGGAGGAAGTGGCGACCCTCCGCCTCACTTGTAACAGGGCACGTAGGGAATACACCCGTTGTCGACGGCGAAGGCACACCCGGGAAGAGGAGGAGCTCCGGCACATGGCCTTAAAAGAAGCAAAAGAGGCCCTATGCGTAGCCATTGCCAAGGCTAAGGACACGGCTCATGATGAGTTCTTGGCTTCGCTGGATAGGGATCCATGGGGGCGGCCCTACAAGATCGTGCGCAACAAAATGCGAAATGGTCCCACCATGGATTCCCTAGAGCCGGAGCTCCTCACGCGAGTGGTAGAAGGTCTATTTCCGCCCGCTTCTGATGGCTTTATCCCCCCTGCCATGTCAGAACCACAGGAAGAGTCGGCGGAGCCGTTGGAGGTCGAGCCCATTACGGAGGCGGATGTAACGTGGGCGGTGCACCGCCTGAGGGCCTGCAAAAAGGCCCCAGGACCAGACGGTGTACCGGGCAAAATCCTGCCCATTGCCTTGAGCCATCTCGGGGACCGTTTGAGGGAACTCTTTAATGATTGCCTGAAGGCGGGGCGCTTTCCGGGATGTTGGAAAGAGGGGAAGCTGTGTCTACTCAGGAAGGAAAGCCGCCCAATGGACTCCCCTTCTGGATGGAGGCCCATTGTTCTGCTTGACGAGACCGGGAAGATGCTGGAGCGAATTCTGGCTTCCCGGATCGTCAAGCATCTGAATAGAACGGGCCCTAATGTTTCCGATCGCCAGTTCGGCTTTAGAACTGGCCTCTCAACTATGGATGCATTGGGTACCCTCAGAGGGTTCTGTGAGGAGGCGGAGGGGAAAGGGGAGGGGGTGGTAGCAGTGTCTCTGGACATTGCCAATGCATTTGGCTCCCTCCCCTACTCCGTTATAGGTGAGGCACTCAAATTCCATGAAGTGCCTCTCTATTTGAGGCGTATCGTGGAGCACTACCTCACGCAGCGAGTAGTGCTCTACGAAGAAAAAGGAGGACAAAGGAGGACGAGGCCCATGGCCTGTGGCGTGCCCCAGGGTTCCGTGCTAGGTCCCCTACTGTGGAATGTGGGGTATGACTGGGCAATCAGGGGGGTCCTCCTTCCCCGGATGGCAGTCATTTGCTATGCAGACGACACGATGGTGGCTGTCCGGGGCGCCGCGATGGCAGAGGTATTACGAAGGGCTGAAGTGGCGGCAGAACTGATAATTACCCGGATTCGGCTGCTTGGTTTGAAAGTGTCACTCCCGAAGACCGAGGCTATTATCTTCGGGGGGAGGGGGTGGAGGCCGCCCGCTGCGGCTTCGATCAGGGTCGATGCGGAAGTGGTCCCAGTGAAACCGTTCATTAAGTACCTGGGTATCACACTGGACCGTAGGTGGGACTTTGGCGAGCATTTCCGCCAACTTAGTCCCCGAATAGTAGCGGCGGCCTCTGCCCTGGGCCGATTATTGCCCAATGTGGGAGGCCCATCTGTGACCTGCCGCCGCTTATACGCTGGTGTCACTCGTAGCATGGCCCTGTACGGGGCCCCGATTTGGGTGGACAAACTGAGTCCAAAAAATAAGGCTTTGCTGCGAAGGCCGCAAAGAGTGGTAGCCAGACGAATCTGTAGGGCCTATGTCACGGTGGGATGGGCGGCGGCGTGTGCGTTAGCGGGTACCCCTCCATGGGAATTAGATGCAGAGAAGCTCGCTGAGGCACATAGGGAGCGGTTGAGGTGGAAAGCCACTGGGGAGTATCCCGCTCCCGAGGAGGTTAGGGAGGCTCGACGTCAGACGGAGCGGCGACTTAGAGATAGGTGGAAGAGTGACTTGGAGGACTCCCCCTATGGAGTACGTACGATAGGGGCACTCCTCGGATCTTTAGACTCCTGGTTGGATAGGGCCCACGGAAAAATGGGGTTCAGGTTAGCGCAGGTGATGTCCGGACACGGGTGCTTCGGGCATTACCTGCACAAAATTGGACGAGAGGCGAACGCCACCTGCCACGAGTGCGGTGCCGAGGATGACACGGCCCAGCATACCTTAGAGGTATGCAATCACTGGGCCGAGGAGCGCCGCACCATGGTAGCGGCCATCAGAGTGAATGATCTCTCGCTACACAGCGTCGTGACAGCTATGCTGCGCCGCGAGAGATCGTGGGACGCGGTGGCCACATTCTGCGAAACTGTCATTTCAAAGAAGGAGGCTTCGGAGAGGGAGCGTGAGGATAACGAGGACGCGCTCCCACTTCGGCGCAGACGGAGGGGTCGGGGACGCGCACGGCTTGCTGCCGCAGGCCGCGTCCTACCCCCGTAGGGCCGGTGGGTTGGGGACCCACAGCAGACGGCCCTAGACGTCTGAGGGTGGGGCCAAGCGTTTCTGACCTCACCCTCCATTGGCGCGGGTGTCCTGGCATAGAACAGCCAGGACCGCCGGGGGGCGTCACGGTGACATGTTAGCCATCCCATGACGCTCCCTTTAACGGCATAGCGGGAAACGCAAAAGAAAAAAGGTTAGGTTAGGTTAGGTTAGGTTAGGTTTTTTTTTTTTTTTTTTTTTTTTTGTCCTATTGCCTCCAACGTGATCGGAGCCTATTTTCACAATTTGGTTTTCTACTCTTTCATACAAGTTCTCGCAACTATTCCTCTCGCACTTTCATTCTGCATACAGGGTCTTTCTTACATCCATCGGCTTTCAGTCTTGAGGTCGGGAGAGACCTTATTGCCTTTGCTTTGCTATTTCTAGTCTATTTTCTTTTCAGGGGTAAATAATTTTAAGACGCTCAGTTTTATTTCAAGTTTTACAATCTTATTTTCTAGGTGTTAAAATTACATGTTTACTTTATTTACAATTTTTTGTTTTACATCTCTTATTTTGTATCCTTACTTAATATATATTCACTATATACTAGGTAACATACTTTTCTTATGCTGTCTTATTTCTATTTTTAACTCTTTCTACAAGTTTCTTACAATAATTTAAGAATATATCTCTTATAGCTTTATTTTCCACAATAATATGTAAATTGTCTATGGTAAGTTTAACATTCATTTTTTGTTCCACTTCAAATCTTTGAAGACCGAATATTGGGCACTCTAGAATAATGTGGTCTATGGTTTCATCGCAGTCTGGCTCGCAAGCGCATGATGGACTCTCCTTACACTTGAAGCGGTTCAAGTATGAGGAGAATCCACCATGCCCTGTGAACAGTTGTGTGAGTGTGCTATCTATTTTTAGTTTGCGGGTGGTTTTATGGGCAGCAACTGCGTCTGGGAAAAAGAGTTTTGTGACTGAGGCTGTTTCTTCTGCCCTGTATCTCTTGTTCCATTCGCAGAGAGTCTCCATTCTTATTGTGCGCTTTACGAAAGAGACCGGGCACAAGTCGTAATCAGCCTTCTTTTTTGATTTTAGCGCTGCCTCCTTTGCAAGGTAGTCCGCCCTTTCGTTGCCCTCTAGACCTATGTGTGCTTTAATCCAAAACAGGGACACTTCCTTGTTTTGGAGTTTGCATCCCCGAAGGTTTTTCCTGATATTGATTGCTAGAGGGTGGGGACAGTTGGGGTTTGCGACTGTTTCCAGGGCAGCCCTGGAGTCGCTAAATATTGCAAACGTTGTCTCCTTACGCGTCAGTGCGACTTCTGCTGCCTTGCACAGGGCTAGGAGTTCGGCCTGGTATACAGTGCAGTAGGGCGACAGAGCAAGTTTGAGGGCTTTGGTCTCTGCGTGGCCGTTCCAAACGGATACTGCTGCTCCAACCTTGCCCTCAATCTTGCTGCCGTCCGTGAAAAGCTTTATTTCAAAATTGCTGTGCGATTCGTATTGTTCTTCGTTCGCCAGACTACCGAATTCCAGCCCTGCTTGGCTTGCAGGATGTGGGGCTTGTATTTTCGGTGCCATTTTCTCCACTTCCCTACCGCCCAGCTCTTGTCGGGGGGATCCCCTCTTTGCCGCGTATAGCGAGGCCGCCTCTCGAACTCGAAGGTCGAGGGGGAGAATTCCCGTGAGTAAGAGTGCGGAGTTCAATGACACCGTCCTATATGCCTTGCACATTTTTTGAACAAAGCCTCTTTGTACCACACTCAGTTGCTTGCGGATCCCAAGTTTGTTCGCTGCTGGTGCCCATGCTGCTGCTGCGTACAATATGACTGGCTCAACCGCCGCTACATATATTGTGCGTATTATATCTGGGTTTAGCCCCCAATTTACGCGTGCCGCCCTGTTTAGCATTTTGTATATTCCTATGGCCTTTCTGCAATTTTTTGAGACGTGACTATTGAAAGTTAGCTTCTGGTCTATGGTCAGCCCAAGGATCTTGATTTCTTCCGACATTTCGATGTTGATCCCTCCCATGCTTAGGCGTGGTGTGTCGTATTTAAGCTTTTTCGTCATCACCATTGCACTGGTTTTATGGGGTGCGAATTTAAGTTTATTTTCGACACCCCACGCCCGTACATGTTCGAGGGCAGCATTTGCTTGTCTTTCAATCTCTTGTGCCTTTGCTCCATCAAAAACCAAGACCACGTCATCCGCGAAGGCCTGACTGTAAAAGCCTTTTTTCTCCAGCAGCTTCAGTAGGGGATCCAGCAGAAGGTTCCATAGAATCGGCCCGCCTATGGACCCTTGAACACAACCTTTCTCCGTTGCTTTGTTGTACGACTCGCCAGCATACCTAACCTCCACGGACCTATCTTTGAGATAACTACTGATGACGCGCCTCAAGTTTATTGGACATTTCTCCTCTGCCAGTCTGGTTTTTATTGCTGGCCACCATGCGCTGTCGAAGGCGCCCTCGATGTCCAGCGATACGAGGGTAACTAATTTTTTATCATTTAGTTTCTCTCGTATGCGCTCCATTAGTGGGTTAGGTTAGGTTAGGTTAGGTTAGGTTAGGTTAGGTTAGGTTAGGTTAGGTTAGGTTAGGTTAGTGGGTATGCTCCTCCCGTCACCATCACTAGGATGGCGGCCGGAGGAGAGAGTCCCACATAACCCTCCAAATGGCCTCCCCGGGCCGGAGGGTATGCGTAATGCATTTTCACACCGTCAAAAAAAAAAAAAAAAAAAAAAAAAAAAAAAAAAAAAAAAAAAAAAAAAAAAAAAAAAAAAAAAAAAAAAAAAAAGGTTAGGTTAGGTTAGGTTAGGTTAGGTTAGGTTAGGTTAGGTTAGCCTCAAGTTTATTGGACATTTCTCCTCTGCCAGTCTGGTTTTTATTGCTGGCCACCATGCGCTGTCGAAGGCGCCCTCGATGTCCAGCGATACGAGGGTAACTAATTTTTTATCATTTAGTTTCTCTCGTATGCGCTCCATTAGTGGGTTAGGTTAGGTTAGGTTAGGTTAGGTTAGGTTAGGTTAGGTTAGGTTAGGTTAGGTTAGGTTAGTGGGTATGCTCCTCCCGTCACCATCACTAGGATGGCGGCCGGAGGAGAGAGTCCCACATAACCCTCCAAATGGCCTCCCCGGGCCGGAGGGTATGCGTAATGCATTTTCACACCGTCAAAAAAAAAAAAAAAAAAAAAAAAAAGGTTAGGTTAGGTTAGGTTAGGTTAGGTTAGGTTAGGTTAGGTTAGGTTAGGTTAGGTTTTTTTTTTTTTTTTTTTTATTGGTGGGCCTTTGCATTGTCCACAGAACCCCGCTGGGGATACGGGCGAAACGTGGACTTTTGCCAAAGCCACCGCAGAGGTGCGGTGGGCTTGATCTTAAGGAGAAGGCATAAATGAGGTGAATGAGAGGATAGGATAGAATGAAAGAAGAGGAAAGGGAAGGAAGGGAGGAAGAGAGAGAAGAAGGATGAGGTTAAGGAGTCTTTATTCTATTTTTTTTTTTTTTTAATTATGAGTTTTACAAGTCCAATCTATTTTTTTATAGTTATATTGTGTCTTTCAGTTACACAATATTGATCAGTGTTTGTATTTGTCAGTTATACATATATATATCAGTAACATAGTATTATTATTCGGTTACACATTATTATCAGTTTTACAAATTTACACGGTATTTGAGCTTACAAGTCATTCATTTTAGGCAGTTATTATATTTATCGGTTACACATATTTTTATCAGTTATTCAATTTCACAATATATTTTTGTGTTTAGAAGTTAATAATTTCTCACAGTTGTTCTATTTATTAGTTACAAAGTACTTATCAGTTACACGATATTATTTATTTATTTATATAGTTTACATTGTAATTGTGCATTATCATAGTTATAGTTATCATTTTAAAGTATGCGCGATCAGTCGCCGGGCCGTCGCTACAGCTCATTGCAGTGCGGTGCATGGATGCATTGTGCAAATAGACACCGCAAAGTGCGCTGCCGCAGCGGCCCGTCGACTGACTAAAGTGAAGGCGCATATTTATTACAAAAGTATTTACAAATCAGTTAGGAATTATAATATTATGTAGGTTCTTATAGCTAAATCTTATATCTAAATTCTTATATCTTTTAAGAAAAACATACAAATTTTTGTATTTATATGATCATTTCTCGAAGCTGCGAGCCAGCGAGATGAATGACCGGTGCCATCTGGTGGGATGGCGTGGGTGAGGTTGTTATTCTATTCTATTTGAATTATGATTTATACAAGATTTTTTTTTTTTTTTTTTTTTTTTTTTTTTTTTTTTTTTTTTTTTTTTTTTTTTTTTTTTTTTTTTTTTTTTTTACACTTATTCAAATTCACAATATATTTTTATTTTTATGTTTACAAGTCAATAATTTCACACAGTTGGTATATTTAGTAGTTACATAGTGTTTATAAATTACACGATATTTATTAGTATGCGCGATCAGTCGCCGGGCCGTCGCTACAGCTCATTGCAGTGTGGTGCATGGATGCATTGTGCAAATGGACACTGAAAAAGTGCGCTGCCGCAGCGGTCCGTCGACTGACTAAAGTGAAGGCGCATATTTATTTATTTATTACGAAAGTATTTACAAATCAGTTAAGAATTATATTATTATGTAGGTTCTTATAGCTAAATCTTATATCTAAATGCTTATATCTTATAAGAAAAACATACAAATTTTCGTATTTACAAGGTCATTTTTCTAACCTAGGTTCAGCGTCGAAGCTGCGAGCCAGCAAGATGAGTGACCGGTGTCATCTGGTGGGATGGCGAAGGTGAAGTTGTAAGGAGTAGGTGTCCAATTGGCGTAGAGTGGGGTCGGTGAACTGGCTAAGTGGCGGGCCGGCGTGCTGGCGAAGACGAGCTGAATGTACTGGCGAAGTGGCGAAGTTGAGGTGAACGAACCGGTGTGTGTGTAAATGGCGGCGAGCTGGTTAGGTTGGGGTGAATGAACTTGCCGAAGTAGCGGCGAGGCGTCGAGCGTGCAGGCCGGTGAGGTTAGGTGTTGGAATTATCGAGAATTTGAGCTATCTTGGTTGTGGTAATAGGGAGAGGAGGGAGGGGGGAAGGGGGAAGGGGTTGGAGTAGGGGTTGTTATGTTGATAATAATAATAGTGATGATGGGAAGGGGTGGGGATGAAGGAGGTTATAGTCATGCTTGTAGTAGGTGTTTGCAGACTGTTATTCGTTGTTGGTAATAAGTCTACGTGTCGTTGAATTTCTTAAGGGTATTTACTATGTTGTTTACATGTATTTTGAACGACTCAAGAGTAGCTTCCTTTTTTGTGATTTCTTCCAAATTATATGGCTGTAATTTCATTATGTAGCAAATTATTTCATGATTCTCGCGGGTTTTATTGTATCGGGGACACTGTTCCAACAGATGCTTCATTGTTTGCGGTGTGTTATTGTCACAGGGGCATTCATTGGTGTCAATGATGTGATGCCTTTTAAGGTAGGTTTTATTATATCCGTGCCCTGTTAGTATTTGCGTTATTTGGAACGTAAGTTTGATTTGACTTCTAAATGTGTTGATTTTTTCCCGTGTGGGTAACCACTGTTTAAGGTGTGAACCAGTTGTACACTCTTGATAGTCACTATCTTGTTTTTGAAGTGTGCCTTTGCGTAATTTCTTTTTGTGGTAAGATAAGGGGAATTTAGCATAGTCTGGAGCTCGATGTAGTGAGGCAGCAAGTTTAGCTGTCATGTCGGCTTCCTCATTGCCCATGAAGCCAGCGTGTGCTTTTATCCAGCAAAACTGTATATCTTGTCCATGTTGTCGCATATTAACTATAGTTTTATGAGTTTTGTTGATAATGGCGTTGGTACTATTTCTATTAGTCAGTTCGATTAGTGCAGCTTTAGAGTCAGAGAAGATAGTTATTTGCATAAGTCTTAGTGTATAACACATTTTGCATGCTTCGAGGATGGCCAGACTTTCAGCCTGGAAGACAGTGCAGCTGGCATGGAGTTTAATCTTTTTTGTGTGTCCACGGCCATCAGGGTAATGTATCACAATAGCGGCACCGACCATCTCGTCATGTTTGCTGCCATCAGTATATACTCGATGCATTTCAGCAGTATAATATGGTATTAAGTCGTTGGCATTGTTGATATCTGTTAGTTCAATTATTGGGCGCAAAGTGGGGTGGAGTAGGTCTGTTATTGGTACCCTTTTATCATAAAGTATATCACTGGGTAGATATTCTGTGACTAGATTTCTTTTGACCCCTTCAATTGATTCTACTTCTTGCACTTTAAAGGGCAGTGGGATGAGTCCAGCGAGTGTGATGGAGGGAATTGTTGGTAGTGTGCGAAATCCATGGATAATTCTTATGGCAAAAACACGTTGTAATCTGAGTAGGGAGGTGCATACTTTTTTGTATTTAGTTGCTGACCCCCAGATTTCAGCTGCGTAGGTAATTATTGGCTCAATTACTTGTCTGTATATGGTGTATATGTTTTCAGATTGTACCCCCCATGTTGGTTTCACGAATATGCATAGTCGTTTGTAGATGTTTTGCGCTTTCTTGATGATGTATTCTGAGTGTTGAATGAATTTTAAATGTTGATCTACTATGACACCCAGTAGTTTGAAATGTTGACTGAATGGGATATTGAACCCATTCATGTATATTTTTGCCGCTTTGGCTATGCAGGTATACGCAATCATCTTAGTTTTTTGTGGGCCAAACGCCAGTTTGTTATCTACGCCCCATTGGAACACTCTCTGCAGTAGACTATTGGCATTATTTTCCAGTTCTTGAATATCTTTTCCGGAACAGATTAGCAGTAGGTCGTCAGCGTATGCCTGTAGATAATTTCCATCAATTAGTTCTTGTTCCAATAGGGTGTCGACAATTGTATTCCAGAAAACAGGTCCAAGCACAGAGCCCTGTATACACCCACGGGTTTGTGTTTTGGTGACAGTTGCATCGGAGTAGTTTAAAGTTATTTTTCGGTAGGTGAGGTAATTACATATTATTTGAAGAATATTGTTTGGGCAATTTATATCAGATAGTCGTTTGATTAACGCCGGCCACCATGCATTATCAAACGCGCCAGCAATGTCTAGCGATATGGCTATTACTAATTTTTTGTTATCCTTGCATTGTTTTAATTTACTTATTGCATTATTGAGAGCGTCAGTGGTGGATCTTTGCTCTCTAAACCCATACTGTTTGCTGCTGCAAGCGTCATTGATTTGCATATAATAAACAAGCCGTGTAGATATGAGTTTTTCTAATACTTTTCCGAGAACATTTATCAGTCCAATGGGTCGGTATGCCGATATTTCTTTGTAATTCATTTTGCTGGGCTTAGGAATGGTTCTAATATACGCCACTTTCCAAGGAGTGGGGAAGTAATTAAGTGTCAGGCATCGGTTATAAATACTTGTAGTGATGTCAGGGTGGCATTCTATGAAGCATTTACAGATGTCTGCGGTAAGATGGTCGATGCCCGGGGCCTTCTTAGGGTTCATATATTTTATTGTTTCTAATATTTCCTGTGTTGTGAATAGTGGTTCATTATCGTTATTATTGTTATTGTTATTTATAATATGTTCATTTACTGTTTCTCTGATTTGTTTGTGATAAGGGGTATCAAGAGCAGGTATATCATCCGGGAAGAACTTGTCAGCTAGTTTCTCTGCGGTGTCTAGGGTGGATGTAGTGTAGCAGTTATTATCCATTTTTAGTGTGGCAGGCGGCTGGGGTTGTGGTGTGTGCTTCAGAAGTCTGTTTGTGACAGACCATACGTCATCTCTGCCCTGACGACTACAGAAATCTCGAAAGTGGTCTGCCGAGGTTTTCCTGATCTGGCAAGCGTATGCTGTTTTTGCTTCTCGAAGTTCTTGCAGTATATTGGTGATATCTTTGTTGCCTTTCTTAAGGTCCTGTAGTCTATGGTGTATTAGAATTACATTCTTTTTCATATTGGTCAGTTCATCCGTCCACCAAATGATTTTAGGATGGGGTCTTTTAAGAGTTAGCGTGGAGTCACATGTTTTTATGATTATGTTAGTGATGTTATTTATATATTTATCAAGTCCGTTTGGATCAAGTTCTTCCACTTTTATGACTAATATGTTACTGGCTTCTATGTTTTCTTTTAGTTTTTTCGTGAAATCTTCCCAGACTGATCTATCTGTGTGGTATTTGTATGTTGAAGCAGATTTTCTTTTGTTATTTCTGATTAGGTTTGTTGTGAATTTAAATTCTATTGCGTGATGGTCAGAGGATGGAATAATTTCCTCGTTGACTCTCCAGTCGAGAATTTTATTCGCAGTACGTGGTGTGGCGAAGGTGAGGTCAATGATTGAAGTTCTTATATGGTTGTGCGTGACTGTTTCGAAAGTGGGTTGTTGTCCTATGTTACAGTTTATTAAGTCAGAGTTAATGGTTAAATCGTATATATCCCTTCCTCTTTCATTATTTTTTATTGATCCCCAGTTAGTGTGCCAGCCGTTAAAATCTCCACATATGATAAGTTGTCTGTGTGGGTGCATATGTAGAAATTGCTCAAGATGTGTTATTGTATTTATAGGATCTTCATTGGGTTCAATATATATGGATATAATGGTGAGTTTTTGATTGTTTGCAACACTGAGTTCGACGGCAATAAAGTTAGTTGTGTCTAGTTGGGTGAGTCCTATATACCCTTGGAGTTTTTTCCTTATGGCAATGCATGCTTTTGTTCTTGGATTTTTGTCATCACTATACTGATATATGTCGTACCCTTCAATGTTGTTTACAGTGTTTTTGTTTTTGCCTATGTACGGTTCCGTTATGCAGATTATATCCTTATTATTTTCTCTTATGTGTTGTAGCAGTTCTTGCATGGCATTATGTCCTCGACCTAGGTTACATTGGATTACTGTAATTTGTTTAGATGTACTGTTATTGTTATCTGTAGGGAGGCCCTTAGCAATATAGTATTATTGTATTGGTATTCTTGCTATTTTATCCCATGGTTAGGTTAGGTTAGGTTAGGTTAGGTTAGGTTAGGTTAGGTTAGGTTAGGTTAGGTTAGGTTAGGTTAGGTTAGGTTAGGTTAGGTTAGGTTAGGTTAGGTTAGGTTAGGTTAGGTTAGGTTAGGTTAGGTTAGGTTAGGTTAGGTTAGGTTAGGTTAGGTTAGGTTAGGTTAGGTTAGGTTAGGTTAGGTTAGGTTAGGTTAGGTTAGGTTAGGTTAGGTTAGGTTAGGTTAGGTTAGGTTAGGTTAGGTTAGGTTAGGTTAGGTTAGGTTAGGTTAGGTTAGGTTAGGTTAGGTTAGGTTAGGTTAGGTTAGGTTAGGTTAGGTTAGGTTAGGTTAGGTTAGGTTAGGTTAGGTTAGGTTAGGTTAGGTTAGGTTAGGTTAGGTTAGGTTAGGTTAGGTTAGGTTAGGTTAGGTTAGGTTAGGTTAGGTTAGGTTAGGTTAGGTTAGGTTAGGTTAGGTTAGGTTAGGTTAGGTTAGGTTAGGTTAGGTTAGGTTAGGTTAGGTTAGGTTAGGTTAGGTTAGGTTAGGTTAGGTTAGGTTAGGTTAGGTTAGGTTAGGTTAGGTTAGGTTAGGTTAGGTTAGGTTAGGTTAGGTTAGGTTAGGTTAGGTTAGGTTAGGTTAGGTTAGGTTAGGTTAGGTTAGGTTAGGTTAGGTTAGGTTAGGTTAGGTTAGGTTAGGTTAGGTTAGTTAGGTTAGGTTAGGTTAGGTTAGGTTAGGTTAGGTTAGGTTAGGTTAGGTTAGGTTAGGTTAGGTTAGGTTAGGTTAGGTTAGGTTAGGTTAGGTTAGGTTAGGTTAGGTTAGGTTAGGTTAGGTTAGGTTAGGTTAGGTTAGGTTAGGTTAGGTTAGGTTAGGTTAGTTAGGTTAGGTTAGGTTAGGTTAGGTTAGGTTAGGTTAGGTTAGGTTAGGTTAGGTTAGGTTAGGTTAGGTTAGGTTAGGTTAGGTTAGGTTAGGTTAGGTTAGGTTAGGTTAGGTTAGGTTAGGTTAGGTTAGGTTAGGTTAGGTTAGGTTAGGTTAGGTTAGGTTAGGTTAGGTTAGGTTAGGTTAGGTTAGGTTAGGTTAGGTTAGGTTAGGTTAGGTTAGGTTAGGTTAGGTTAGGTTAGGTTAGGTTAGGTTAGGTTAGGTTAGGTTAGGTTAGGTTAGGTTAGGTTAGGTTAGTTAGGTTAGGTTAGGTTAGGTTAGGTTAGGTTAGGTTAGGTTAGGTTAGGTTAGGTTAGGTTAGGTTAGGTTAGGTTAGGTTAGGTTAGGTTAGGTTAGGTTAGGTTAGGTTAGGTTAGGTTAGGTTAGGTTAGGTTAGGTTAGGTTAGGTTAGGTTAGGTTAGGTTAGGTTAGGTTAGGTTAGGTTAGGTTAGGTTAGGTTAGGTTAGGTTAGGTTAGGTTAGGTTAGGTTAGGTTAGGTTAGGTTAGGTTAGGTTAGGTTAGGTTAGGTTAGGTTAGGTTAGGTTAGGTTAGGTTAGTTAGGTTAGGTTAGGTTAGGTTAGGTTAGGTTAGGTTAGGTTAGGTTAGGTTAGGTTAGGTTAGGTTAGGTTAGGTTAGGTTAGGTTAGGTTAGGTTAGGTTAGGTTAGGTTAGGTTAGGTTAGGTTAGGTTAGGTTAGGTTAGGTTAGGTTAGGTTAGGTTAGGTTAGGTTAGGTTAGGTTAGGTTAGGTTAGGTTAGGTTAGGTTAGGTTAGGTTAGGTTAGGTTAGGTTAGGTTAGGTTAGGTAGTTAGGTTAGGTTAGGTTAGGTTAGGTTAGGTTAGGTTAGGTTAGGTTAGGTTAGGTTAGGTTAGGTTAGGTTAGGTTAGGTTAGGTTAGGTTAGGTTAGGTTAGGTTAGGTTAGGTTAGGTTAGGTTAGGTTAGGTTAGGTTAGGTTAGGTTAGGTTAGGTTAGGTTAGGTTAGGTTAGGTTAGGTTAGGTTAGGTTAGGTTAGGTTAGGTTAGGTTAGGTTAGGTTAGGTTAGGTTAGGTTAGGTTAGGTTAGGTTAGGTTAGGTTAGGTTAGGTTAGGTTAGGTTAGGTTAGGTTAGGTTAGGTTAGGTTAGGTTAGGTTAGGTTAGGTTAGGTTAGGTTAGGTTAGGTTAGGTTAGGTTAGGTTAGGTTAGGTTAGGTTGTAGGTTAGGTTAGGTTAGGTTAGGTTAGGTTAGGTTAGGTTAGGTTAGGTTAGGTTAGGTTAGGTTAGGTTAGGTTAGGTTAGGTTAGGTTAGGTTAGGTTAGGTTAGGTTAGGTTAGGTTAGGTTAGTTAGGTTAGGTTAGGTTAGGTTAGGTTAGGTTAGGTTAGGTTAGGTTAGGTTAGGTTAGGTTAGGTTAGGTTAGGTTAGGTTAGGTTAGGTTAGGTTAGGTTAGGTTAGGTTAGGTTAGGTTAGGTTAGTTAGGTTAGGTTAGGTTAGGTAGTTAGGTTAGGTTAGGTTAGGTTAGGTTAGGTTAGGTTAGGTTAGGTTAGGTTAGGTTAGGTTAGTTAGGTTAGGTTAG